>VXAC01003236.1:87341-191590 GCA_013399225.1 Rhipidura dahli | reverse complement strand
TTTTTTTTTTTTTTAATCACACTAAGGCCTAGGAAAATACCTAGATTTTATATGGCACTGCAGGAAATTGAAACTGGTCACAGAGGAGTCTGGGGCTTCTGAAGTCTGTTTACTTCTCCTTTTGTCAAAATATTCCTCCTTCAAAACCTTAAATTGTTCTTCACACCATTTCTCTGGTGTCTGTCTGTTTTCTGTCATACCTTGCCTAAGTAATTTGTGTTCACTTCTGAGATCTTTCTTTTCCAGTCCCACATTGCCTATCATCTCTCTTATTGCTGAGAATCTGGCCCCTCTTTCACTGTGACATTTCTTCACTGGCCAAGAGCTATATTTTTCTCAAACAAAAGATACTGTACTTTGCTTTTTATCATCTCTTAATGAGTAGGAAATGTTCCCACAATGCCATTATTCACCTCCAAATCTTTGCTTAAAATTCGCCATTATTCACCTCCAAATCTTTGCTTAAAATTCTCCTGTTCCATGAGGCCTACAAAAAATGTGGCTGTGGTTAGACCATTGATGTGCCTAGATGCCAGACTGAGAGCAGTCTCATTTTCTTGAAGTTTCATACTGCCTGAAATGTTGCAGGATACCAGTAAAAATATTTAACTTCATCAAGCTTTTATATCAAGATGTAGTTTGTACAGTCTAAGTAAAAGAATGTTTTAGCTGTTAATTTAAACTGCATAACAGTTCTTTCTTTTGCTATGTTGCACTTTTCAGACAAGGCTGAATTCCTTCAATTCTACAGTTTGGCATTTCCCTTGACTTAATGATGAGAAAAAGCACTGATAAAGCCCAGGCATTTCATGGTTTTACAGTACATGGGAGGATTTAGATTTATGGTTGATAAGATCTTTTCAAATGACAATTCAACCAGACTGAAAACAGAGATCCAAAGCTTGTCCATTGTTCTAAAAGAGATTATTTTAATAATTTATTTTCTATTAAAAATCCATGGATCCCTGCAATTCTCCATTCAGGTGTTATGCAGGCAACGTGGAAGAACAAGAGGTGAATCAATTTGTTATGGGAAAAGGCAGAATGAAATAACATCACAAATTGGCTTGCTGACAGCTTCACACACCAAAAGGTTCAGTTCAAAAGGTTTTGGGCTTACAGAACAAACCATAAATCCTCAAACCCTAACATTTACACTTTAATCTATGGTTCTGATCATTAAAAACCCGATGGATATCTGAACTACCACAGAAGCAGACAGAAAAGGAAAATTCTAGTGGTTAAATTCAGTGCTATTATAGCAAATACATAAGCACTGTTTAGGTTTGCCACAGAATTTCAAAATATTAATGGAAAGTTTCCAGTGAAGAAAACAGATTATTTAGATGAACATACTGTAACATCATCCTCAGCAATGTCTTATTTAGGTGACACTCAATCTTTGACTTCTGATGAGATGCAATTATTGCAGGAAGTATCAAATACAGCTTATAATTCTGAATTTCATGTATTTATAAAAAATAAAGATTCTGGTAATAAGGAGGAAGGTTATAATGGGAATGGATTAAAAAGTCAGAGAGACATAGTAACAGTGCTTTAGACTGAAAACATCACGGAGCTGACAATCGGGACAAATGTCATGTTAGCTCTGAGCTGAAAAAGAAAACAGACTTCATAATCTCCAAATTATTGTTGGCTTGCTATTACACAAGCCACTTTGAGTGACCACTGAGCCTGCAGTATTGAACTAAAATGGGATTTCCTTCTATATTCCATACTCCTCAGCACAATCCACCAAATACATGAATTGGTAGCATTTGGAAACGTTTTGTGACCTTTACCAATAGACTTCCACACTCTCCTCAACACTGAAATTGTGTTGTTTATTCCCCCTGAGAAAAAGGCTTTGACCGTCACACACCTCATGGCCCCAGGGAACAGCAATAACAGCGGCACCCACAGGAAAAACAGCAGAGGCAAAGGAGACAGAATCTTCGTTGCAAAAGACACATGACAGTCAAAAGAAGCAGTACACCCTTTAATGTAAGGGCAAGCCTAAAGTTTTTTCTAAGGAATAGTTTTATTCTCCTTCAACTTTTACCTGAAGAGTGTTTAAATGAGCACTGCTTAAATGAGCAAATTGATTAAATGTACCACATGTGATCAGAATTAATAAATTATACCTTAAACAGGTAATTGTAAGCTTAATCTTCAGGTTGTATTGAAATCACATGAAACCTATTATGTGCGTTTCTTGTCTAATATTTTTTCATAATTTAGAAACAGTTACATTGTCCTTCATTAAGGTGAATATTGAAATTTATTAATTATTAATATTTTTGTAAAATAAGATCAAGAGAAAGGCTTGCATCACTAATATTTGTAGCTCTTTTTTATTTTTTAATACTTTGGTTAGTTTCAGTTGAAACACATTTTAAGATTAAAAGCCTGTTTTCTGTTTTAATTTAGTGTATTCTTTGATAAATGTTGTTTGGTTAAACTGTAATGGTTAAGCAGAAATACTATTAGCACTTTCTAATTACTTCTAAGAACTCCTCCAGTGAACTTCCACTGTAAGTTGCTTTCGTCAGGCCTTTGGGACATTTCAGGAACATTCTTATGAAAGATTTGCTTTGTCAGCCACTGGTGACACTGAGAGAACTATACCTAGCTTTCTACTTCAAATTTGAAAAAGCAATAGGACACATGAGAACAAAAGATGCCTAGGAAAAATAGGAGACTAATGGAAAGTTTCTGAGCAGATGGAATTTTGCTGCTCTGCCACCCATTAATTTCTACATTGAAACAATTATCATGGTTCCATAGTTTTAATGATTTCTCTTTTGAATCACATGATTTAGAAAACCAGACCAAAACCAAACCAAAAAACCCCAAACCAAACCAGCAAATGAGATTGCTTGATGTTATATTTTTCCATTATTATTTTTATTCTTTGTATTTGTACATTATTTGTATTTGGTGGATTGAGAACTGACTGAACAGCAGATCTCAAAGGGTTGTAATCAGTGGTGTGGTTTCTGTTTGGAGACCTGTCACTAGTTGTGTCCTCCAAGGTTCCAGATGTTTTAACTTAATCATCAATGCCTTGGATGAAGGGGCAGATGCCTCCTCAGCAGGTTCACTGACTGGGAGGGGTGGCCAACACCTCAGAGGGCTGTGAGCACTTCAGAAGAACCTTGACAGGCTGGAAGGATGGGCAGAGAAAAACTGAAATTCAACAAAGGCAAGTGCAGGGTCCATTGCCTGGGGAAGAATAACCTCATGGCCAGTACAGGCTGGGGGCTGACATGCTGGGAAGGATCTGCGGAGAAGGACCTGTGTGTCCCTGTAGACAACACACTGTCCATGAGCCAGCAGTGCCCTTGTGGCCATGAAGGTCAAAAGGAATCCTGGGGTGCGTTAGGAAGAGCATTGCCAGAAGGGAGGTGATCCTCTACTCAGCCCTGGTGAGACATATCTGGATTGCAGTGCCCAGTTCTGCACTCCTCAATGAAAAAGAGACGGTGTGCACCTCCCAGAGTGGGACCAGTGGAGGGTGAAAAAGTTGATTTAGGGACTGGAGCATCTCTCTTAGAAGGACAGGTGAGGGAGTTGAGCCTGTTCAATCTCAAGAAGAGATGCTGGGGAGGGGACCTCATCAATGTCTATCAGAATGTGAAGAGAGGATGTCAAGAGGTGCAAGCCAGGCTCTTCCCAGTGGTGCCAAGCAATAGGACAATGCACAGGAGGTTCCTCATGAATAAGAGGAAGAACTTCTTTACTGTGCTCATGACTGAGCACTGGAAGAGATTGGCCAGAGATGTTGTGGAGTCTCCCACACTGGAGATATTCAAGAACAATCTGGACACAATCCTGTGCCATGTGCTCTAGGATGAACCTGCTTCAGCAGAGAGGTTGGACCTGGCAACCCACTGTTGGCAACCTTGTCCATTCTGTGATTCTGTGATTTTGCTATGAAAATTTATGTAAGAAAAGATCTCAGCTTGTAAGAAAAGGCAAAACAGTTATTACTAAGTCATTTACATTATTTTATTTTTCAAATATGTTTTCTCATAAATAGAATAATATATATATGATGTTAGAAGTTCTGCCAGCACAGAGCATCTTTGTAACCTCACAAGGGATGAATCTAGAAAATTAGTGAAGCAGTTTACAGGTCAGAGGATCAGAAGACTCCTTAATATGTAAGGCGACTTCCAACTCAGTAGATTGATGATAATTGGCTCTTACTGAACAGAAAATGAGGAAGCTTGTAACATACTCAATGAAGCTGATCATTGCAGATGAGGGATAAGGTTTGGTTTTGTCAATCTTTTTAAATCTTGCTTTAACTGAATAGTTCAGTGTGACAAGACTTTGTGTGACCTCCATGACTTAGAAATAGTGTAGACAAAATACTTTCTCAGAGATAGGGAACTAAAACCATTTGTTATTCTAAGAATGGACTTACACAGTACTGGTCTTTTAACCAAAATATCATCAGGCTATTTCAAATCATAATCAGTCAGTAAATGTAATAATGAAGAGGGAGATTACCTAAGCAAACTGTGAATGGACACTCTAGTAGAATGCAAAAGAGAAGGGAAGACTTAAAGCAGTTTCTTGCAGGAGCAGGGCTGGATTCAGTGCACAATCACCTGAACAGTAAAGTTCTTCCTCATTTTCAGGAGGAACTTCCTGTTACTTGTTAGCATTGTCCTGTTACTTGCCGACAGTGGAATGCACTTTGAATCCTGTGGTTTTCATGCCCTAGATTATGTTCAGCTGTTAGATCAGTCTCAGTCTGCTGGTCAGTTCTCAATTATAACATCTTGCAAATGTGAGTAAGAGTTAACGAGTTAGCAGTGCAGTAAAGTTTCCTAAGAAAAAAAAAGGATAGTCTTTCTGAGAATTGTTCCTATGCTGCAGTTAAAATAACTATGACTACCAAGCTGTGAAACATAAACAAAGCTATATGATTCTTTCCATACACACTGCAACAATGACATCAATTATACCGGAAGAATATAACAGCAAAAAGTGTGACTATAACTAGAAATTTAACAGTGTTGGACCAGCAATGAATACCACACAATAGAGTTGGCAAACCTGTGTAAACATAATCCGAGACACATTAAAGGCAGGAAAGCTAAACACTGTCAGCACATAATCTTTATTTTCAAGTTGGTTTTGAGAATTTACATCTTTAAACACTGTTATCACACCATGTTTCTGAATTACAGGAAAAATGTTACCTGGTATTGTAAAAGCAAATTACAGCCCTCAGATTAACTCCAAATAGCTCCAAATCAACTCTCTACTGATCAGTGATTTATTTTGTGGCTACTTATCCTTGCATTATTTATACACCACTTCTTAAGGTTATGAGTCAAATAGTTTTCATCTCATGATACTAGGGTCTAGTTTACAACACTTGACAATTTTCACAGTAAATAGGAAAAAGTAAGATACTATCAAATTTTACATTTGAAATTCAGTTCTGTTGAGGCAGGAAAAGAGACCATGACAATGAGAGAATAGGAAGTAGTTTCTTACCACTGGCTTCTCAAGTAATCTGATCCAAAAAACCAATTTCTTGCTCTGTGAGAACTATTCATGTGCATGTGAGAAGTCATGAAGTCATGACTCTTTTTTTGATGATGCAGCTCTATATGGAGGCTTCAGCAGCTACCTTCAGCCTCTTTCTTCAGGCCTTGCAGTATCAGGAGCAGAATTTGCTACTTCTGTTGCTTTCTTTATAGCTTTCTCTTCTGCTCAGTTAGAGAAGATCCTACTCCTGCTTTCTACGTCTGGTCTCCTTGTGTTAGGCAGAAAGTGGATGGATGGTGAATAAAGGGCTATTTCCAAAGGAAATAGTGTGTCTTGGAAAGAAAACTCAGTGTAAGTTATAATCCTGTTCCTACATGAAACAGAGGCAGTGGAGGAGGCAATATTAAAGTGGGGAAGACTGGCAATTCCCAACAATTTGAATACCTTTGAATTTTTTTTTGCAGATCTTTAAAGTGATACAAAATTCTGTCTGCTTTTTCCTCGAAACTCCTTTTGCTGTTTCCTAGTTTTCTCTCACCTTTCCAGAAGCAAAAATTACTCCTCTCAGCTTTTTATCAAGGCTCCCAATTTATGTATTAGTCCTCACAACCCTATTATTTCCATAAAATTCAATTTTGTCTGTATTTCTGAGAAGCTGAGAACTCTGATCCTGGAGCAGCTTCCAAAGTCCGGGAAGATTCAGTGAGATTTATCAGAACATATCTGTACCTCAGGGAGGTTACCTGGAAGTTATTTTTAACTTCAGGGATCCAGCATTCATCATTCTTTTTCCCAGGAGATAGAGCCACAGTTAAAACCGGCAGGTATTACACAACAAGATCTTGATCCATGAGTGTCTTTCAGGACTGATTACACTAATAGTTATTGTCATGACCTTGCCAGTCAGGGCTGCTTCAGCTAAGATCATGTTATGCCTTAAGTGAGTTGGGTTGTACCTGAGGTCTTTGACAGATATCTCAAGGCCACAAGAGTCATCTGAACAGGGCCAGAAATCCTAGATGTAGAATGAGGCTAAACTGGACTGTCAAAAAAAATTGTCAGATGTACTCTATGTACTATGCATGAGGAACACTATCTGTTGCTTTAAAAGAAAACAAATGGATAACATTACATAAAATGAGTCATGAAGTCTGTTAAAAATCAATGGCTTAGTGCTTAATGGGATGAAACAAAAACACAGCAAAATTTAAACAGAAGCAATTATTAAAATTTGGGGCTAACAGTCACAGGACTTGGTAACTACTTGTTCTGTACCCAGGGAGAAGCAGAGTACATAACCCCATATCTGGACATAATTCCACTGTAGCAACTGAATACAACTGAGCAAACTGTGCACCCAAGGTGTTTAGCACAAACAAAGCATTTTAAATCATACCAAATTTAGACCTCATTCATCAAGAGTCATAACTCTGTTACTGTTTCAGCATGGGTATTTCATACCCTTCATACACCAAGTCTTGTGTAAATTTTAATTTGGTTTGTGAATTGACATATTCCCTACCTTAGAAAAAATTGCAAGAGAGAACAGAAACAAATCATGTTTTATTGCATTACACCTATGAGGCGTAAGTTTTCCAAACCACAGCTATTCAAGAGAAATAGAAATTCAGAAGGGAAGAATACTTAAAAATACCCCTTTGAGTTCTAACAAGGGAGGAGGTTAGGATATGCTAATGGCAACTTAAATAACTATAACAGAAGCAGCAAATCAATGGAACAGAGTGAGGAAGGTTGCATTCCATATTACCAAAGACTCACCATATCTGCACTACTACTGTCATTCTGCTCTTGTCCTTAACTAAAAAAAAAAAAAAAAAAAAAAGAAAAAAAATTAAAACAGTCATAGAAATAGCTGCAAGAAGACAGAGATCTATAGATACTAAGCTGTGATGAAAGATTTAAAGTGATTTATTTAGGAGATATAAAGAGCCAGATACTCATCTGGTTTAAATAAGCATGGCTTCAGTGAGAGTTTGGTCTAAGCAATCTATATACTTGTGTACAAAAAGAAAGTATAGTGTGGAGGGATATATATAATAGCAATAGGATCAAATTAATTAAACACGTATAGGTTGGATATTAGGAAATACAGTGTTAAAACATGTATTGGTTTAGGAATGTGTCTCCTGTAGGAAATGAGATAACTATTTCAGGAGCTATTTCATATCGAGAACTAAATATATGTCATGGAAAACTCTCCTACATTAGCTAAAATGAGTTAGCTATGTTTTCTCTATTATCTGGTTACTTTGATTTTTCTGAAATATTTGCAATCTGTGTGCTTGTAGTATTGGTGGCATATTAGGAAGACATCTGGACATGTTCTTTATATAATATTTGAGACAGAACTGAGCTAAATCAGAAAGAAGAAATAAGGAAAAAGGGAGGCTGTGACTCATTGGTAAGGCTGTTTATGGGCAGAGTTAGAGTTGCAAAAATGCTTCAAAACTGTTCATTTAAACATATTTGTCCTTACTTTGTTTACTTTACAGGCAATTCAGACATTTAAGGAGGTGATTAAAGCAAAACGACAATTTGGGGCCTTCAAACAATACTTGATCATATTCCAACAGCATTAGACAGAGCTGCTGAAAACTATGAACTATGTAAAAGTTAGCAGAAGGAGAGGAACAACCTCCAGCATTAAAGAATTACTACAAGAGCCACCCATACCTCACACTAGAAATTTTCACACTGTACCTTACAATTTCTCCAAGTGATAAGAGTTTTCTGGTAACCCAAAAAGCTATTGTTTGTCATCGATGTGATTTGTCTGATGTGTCTTCCAAATTTTGGCTTGAAAACTAAAAAGACCCCACTCACACTCTAATGAGAGAAAACCTGAAGCCATAGGTGTGCCTTTTTGCAAATCAGACTGGATGCACAGAACAGGGCAGACCCTCAGCAGCTCACCATGGTGTAACTCCACTGAGGTCAGTGACCCTTGCATACACATAAGCAGAGACTTTTGGCCCAGTGACTTGAAATTTTTGCTGTTTTAACTTCTAACATCTCCCCATACCCTGGATTATACTGTAAAGAAATATTTGATTTTTAGAAGTATTTTTATGCTACCTGTTATTTCTGTCTGTAGCATACAGAGGAGAACGGGTGCCCTATTAGGGGAAAAAAAGAGCATGCTCACATGCTGAGTGAGCATGCCAATTTTATTCAATCCTAAGTTTGAATTTGCATAGCTGGGCTTTTTTTATGTATGGAAGAGGAGAAACAATGAAAGATGAAGGCACTTCTTCATGTCATTCCCCGCCTCTTGTTCAGTTTTAGTCAGCACCCTCTAAGTGATGTTTTTGTGATGCTGTGGGGTTCCTTTGCTTTGACCTCCATTCTATTAATTTTAAGCTGATATTTTTTGTTACTCATTATTGTCACTAATGGAAAGAATAACAAGATCAGTATTTGGACATCATTATTTGAACATCAGCTCACTTGTTAAGTATTTCTCTTGTCATGAATAATAAAAAGTATATTGTTTTATGTTTTGCATGTTCTATCTAGACAGTACTATTTTAACAGCTGGAGAAATTGTGTTTTGTTTCAGTAAATCAGTTTCCAACTAAAAAAATGAGGAGGGATCTGAATAAATGGATCAACATTATCTACACAAGTACAAATGGACTGATACAATGAATCACATTTTGATTTTGATCTGAAGGGTCTGTAGTGGCATAATTTGAGTCATTTCAATGCTGTTGCACTCAATTATCTCAAAGTATGTGAGATCAAGAATCAGACTAGAGAGATTTTTTTTCCCTTTTATTCCTCTTGGAGGATGAAGTATGAAACACCTTCTTGAACAGCTTTTATTTAGTCATCTTCTCTAGGAATTTCCCTTGAAAGGGAATGCTAGAGAGAAGGTTGTAAAGATAGTTTATATACTGTCAGGATAATGTTTCTTGAGTAAAGCCGAGATCATAGTATATTTGATGTTTGCCAGCTGCTTACCTCCTCTTAAGGAGGCATGAATTCTCCTGATACAGAGTCCAACATTCCCTTGGATTTTTTGCAATCCATGAAAATCTTAAGTCTAACCTGTCAATTGTATACACTTGAAAATCAGATGGAATTAACTGTGTTTTCAAACAAGCATATTGTTTGCATGACACTGTGCCTGTTCTTCCTTTATTGTCAGTCCTTCAGTCCACCCAAGTCTGCTGACTCTTCTAAAGACACTGAAAATTCTGTGTGACAAGCAAACTTTGAAAATAGATGTCAGTCAGGAATAACCAGGGATTTCACTGAATACACACACTTGCTATATTTGGGATTTCCACAGGTACTGTGGGATAAAAGGGGAAACACCACTTTGCATCTTAGATACATAATTAATCAACCCTATATGCCTGGATCATGAAAATCTGTAAAAATTATAAATCAAGGTTCTAAAAAAGAAGAGCAATTCATTTATTTAAAGGTTATAAATTAGATTCAAAATCTTTGTTTAATATTTTTCTTTATTTCAGCACTATCTTTAGTTTTATGACTAGGAGCGGGATAAAAAAATATACAAGACATAAAGGAGAAAAGTAGAACAAAACAACACACAAATCACAATCTTTCATATGTATAATTTTTTTTCAAAAAAGTGAAGAATGTAGAAATTCAACTCAGAGATTTTGTTACTCCAGTTTTAATGTATAAATTTTGGAAACAGCACATATTTCCCTGAACACTAATTTAACCAACATAAACTTACAAGTCTTGAATTTCAGGGATTATTTATTGATTCGGTTAATAAAGAGGCAAAATAAGCAGCCCATTTTTTCAGGAAAAGAAGGAGGCAAGGAAGCATTGTACTCTTTTTCTGAATTAATCCTGTAATTTGTAGCCTGACATGAAGTTGAGAGTTAGAAAACATCTTTTTCTTGCTATTCCTGTAATACCTGATTTCATCAAATTAATATGTTTATTTGGAACAACGTTGTACATAGGGACTAAAACCAATTGTAATTCCTCTTTGACAATTAAAGTGTCAAACTGCATCTCTATATTACAAGGGAGTGTTTATTACTGCTTAAACTCTGAGGTACAACTGGTGAACAATATATACTTCAAAGATGCTCATGGACCAGGCAACCTTTTAGAAAGAATGTCTATTGCTCAAGGTATAATTGTCTTCTTTCAGGGTAACTTGTTTTTTAATTTGAAGTAAGTACTTCAAAGAAATTCAAAGTGGGCTATCAATCCTTTGAAGCTGTCAAGAGGTAATGACTTAGGATTTCCATTTCAAAGAATTTTACATCTCAGATAAAATGGAACAATTCCATTGAAAACTAGAAGATCCAGGCCTGAAATGACAAGAGAGCTTTTAAAAGATCAGCTAACAGAAGCAACGTGCTTTTATTGTTCCTTGGTGAGTATTTTGACCTATATATGCCTGGATTATCTAAATCTGTGGGTTTGTTAGTAAGTAAACTCAACTGTTCTCTAGAAGTAAGGTTAAATAAAAATATCTCTGCTGGGTCCTTAACACAACCTGTTACCTTTGAATATTATGTCTGGGGAAAACAAGAAAGGTCAGATCAAGTAATCTATCTATTTGAAAGTATATATAGACATGTGCTACTTAAACAACAACTAACTTCCAAATACTGAATGAATGATTGAGATGATGACAATTACTGTGGTCAGGGTTTATTCCAGGCAGAAAAACAAAGAGTGCTAGTGACAGTGAAGTTCCTCTGGTCAGACTGCCTACTACACCTGCTAAAAGCTCTGAGGCATCAAGTTAAGTAATACTGCTACAACTAAATGAGGAATTGTGAGTTACTGGCTAATATTTTGCAGAGTTACCTTTCCCAGCAGCAACACTTCTTGTGGGTTTCAATGCTTCCCAGCCTCTGGATGTCAAGAAGAACAGAAGGACTTCCATGATTTTCCAAGCAACTTCACACTTTTTTTTACCTGCAGCAGAAATGACACACCCAAATCCTAGAATAGGTTCCTTGCTTCTGAGGCTCCTCTGTAATGAGGAGAAACCTTAAACTGTTTTTAGATCCAGAAGTAGAGTGAATTTCATAAACACAGAGGATGTCAAGTCTAATTAAAATTATGATTGCATTTATAAAATTGTGAAAACACAGAAATACTTCCATCTTATTTTGAAATCTGAAGTTTAATTGGGTCACTCTCTTCTAATAGTAAGACATCCAAACAAGTAATTGTGTTCTTCAACACATTAAGCAAGTTTTCTTAATCAGAAAATTGACTTTGATAGAAATATTGGTTAGATAATGGACAAAAAATATATAATCCATCTACATGCATATTTCAGAAAACTTTTCTGGCAAAGCAGTCTTACTAATAGGATAGACTGTGAACAGGATTTAGAGAAGGGACTGTGCTTTGATGTAGAAAATGGGACCAATCACCTCAATCTGTAGTATACTAAAACAAAAAATTACTTAAGCTATAGTTTCACTTCACACAACTCAGGTTTATACATAGAGAAGAATCCTGGAGAAATTGAGGTGAAAAGGAGATGTTATGGATTTTGCAGACATAACTGAGTGCAGAGAGACTTAGATAGTGTCTGAAAACAAGCAGTAGAGATTGTTGCATAAGATTCCCCTTATTCTTTCTAGCAAAACAATCACACTGGATTCCAGATTTATTTTTCATTTTCCAGGAACTACTAAAGTACTGGACAGTTTCTCATTAAGAAAAAAAGAAAAATAATCTCACAGAGAAATAGTTCCAGAAAATAAGGACACAGTGAAAGTTAGAACTTGTCAATTATATATTCAGAAATATGCAAGAAATAAGATGACTACTGTTTTTTACAGTGTAGCTTTAGCTTAATAAACAAGATGAGTACTCAAATCACTCCAGCAGCCAGCAGCCTATATGATGTAAGAGGCTAATCAAATTGCCAAATCTTGGGAGCATACTATATTAACAAATATTTTTCAATCAAAAGAAATCAAAATATAAAATTTCAGTGACTACTTTGTTGTTGATATTCACGTGGCATGTATCTCTAGCTCCATTTGACATCCTAGATGGTTATCAAAATATTCTTTATCTTTGGGAAAAAATAAGTTATTGTTAAATATAATGTTGTCATTTCTCTGGCTTAATATCCTTTCTGTGATGAAAATTTACCTGATTAAACATTTTTAATGGTCAAAAACTCAAATCACTGAAAAAGAAAAAAAGATCGGTAAACTTGTAAGAGTGTACAGCAAAAAAGAGAAGAAAGAATAAGAGGAAGAAAACACACAGAGAATTATCGCAGAATGGCTTGGGTTGGAAGGGACCTTTAAGATCATTTAGTTCCAACCCCTCTGCCATGGGAAGAGATACCTTTCACTAGATAAGATAGCTTAGAGCTCCACTCAACCTGGTCTTGAACACCATTGTTACTGACATATTTGGATTCTGTATTTCACCTGTATTCAAACTTTTGATTTAGTATTTATTAGGAAGCTGACATGTTGGGAAGACTGGACACAGCCAAATAACAATAGTTTTCTAAATTAGCACTATATTTATTTATTTTGTGTCAAATCTTCCATTTTACATCAGTGCACATGTGAAGAAATATGTTTTAATTTCAGTGGTGTTACTTTTAGTTGTTGAGGGTGTATAATTTTATTCAATATTTTGATGAGCTGCTATGGGATATAAAAGGCAGGAGGCCTTATATATAAAAGGCCAATAGCCTTTTCTTTTTGATAAAATACACTGCCTTTATACCAAACATGCAGCTGTAACACACAGCTAAACAAAAAGCACTGCAAGGCTCACTTTCCTTTGTTTAAACTCTCTGGTTGTATTTTTCACATGATTCTCTTGTTTAAATGGAAAGGAAAAAATAACATCCCAGACCACAAGCTATTTTAATTTCTTATAAAAGATGAACACCTAATACTTTTTAATGTGGTGAAATTAATTTCACAGAGACAAAAAAAAAATTAAGGACTCAAAATCAGTTGAAGTGATTGAGGCTGATCCAATGAAGTTCTGTTAAATCCGCTCAGAGCTATGGCAGGAGGGGACGGAGGTGGGAATACAAACCCCAGCATTCTGAGAACACTTTGCTGGCTACTGCCAGCAGAAGTATGATGACAGAAGAGTATTTCTCTAGAGAGTAAACTCTAAGGTATTTTGTGATTTTTACTCCACCATGGTTTGCCTTTCCTGAGTGTTGCACCCTTTCAAGAGGAGTGTTCCATTATTTGGTATAATGATGGCAGTTTTTACTGAGCAAGGGCTGTTTTCCACAAGAACAGGTGGGACCAAAAGCAGGCTCATAATGGGAAGCCATTAAATTTGAAGAAAATCCAAATGATGGTAGTTCCAGCTCCATGTCTAGTCTGGCAGCTAGAGTGGACACTATGATGTGCAACATTCATGTGAGCACGTGAAAGAAGAAATCACTCTAGAAAACAGCTGAAGAAGGGAGGGCAAAGCAAGCAAAAAGTAATACTTCTTTGCTCAATGTAAAGAAGTGCAAGAAAGACTGGAAGAAATTGTTCTTTCCCTGGATAATTGTGTACTATCTCTTATTGACAGCACAGCACATTGCTAAGGTTACAGTTTAAACTGTGGAGTTTGTCCCCATTTCCTAGAATTTTTAATGGGCGTGGGCAGTCTTGGTTTGTCTTGTTTAGGAGCAGTGGTTTTCCACTTCATCCCACACTTTTATGCTGCCTGTGTCATCATTTCAGGCACAAGAAATAATTAGCCCTGGAACACATTTTTTTTTCTTCTTCTTCATTTTATTTTTCTTCACAGCAGCTGAGTTAATTTGTTTAAAGTAAAAATGTCTCCATTTAGTTTCCCACACTGAGAGTGTCACAAATTATGTTGGTTCACCAAATTGGTGGCTGCCAGCAGATGGCTGAGAATTGCCAGATTCAGTTAAACACTTTGGCTCAGCTAACATCCTCCCATGGAAAAAAGTCATGGGATGGCCAAAAGTCAGGCAGGATAATCTGCAGTCTCGAGCCACATTTTCCACTGCATCATGTGCTTAGGAATGTTGGGGGGTTGGGTCCGGACACCCACAGAGTCAGCGGGGATCTCAGCCCTGCGAACCCACAGGGACTTTTGTGGGATGTTTTTCCCGTGGATTCTTTGATCTTGAGGTATTCTTGAAAAACCATCTCACACGCACATAGGCCCTGACCATGCCCATGTGGTGTCCCTGGCTGCCCATCCCCTAAGGTTTCAAATGTGCCTTGGGGGAATTTACAGGTGCAGAGCGGGAATTTTGCAAAACGTTTCTGCCAATATCAACAGCAACTACGTAAAGAAAATGCCTGTGGCTTTTAGTAAGGAGGAATATTTCTTCATTCTAGCAGTGCCCTCTCCCTGAATAATTGCACTCTCTCAAAACATAAAGACATCTGTTTGCAGGCAACTTGCATTCAGTGCCTTTCATGGCACTAAAGGGATAGATAAGACAATGTTACTTCATCCCTCCCTCCTCCTGTTAATATATGGACCAAAAGACTGCATTTTTTCATCCTTTCAACCCCCTCTAAGGAAGGAGTTGGAGAAGATTACACAGTTATTTTTCATGTGCCATTCACAGTCCTCTATGGTTAGACGTTCTTCTTGCAGCATGAATTTTCCAGAAGCTGTGTGGAAATGAAAGAATACAGCTTTCTTTTAATTATTCTGGATTGTTCCTCCCAGTTTAATGCAGAATTTTATTTTTTTGTTGTCAAGGAATCAATATAGAGTTCAAGATTTGGGGGAGGGAGGATGGTGAGGAAAGCAATGAAAGATTTTTGTTCCCTTATTTTGAAGATAAAATAGGCATCTACAAATGCAAGTTTATCAGAGCTAATGCACTGAAATAATTTTACATTGGGTAAGAAAGTAAAGCTTCACAACAATGATGTATTGGAGATGTATATTCTGAAAAAGAAAAATAGATCTACAATATCCCCAGATCATTGCTAACACTTTTAAACATTATTTCTGTTTGCAGTATGTGACTGTGATTGACCATCCACTTGCAGATGTGCTGTTACATCCCTCTGTCTGATTCTTCTGTCTATAACAGGCAGATTCAGACAGCCAAAATAAACAAGGGTGTTTCTTTAAGCTAGCAACCCAAAAAAAGAAAGAGGTTGCCAGGGAGAGAGATTCTTAACCCATTTCCCAGCCAGAAAAAAAAAAAAAACAAAAAAACATTACCAGCAAAAATGACTTCCAGTCCAGCCAAGTACAAAGTTCTTGATTTAAGAAGCCAAGGACAACCAGAATCTCTTTCTCTTTCTCTCTCTCTCCCTCCCACTTAAGTTTCTCCCTTTTTATTTTCTTTTTTCCCCTCTCTTTTATTTTGGCAAAATTGTTGAAGTTCCAATTTCCTTTATTTTTCTTTTAATATGTCTAATATATTAATGTTAAGAATTGTCAAGTATGTCTCCACTGTAGTATAAAGCTTACCAAAATTAATATTGTTTTCAGGTGAATTTTCATCTTCTTTTCTTATTTTTTAATCTGTAATTATGAGCCTAAACCAATTCCTATAAAAACTCATAGGAGCAGAATCCAGTCCTTAAAGGACAGCACAGTAAGCAATATTGATTTCTGTTGTACCACCCCCATTTTATAGAACAGTAATAGACAAAATCCAGCCCTGTGCCTGAACATTTTCTAAAAATTAAGCTAATTGAAAAAGCCAAATAAAGTTATCAATCAACAATTATCCAGTTAAAGCAGGCAAGATCAAATAAATAAATGAGATTAAAGCTCTGGTGTCTATTATTAGCAGACTAGCTGAACGGAATTGAAAAATTCATCAGCCTCAGACAGTAGGTTGATAAGGTCTTCCTGCTTCTAGGCTGGAATTCAGCTGTTGCTTCCCATCAACACAGTCATAGAAATAGAAGTTCCTTCCCATCCAAGTATACCTGAATTTTTGCAGCCTAAAGAAGTATACATTTCCATGTTAATTGGACAGAAATCATTCTTGCCATTGCCTCTGAATGACAGCACAGGTGCCAGTTGTAAGGCTTTGGCCTTGGCTGTAGTTTACAAGCAATTATGAGCTGTACTACCGTAAAGCCACAGCAAAGCATTTGCAGTTAACAATTAAAGAGGTGCAGGTCTCTAAAATGTACAGTTTTATATTCTACTTCCTGCAGCACTGATGATGCAGAATTCATAACAGATGTTGAATATGCTATCGAAGTTACATGAAAGGGAAGAGACACTGATCTTTGACCTCAGTAGTGTCTGGGAAAATGTCACTGCTTTCCCAATGTTTTTATACTATCTACTATTCTGTATAGGTCTGTTAGATGAAGAGGTGCCATACTGCAACAATGACAGTGAGAAACATAGGGAGACCACAGTGATGAGAATATGAAACATTCATAAGGCAGTGCCTGGAATGAAAATACATTTACACAAGTTTAAGGCTGTCAGTCTGTGTCAAAGTCTTATACAGTTAATAAAAATCTTTCTGCAACCAGCCTCCTTCCACGGTCTCACATCATGAACCATTAGAGTCAGTAGGAACTTTGCCATTTCTTTAAGCCCAGGACAAAGGTCAGAATGCTTCCATCACAGTTTCCATATCATCTATTTTCTTCTGAACTAATAAACTCAGTATATAATGAATGCTTTTATTTGGTCACAGTTAGGTGAGAATTAGACCTTATTTATGTGTAAGGAACACTGTAATATCCAAGCTATTCATGCATAGCATATGCCCTCTTTTTAAGGCAGGCACTATAACTTAAAGAATATTCCTGAAAACCATTTACTTCTATCTTCTAGAGAAGCTTTGGAATGACTGAAAACTTCCAAACCTAATAAAAACAATAAAGAGAGGTTCTTTATGGAAGATAAACTGATAATGAACATGGATTAGTCCCTCAGTTTTTAGCAGTATTGGATAGCAGTAGATCTATTCAATGGTCTAGGACAATAAAAACCCTAATTGCATTCAGAACATTTGAAACTGCAAATAAACAACCAGAAATTGTTGCAGTTGCTCAGACTGCCTGCAGCGTGGGGGGTTCAGAATGGGTGGACTACCCCGCACTGGAACCAACCTCTGAGGATAGCGTGGTTTGAAATTTCCTTCAGCTATTTTGCTATTAGCTAGTTTAGGACTCATCCCTGCCCCAGGGATACCTTATTGGCCCCTTGCCATGCACGGCCAGGGCTGACTGGATATCTTTGATACACCTCTCTCTCCTTCTGTAACTTTTAAGTTTGTGCACAAGGGAACAAAGCGTCTTCTGCCCAGCTCCCTTCGGGACTCTCTGCCCCCCGGGGGCAGAAGGAATACGCCTGGAATAAAGCTGCAGGAGTCCTCTCTCTCATCTCTTTGTTTTCACTTAATTGCTCGTTAACCCTGCCGGGTCAAACGACTCCACAAGCCCCAGCTCCGGTGCTGCTGCCTGTATCACCGTGGGTTGCGGGAACGCATCCCTCCGTGCAGGCTCCGGGCCCGAGAGAGACCATCCGGGGACTGGATCAGAACCAAGCAGAGCAAGCACTACAAAAAATATCTCTGAAAACTGAAAGTAGAGAAGTAGACATTGTGGGTAAACCTTATCCCTAAAGCTGTTGATGGTGAAAGAAAAACTGTGAAGGCTACTGGGCACTAACACTGCAGCTGATAAGGAAGAATCATGATGCATGATTTCATTACACCACTTACTGGTAGCCCAGGAAAATTTATTTTTACAACTGATATCCAAACCCATCATCTCTTCTAATTGCATTATATTTCAGAACTGTTATCATCTTTGGAATTTCAACACTGAGTTTAGCAATTTCACAATAGCACCACAATGTATCCACCACGTGGGAAATTCTGCATAAAATAATTGGAATTTTCAAAATTTAAGCCAAGAAAATTAATTTTACTTCACAGAATAAGTTCCCTTCTAAAATTTCAGGAAAAAGGTTATGGATTTTAAGGTAACAAAGCTGACGTTTTATAAATCTTCTTCAGGTTTATAGTTTCTTGCAAAACAACCCAGTATTAATTCCCGAACACTTTAAAGACCGTTGAAAAAATATTCAGCAACTGAATTTTACAAGCTAATTTGTGACCAGAGTGCTGTTTAGAAACTTTTAAAGGTTTGGGAAAATATGAGGAATTGAATATTGAAATGTCCCATGGGAGGATACTGAAATTTATTCCACATAATGACGTAGTAAAAAAATCCAGAGAGCTGAAGATCCCTAACCTTTGTAAAGGAAATCTTTCCGTCTTTTGTCCCAGGCACATGACCTACAGACTGAATATCACAATCCTTGTACCCTCAGTAGCTGTGGGTCCACCAAAGGACTTGCTATGAAGCAGTCTGAAATAAGAAATCTGAATGTTTTCCCTGAGATTATTATAAAATTGGACTGTATTAATAGTCCTATGGAACAAGCTTTGGTGAGTTTTTGGTTTGTTTGTTGGTTTTGGTAAAGTTAACATCTTTGCAGGGAAAATTTTAGTAGCAGAAAAGTGTAGTAGGAGGTATAGTAGCAATAGACAGGTGATTTAGTGGAAAAGCACTGCTAAGGTACATACTTTATATCAGATATCCCTTTTGGCATTGCTGTAGACACTACCAGTCTTCATAACCTCACAACACTGAAACCAAGATTAATGGGGCTCATTTGACTAAGTGTTGCTGGCTGTTAAACAGTAGCTGAATCAGAAATGTATTCTACTTTACAGTCAGTGAAGAGAGAGAGAGAGAGAGAAAGAAAGGAAAAGAAAGAAAGGAAAAGAAAGAAATAGAAAGAAAGAAAGAAAGAAAGAAAGAAAGAAAGAAAGAAAGAGAAAAAGCAAGACAATGCCAGATACTTTTACATTGCATTTAATCTTAGAGTTGACATCTAAAATGGGTCCTCATTCATCCTTGCCCTAAAAATGGCAATTTCTCTGTATTTAATCAAAGAGGAATCTGGAGTATCTATGTATGCAAGTGTTTACAATGTAGGTGTCTACTATTAAGTATTTTGTCTTTTTCACTAATGTTGTTGCAGATACTGCAAGAGAAGCTTTTGAAAACCTGATACCTTACTTTTGGAAAACATAGAAGAAGTTACAAATGGAGGTGTAAAGAACCCACTCCCTGCATTGCCCTGCAGGTACCTTCCCTCTCCAAGAGTATAAGGAAAAGGACACTAAAGCTTAACAAGGTCTGAGGCTCAAGATAAACTGCACTTTACTAAACATCACCTTTATTTTTGAAAGCAATCCAAAACTGTATTTTCATGTTTGGACCCTAGTTTTAACTTTCCTTCTTGCACAGAATTTTTCATAGAGGAGTCTAACACTACAGTGCAATCAGGAATTAACTTGAGCAGAGTAGAATAGGAATAATTCAAGGACAGAAAACTGCAGCTCACACTTAGAAGCAAAAATATTGTTATATTCAAAGTGGATCCAGAAATGCAATCTGAATTCTACAAAGGCCACTTGGGATAAAAATGAAAGCCCAATGTATTGTAATAACAATTTGAAGTTTAATTTAAATTGATTTAATTGTAACTGTGATTTTAGGTACCTATTACGCATACTCCAAATTCTATTGATGGAACTATGTAAGTCACAGCATCATAGAAATATAAAGAAAATTTGGTCAGATGTAACTTTTTTCAGCATAAAGATGTTTTCCTCTATTAGTTTCTGATTAACCCTATGTAAAAACTGCTGATCTTTCTGTTCATCTTTTGCATACACCCACTCTGCATTTGCACCTGTTTTCTTTCACTAAAACTTAATAAACAACAAATCCCTTTCCATCTCTGCACAAGGAAGAGAGGCTCTTACAGCAACAACCACTCCCACCAAAACTCTACAGACCCTGCTTCTCTGGGAGTCTCCTTTCCCTCATTTCTCCTCAGGTATGGAGGGTGTGCATGTCAGCAGCTGCCCTGCAACATGGCACACCAGAGCAGGGTACACACCACAGCTGGAAGGAAACTGCACCCTCTAAGTTCTCTCACTGTGTTTGTGGGCAAATCTCCAGCTGCTAACCAGCCCTGGGGATGCCATTGCATATTTTTTTCTTTCCTGCCATCTTACAGCTTTTTGAAAGAATACCTACAATACAGCAACAAAAATATTATACCTGATATATAATCCCAAGAGTCCATGGTATCTGCTCTTGAAAATTGATTAATCTCATCACAGTTCCCTACTCTCTCTGTGTATAATAAGTTTTAGAGGGGACAGATTTGCAGGTTTCCAACTGCTTCTCAAAGTCAAATATCTAGAATAAAAAGGATTTAATTTTTCTTTGTATTTAAATTTTCTGTGATAAATGCTAAAAAAGTTTTAGACAAATCTCTTTGACCTGTGCAGGTGTTCTGTTTTTAACCAGTTCTCCTGTGATCTTAAGCTTCAAGGTTTTGCAAAGACAGACATAAAATGTGAAGTGAGCAGATAACTGGTTTAAAGTAATTGCTTACCCTAGGCTCAATATAGCATAAAAGATCACTGCCTGCTGGTGGTGACACAGCTTTTCTTGGTAACTGGAGACTGTGGACACAGGTACTGAGCTCTTCTCTGAGAAAATGTGCATGAAACAAGTCCAGGGATATCAGAGAGAGAATGTGTGAAAACTATATACTTAATTTCAGAGAAAAAGTTGCACAGACAGATTGTCTGGGAACAAAATATACTCTTTGTAAGATTCAGCATCTTGTCCTCTATTGTTATAAAATAACTAACACATTCAAAAACAATAGTCTTGGGAGTCTAAAAATAGATTCAGATTGCTGATCCTTTTTTTTCAGAGTATTCAAATTTAGATTCTCATGCAAATATAAACCCTTCATGTTCCAATACTGTAATTTTTCACAAAATTGAAAAATTATAATAAAATAAAATAAAAATTAAAAGTGTCATAAGCATCTAATAAAAGAATTCATAGGCTTTAGAAATGGGGATACAGGTGCCAAAAAGGAAGTCTGCTGACTCTTTTCTTTGCCATGATATTTTTGTGACATTATTAGTATTATGTTCATGCTTAATTAACATTATGCAAGATGGCTTAAGCTGAAAGCTCTCTATGACATTTATAACCCACTTTTCCAAATACATTTGCTTATGAACATCCTCACTAACATGAAAAACTTTTCAGAAAGGGAAGTGTCATATTAAATATATTACAAGATTTGAAAACTGTAATATCACTGAGCTGCTGAAAACCTCCCTTGCTCTTTCTTCAAAGATAGATTATTCATGTGAAATAGTACAACCTTTCATATAAGTTTTTCATAATAAATGCAGTAGTTTGGAAATAGAATTACTTCTTCCATAGTAATGTTTTACTGAATATGTATTCATGACTACATACATTCATGAAAGATAGAACAAAATGTTCTAGTATCTGGTTGTGACACAATTGAAATTCTAATTTTAAATTAGGTCACAATATGTAAGAAAAGGCTTCAGTGTGTGTAAGTTGATGCAGTAATTTCTATATGACTCATTCAAATCCTGCCTCGAAGGGTAATTGTTATAACCATTCATAATGGGAAAGTCTATCATTTGCTTTTCAATGCTTTAGGAGGTTTGTGGCAATTATTTCTCTTAATAAGTTCCTTTTTTTTTTTTTTGGTATAATATTGATTAAGGACAAAGAACTACTTAAAAAGAGTAATGCTGTTGTCCTTAGAGTGCAAAAGACACTTTCCCTCCATTTTTACCCCAATTCATCACTAAAAATAGTTAAGACATTCATTTATTCCTAGGTTTTTTTCTGTATTATAAAAACAGTGTACAATCACAATATTTCAAAATGTCAAATAAGATATTTTACATTGTTACTGTAAATTTCTTCAGATCCTGGGATATAGTTTAAAAATAGTTTTATTCCCTCTTTAAAATAAAAGAAAAATTCTAAGGAGCTTAAAAATCCAGTGGGAAGTGGGATATGCTTTAGTGGCTGTGGATGTGCTGTCTGCAGATATTTTTTGTCTCCAGTTTGTCTCTCAGCTCTCAGGGCAATTCCCCTGCAACTTTGCAGGATGGAGGAACTGTATCAGTCTACATCAGATGAAGTCAGCCAGCTGCAGGCCAAACACCTTTGTGCTCTGTAACCTGCCAAGGGTCAGGAAGGGCACACACATGATCTCCTGCTGCCAGAGGCGAAGAGATGGCAACCTGTGACTGAAAAAAGCAACAAATTCCTTTAGGGCAGAGGGGAGGGAAAGCAACAGCAATGTGAGCATCCAGCACAACTGCAAAGCCAGGCCCTTTCCACAGGCTCCTAAATCTAAAGCAGGGTAATCAAAAGCCAATGTTCAGTAATTGGTTTCGCTGAGAATTGCTGAGCATGGTGCACTTTAAAATAGACTATGTATAAGAATGGAAAATAGCATCATCCAACATCAGTTGTCTCAGTCTAGCCAGTATAAAACTCAGCCTGAGCTGTACATGGTCCAAGCTACTCAACTTGGCTCCTTCTGCAGTCAATGAAGAGAAACGAACACCTTGAAAAGTGCAATTCATCCTTTGCTGTGAAAGGTTTCTACCATGTGTGACTCAGCCTCTAGAGCTACCTTTCTCTCCAGAGACCTCAAAGTCAGCACAGAATTCTTAATATTTGAAGAACTTAGGTTTGATGAAAGGAATCCCACACAAATTTATCGTGAGCAGCTGTTATTCCAGTTTTGAATAAAATATTTACTGGGTAAATTCATCTTGGATGAAAATGATAGAGTTATTTTGCATATTGCTGCATATCTGAAAATCAAGGGTATAGTTTAAGAAAAAAATTCTGAAAATCATTTTTGAAATAATCTCTTTAGGAACTCTTACAGAGACAGCTAAAACCTTGAGCAGTAAAATTAACTAAATTTTTTAGACACATTTTTTGGTAAATTTTTGACCTGAGGATGTAGTTCTTTCTCTCTTTTACTCTAGCACTACTGCCTATGTCAGTGAGACTTTGATCTCTCAGCTAAGGATTTTGCCTTACTCAACCCAGCTCTCTACTATATTGTACAATAATTTAAATCTTGGCAAAGACCGTGTAAGGTACTGGTAGTAATGTGAAGATCTGATCAAGGATGCACTGCCAGTGGGGTGAGGGGTTTTGGGCAATAACACAAGCCCTCTATAATCAGATAGTATCTGACTGATTCCATTTTACACTGATTTTTTACAAAATAACTGATTCTCTAAGACATGGGAAACCAATAAAGAGTCAATCTTTCTATAACATGTTTTAGAATTGTCAGCTGCACAACTTCTTTGTCTACCTAATGTCTACAGATGACTCTTTTACAGATTTACTTGGCAGTTTCAGAAAGACCTGATTAAATACTGGGCACTCAGTTAAGATTTAATATATTACTTCAGGTAGCTACTGCATCTTCCTAAATCACCTGCACTTTTGAATGATGACTGCATACCCTCTTGATAAAAAAAAATTCATGCTTTGATCATATGATGAATTTTTGTAATCTGTAGAATTCAACACATCCATTAATCATTTAAATAGCTCTTTTTTATCAACACCGAGGGGTGTTTACCCAAAGTATAGATAACAGGATTTTAGGTGAGACTAAGCCAGAAACAATGGCAACTTTTGAAAAAAAAAAAAAAAAAAAGACTAGAGGAATTCTACCATGATGCAGGATGCAGAAAGAAGCCATGGAAAAAGTACTGTCTCATAAAACAACATCATTATGTGAAATGATGGCAAATGGTGGTAACTTGATGGCAAAGCAAAAGAAAAAATTGGGGTGTTGACTGTAATGTCTTGAGATGGAGTTGAAAAGGGCAGTATGAGAGGGAGATCCAAGATGCAAAAGATTTATATTTTAATTTTCCAGGTTCTTATCAGCATTTTAGAGATGAGAAACTACTCCACATACACTGTTTTCCATAGCTCTATCCTCTGTTGGTAATTTGGAGTGCTTTTGAGCTTTTCCGCAATAGTTCAAAGATTGTGATTTCAGAGGAAGTGTTGATGACAGCCCAGTTTATTTTCTGTCTCATTTAAGTAAATCACTGAAATGTGCTCACCTAGGAGATTCTTTCACATAGACTCATATACTAATATTAATAAAGAAGACCATGGTTTGTACAGGGACAAATAATATTCTTTATTGGTATTGATCTTTATAGTAATATAATTAACTCAGAAAGCATGGTGTTAATAGCAACAAGGCTGTGGGCTTGATTCCGGTATGGGTCATTCGAGTGGGACCAGATGATTCTTGTGGTTCTCTTCCAACTCAGAATATTCTGTGACTCTGTATAGATGAGCAGGATGGGGGAAAAAAAGAGCTTTTTCATTTCTTCTAAAGCTATCAAGTAGTCCTATAAAAGTAACTCTTTATTCTAATATCATCAAAAATTTAACCACAATAATACACAAGCGTTTCCTTTCAAAGACTGGCAATAAAAAAGAAAAATCAAAATAAGTTCTTCACTTCTCAAGTACTTTTGGAAAAAAATTAGTTATTTTTTGACATATTTTATTTAGTTGCAAAAATATAAGAACTGGAAAAAATTTAAAACTTATTTTGTTTGATTTGAAAACTAGAATTTTGAATCTATGTAAACATTGATGTTTCACTTAAATCTTGAAATAAAAAGTACTTTGTTTTCTCAGTATTATTTCTTTTATGTATATAAAGAACCCAAATTTTCTCAGTTCTGATCGTCCTCTACTTTCTGACACTTTTACCACATCCTAAACAAGGCAATATATCTACTCTGGAAAATTTTAAATTCTGAAGTCTTCATGCAGATTAATCTGAGTTAAATATTAGGTTTTTTAAGTATAGATATACGAATCCCATAACCTAGAAATCTCGTCACTTCTCTAGGTTTCCTCTATAGAACATGAAATGTCGTGACAGACCTTAAATAAGCTGAAATACTCTTTGGGTCACCTAATTCTCTCTGCATAGGCAGTTTGATGCAATTTAATCAACTAAGCTTAAAATTTGCTTGAATTATGGGACTAAAATTTGTGTTGAAAAATATGTCTTAAGTAGCTGATAAACTACAATTGTTTGGGGGCTTTTTTGATAATAAAAATAATTTACTCCCCGTGTGGTGAGCATATATTTTCCTCTTTTCCCTACACTATCTCAATTCCACTTTGCAAAGTGCATCAAAAAACTGAACATTATTTATCTGTTTTCAATAAAGTTTGATTCTGCAGTACACAGAAACATAAACGTGTATCAGACTTTGTCCGTTAGGGTTTTGCATTAAAGTATTATTTTAGTCCCTTTTTAGCCTGACTCTGTGGGATCCCACGTGCCCCCACAGAGCTCAGGCAGGGTCAGTAATATGTCAGTAGCAAAGAGTCCAGAAGGGCATTGCTGTCATCCTGTCATCCCGGCAGAGCATGGGTTTATTCATCTGTGCCCTTCAGAATCTCCAAGCAAATACCATGAAACAAAGGGAATGCTGGGTTTTTCCCGGGCTTCAGGGAGATGGGATTAGGAAAACTGGGACCAATAGGGAAGCTCTGGGGGAATGGTGAAAGGCAGAGGCCAACAGCCAACCAGGGAAGCCAACAGAGGAGATTGACAACAGGATGGGGCAGAAACTCTCTGGTTATCCCAATACCACTCAGAAAACTGACTACCACATTAAAGCATGACTGAATTATTTCACTATCATTGAGGTTAAGAAACCTTTACTTAGTTTATCTTCAAGTTGCCTTCTTCAGGAACAGCCAAGGACCGACAGTCTTATAGCTGGTTGACCTGAATGTCTTATCTGCGAAGTTGTTTCCGATGCTTCTATTTATTTTCCTTCTACTGTTTTTGGAGTTTTTATATATGATTCTGTCTGTAAAAACAATTGAAAGTCTTTGCTTGCATTGATCAATTTTTAAGAAATGTGTGATTCACCAACTTCATTCTTCTTTGCCATAATAACTGGGATACATGTCTGAAATATAACGAATTTTGAAAGACAAATTAAGCAAAATTTACAGCTCCCAGCTTGACCAAGGATCCAGACTTTTCTCCTTTTCTCATTTCTGAAGGAACACTTTCTGTCTTTTTGCTGTTGCTGTATAAACTCACACAAAACAGGGATAAAACTCCTGGGCTTTGATCCGGCCCGTGTGGACACCCCTGATCCAATTGCCGGATCACGGCCCAGCCAAATAAGCACAGGAAACAATGAACTGACTGAACACAAAAGGCTGTCACTGATCTCTGTGGGTGTTTTGCCTCCATAAAAATGGGTCCTTAACTGATAGAATCAGACCTCTAAAGCTTCAGTAAATATGAGTGTCTGAGGCTGCTAATTGTTTTCTCTTTTCAAAATGCTGTTTTCTGTTTTTTATTTTTTTTTTCTTTCTTTTTTTTTTTTTAATGTAGAGAAACAAAAGAATAAAACAGAAAAGGAGTAGATAATTAAATTTGTTGGTTAATAATTTTTCCCACCTAGACTCATTATTTTCAATGCATTGTAAAATAAAGAAAAAACGCAGAAAGTAATACTGTGTAGGGGAAGAATAGTATTAAATAATAAGGAAATTATAAATTATAATGCCTAGGCCTAGGATTAATGAGTATGGGCTTCCCTAAGATTTTTGATTGCTCAGTCTGTTAGTAATGTGCTCTGTGGCTTTTTGTCCAGTATAACTTCTATGCTCTACTTTACTGATTTATATGTATAAGAAGAGTGGTATCAATCCAGTGAGTTGAAACCTACGCCTTCCATCGAAAAGTTTGATGGCAATATTTATAGAATGTTCTGAGACCATTTGATTAAAAGAGTTCTTTTATGCATGATTTCAATGGACAACAAATAGAGTTATTTACTTGGTAAGATTTACTTTTGGAATTACTGTTATTTCACTCCTTTAGATGTGATTAAGAATGACTCAAATTAATTCCATGGGCCCTTCAATTATTTTGTTGATATAACACAGTTAAAACCAGGAAATGAAAAGTTTCCTGGTTTTCAAAGAAGAAAAAATTGCTTTTTACAGAAAATTCAATCTGTTTTCCTTAAGGCTGACCTCTTCTTTCTTCTGGTACTGATTAAGGATTATGGCCACCATAATCCATATTAATGTTTTTGGTACTTCTACTCACCTTCTTCTTCTTCCTGTTTTGCAATGTAGTGTGTCACATTGCGATAGCTTTACTATCAGCCTTGAACAGCTCTGCTCCTGTCAGAACACTCCGTATGGTTGGCTGCATGGGTTTCTGTTACTATTCTTCTTTTTACAGCAGTAGAATTTATATTGGAATTGTAAAGGCATTTACAGAAGGTAAATACAGGAAGCCTAAGCACATATTTTGGATTGCATGATTAACTTGAAGATATCTAATGTTTGTCCAGCTTCTGCTTGGAAATCAGACTGTTCCAACTGAAATCTTTGTGTAGCAACAAGCTTGTTTAGACTGGGAGTAATAAATTTAGACATGAAATAGAAAAAACTAATCATTGTGAATTCTGGCTGAGATCCACTACTGTGTAAGTGGGAATTAAGGAATATTTGATGCAGAATACTTCTAGAAGTCTTCTGTGAAAAAGAAGAGCTATCACAAGCAATAATTTTCAGTTCTACATGTGCTATTACACATTATTAAATCATTCAAATAATTACATATTTCACCTCATCACAGCAGCATTTAGGACCTCATTACAGATTAATAATTCTCATTATTGCTGTGCCAGTTTGGCCAAATTTGGGAAAAAATATCCCCTGAGGGAGGGAACAAAAACCAGGTTGCCACCGCCCCTCCCCCTACCAGGTTCGGGAAAAAAAAAGAAAATTCTTTTTCCTCGGAGGAAAGTGAAAGAGATAAAAACTATTTATTTAACAGGACACACAGAACAGGATAATAATGCTAAATAATAAAATCTCTCGCTGTGGAGAGAAACCTGGAAAGATTTCAGAGTCCTTCCGTAGGTGTCAGTGTCTATATCCTCCTCCTCAGGGCTGTCGATGGGCCCCTACTGGGCCCTGGGAAGCAAAGTCTCCCGATGTGCTCTGATGTTGTGAAGCCGTCCCGAAGAGAAGAAGAAGAAGAAGGGAAAAAAATTCCAAAAGAAAAGAAAATCCCAGGAATACTCTCTCCGGAGAAAAGAGTCGAGAGCAGGCTGGAAAGCGAGCGTACTCTCTCTCTCCCCACTGCCACTGAGTAATCCCCCGCAGCCTGTCTGTCCTTGAACATGAACTTTGTTTTAAAAAACAAAAGTATCTCAGTTTTTTTCCTTCCCTCTCACAGGCTCAGTTTAAAGGCACCAGATCCAACCTTCAAAGCAGACAAAATGGGATACATATTTCATATCATACTGTCACCCCAGGACAATTGCCAAGATGCAAATCCGCAGGTCTCAATGGTCAGTAATATAACAAAAATAAGCCCAGGAGATGTTTCTGTTGTGGTCTTACTACATCACGAGTAGAAGTGACAATCTCACTTTTCTAATTGCTCCAATTGTGTTCTCCCCGTTTACCTTTACTACTTCTATTTGCACTGCGAGACAGACAGAAGAAATGATAATGTTGAGAATGGATCATGTGAAAGAGGAAGAAAAGGTTTTCAGCTGGATGTGGTCTCTGGTCCTGTTCCTCAGGTACCTCTGTAAATGTTAGTGCCATGAAGGTGATAAGACTTTTTTCTGCACTCTCTGCTTCCATCCAGAATGAAAATCTTTAAATTCAGAGGGAAATCCTTAAAAAGTATAACTTAGAAGTATAAATTAAAAGTATAAATTTAGTGAATTTACTGTGGATGTCTATGGGACAACAGACACAAAAGCTATGGCTTAGTGAGTTGTACCATTTGGAAATACTGCAGGTGTTTCTTAATAATAATTTCTTGTTTGTCCATTAGAAGCTGATTTGATATTTAGGCATACTATATTGTTGTACCACGTGATGATTTGTTTATTTTGTTACCAAGATTGCTTTCTGAAGAGAAAATTAAAAAAATGCAGAATTGCATTAATTTTCTTCGACTCACTTTCACCTGAGCTTTACCAAGTTTGGTAATTAAGAAGAAATGCTTTTTTCTTTCTTACATATCATAATAACAGCTGAATCCTTCACCTTCTGTCTTCTCTTTAACGCATGAGTTTTCCTCTTGCAGTTTTAGAAACTTACCTTAAGCTAATGTGTGCATGTGTGTTTCTCTACATGTGTGGACTGTTAACAATTCTGACATGGTAAGACCATCAGACAGAAGAACAAGGTGACACATTCATGGACAGGCATGTCCTACTTTGACAAGATTAATGAATTACCGCAGCACTCATAATTCATTTTGATTCAGTAAAGCATCACATACCTCTCTACTTTAGACATACAGACAAAATGTCTATAGAAAGAATAGGCTATTAAGAATTAAAACGAAAACAAGAAATGAAAGGCTGGAAATTTTGCTGTATACATGATATAAGAACTTGGCCTTTAGTTGTGATTGAGCCGGATGCTGCACCTTAGGGAAAACTCTTAAAAACTATGCAACGCAGACACTATCCAAGTCATAATAGAGGAACATAATCCTAAAATTTGCCTTCTTAAACAGGTTACCAGTTCTAGAAAACCTGAAGGAGGAAACTCACTTCAGTGGAGATTAAAGAAACTCTGTGTTGATGCTGTCATCTGAAAGAAATATATGGTTTGCTATCAGAAAACTCATAGAACCCACAGTTTATCACAGAACATGGCACTGAATGATTTGCCATCTTCAGTGAAATGTTAGAAGCATTTATGCTGTACTCCAGAAAAAATATCTGTTTAGATTTTAAATAAATGCTTTTTCTTTTTGCAGTCTCCCTTTATGATAACAATGTTTCTCAACAGTTTAAGCAGCTATCAAGCACTCCTAGTAATAAAATGCAGATTATATCATGTTGTTCTGAACACCTGATTTCCTCATATTTCTACAAAGAAAAAGCAGCAAAGTGATGGAAATAAAATGATTTTCTTAAACATTTTTTAGTTCAAATTTTGTGTATATAGCTAGAATTTTCAAGAAAAATTAATTTTATTCTACTCTTACCCACATAGAGAGTACAGGTAAATAAGCATAAATATGTAACCTTGTCCATTCATTCCATTCAAAAAAATAGTCTGCAAAAGGCCTTGGAAAAAACATCAGATACAGCTCTGAGCTGCAAAATATTGCTGCTTTATTAGGCTAGCAGTAAATGACTGCCACTCTGGAATGAAGAGAAACCAACTGAGTAAATTCAGGGATTACTTTGAGATGAATTTCTTTCTTGGCTGTTGAAAAAGTCTCCCTCAAATCTAGTGGAATCCAGTTTCCCTTTGAAAACACAGGAAAAAAAAGCAGAAGAAGGGAAAGGTGAAAGATAATGGAGAAATAAGGGGGAAGTAGAATAGAAAATAGAAAACTTAAAATCAGTGATAGATAAAGGCATTAATAATAAACAAAGAAACGTCCTCTGTAAAGAAATCAAGTTGTGCTGCACGTCTAGCAAGAACACAAAAGCGTTACATCGATGACATCTTTCTGTGACTCTAAGCTGTTGTTTAACCCCAGCTGGAAACTCAGCCCCATGCAGCTGCTCACTCACTTCACCCAGTGGGAAGAGAATTGAAAGGGTCAATGGGAGAAAACTCATGAGCTGAGACAAAAAGTGTTTAATAGGTAAAGCAAAATCCACACACACAAATAAAGCAAAACAAGGAATTAATTCACCACTTCCTATGGTCAGGCTGGTGTTCAGCTACCCCAGGAAAGGAGTGCTTCATCCTGTGTAATAGTGACTTGGCAAGATGACCTCCACTCTGAATGTCCTCCCCTCTCACATCTTCCCCCAGATTTATATGCGGAATGTGATGCCATATGGTACGGATTATCCCTTGGGTCGGTTGGGATCAGCTGTTCAGGGTGTGTCCTCTCCCAACATCTTGTGCATCCCAAGTCTTCTCACTGGTGGGGTGAGAATCAGAAAAGAATTCTTACTCTGTGTAAGAATTTCTCAGCAATAACAAAAATATCCATTTATTTGAACATCAATCCAGAACATATTACCCTATACTATTTATTGAGAAGGAGCCAACAAACTTTCAAGGATTTTTTCAGATAAGTGCATGAAAGACTATATATTCACTTTTATTTAATGAAAATCATCTGGGACATGCAAAAAAAAAGTTTTTGGGAAGCATAGCAAATATTATTAGGGCTGTCATCTGGTAGAATAATGGCTGATCAGAGAAAGGTAGGAGGTGGCACTCGTTTACAAAGAAAGGTAACTCTCAGTGTTGCAGGATGATATTACCCTTATCAGAACTGAATTCTTTATCCCACAAAGTGAATTGAATTTCAAAGATTTCATATCCCTTTTTTCAAGAAGTTTTAACAGTTGCCTACAATGAATGGTAATCACTTTGACTTTCCTTCATTGTTAAAAAGTCATGTTCAAAAAGCATGGTTTTATTCTGTGTCAAAGCAAATGGCTTGCTAGCACACAGAAGATTTAAGAGGTCTTTTTAGCTTGGTTAATGTTACTGCAAATCTCTGCACATAACAAATTTCACAACTGATGAAGAATGAATTTGTGAAAGTATTTGAAACCCCAAAACACATTAGGGGGATACGAATCATTAAAATTCTGGATTCAGATTAACTCCCACAACTATGTTACCATCAGTGAAGTTAATGTTGATGAATTTGCACTTCTACTTGAAGGGCTAGGAATGGCTAGAAATACTGGAAAGGGATGGATTTTAGGCCATGCTTATCCTACAGCTCTTATTAGAACATCTGTGGTGGTCAAGATAGAAACAGGGGTCAAGACATGCTGAGAAGAGGTTGTAAGTAGCTAAAATGTGCTATAAAAACATACATCGGGGAGAAAAGTTGCCTGGAAAATTGCATTTACCACAAATGCTTTTTATAATTCACAGGGAATGGATTAAACCCCGTGGCTTTCCCTGGTCAATATCAGTTTTATCAATAGCAGAAGGAAAGGAATAACCTTACATTTATGGGTGAAAACTATGCTTTTTGCAGAGGACAACTGAAAGAGCTACATGATATTTAAATGCTCCAAATAGATAGTAACAAATGCATTTCATTCTACTAGCAAAACTGACAGTTTGCTAACTTTTCGTTTTAAACTCCTTTTTCTGTTTTACTGGGAAAGAGCTCATTTTTTTGTTGATTGTCTTTCTGTGTTGTAGCTGTTGGAATAAAAGAATGTACCAATACATGAATGAGAAGTTATAGAATTTAAGGTTATTTTACACTTGCTGTATTTAGAGCAACAATTCATCATTTCATGAAATGTTTTTTGAAACATCTAAGTACTACGGATGTATGGCTTATTGATCATAAAATTGATAAACGTGTTAATATTTTACAGGAGAAAGCTAATGTACCTTGCAAATGACAACAGGACAAGCTGTCAGCTGCAGCTTTCATAGTTGCAGTGGAGCATAGGTTTTGCCATTGGACCCTGCTGTTTGAAAGATTAAATGTTTTACAGGCACAAACCCCAGCTCCTTTCAGAATGTGCTATCACTGATCACACTTAAGGCAAAACTCCTGCAGTGTGTTCTGGATGAAGCTCCAATACATATTTGATTGCTGTTGCCATGTGTTCAATGTTTGTGGAAAATCTTAGTTCAGATACTTGTGAAGATGCCAGGCAAAAACTGCTGAAGGAAATCCAAGAGATTTCAATCAAAATAAACAAAAAAGTATGAGGGTGATTAAAGTACATCAAACAACTGATTTATGAATCAGAATGCAGAGACACAGAAAACAATGTAAATCATTTATCACTCTATTATTATAGTAAGCACATAAAGGGCAATAGAGACTCTGCAGAAGACATAAATCAAGATCCCTGTCTGAAGAAGCTTATAGTATAAATTTTAGAAGAGGCATTGCAAGTGATGACAAACAATTTGGAGGGGTTGAGTAAGGGTTACATTTGATTGATCACATGTTTATCCTATTTGGACATTTCAAGATTGTGAATATTCTTTTTATAATATATAAAATATGAGTGATATAGAGAAGCTAAAACCTATTCTTAACTTATCGGTTGTGAGACACTGAAGGTGAGTAAAATTCCCATGGACCTGAAGATCAGAGCAGCAGCTCTGTGGAGAAATAAAAACTGGGGAAAGCATTTTCGATGTGGAGCAAAGCAACCCATGAAGAATATATGGCACTTAGAGTACTCATAAAGTCATTAAACAAAATTTTATTTCTTTTGGGTTCTATTTATTTTTTCTTCACTTTTTTTTTTTTTTTTTAATTGAGAGACTCCCATTGAAGGGAAACTTCTAGTGCAGCTGGAAGCAATAACAGAATTCCCGTTATTTTCCTTAGGACCATGCACAACCACTGTGACTTACTTTATTTATAAAAATACCCTTAAAAAACAAGACAGAAATTTGACTGGGAGGCTGGTTTTTTTTTTTTACATGGCTATCATAAAAGGCTTCTTTCAAAAACTTTCACAGACATTTCCTTCTTTAAGAACCCCAGGGTGCCCCTTGGGTCCCAGTTGCCTTACTCCACGGTGGAGCACCTGCATCTTGCTAATCCTTGGATTTCCTCCTAAAAGGAGCCCAGCAGAAAGTCAAGAGAGAGTATTGAGGAAAAAAAAAAAAACAAACCAACAAGACTTTTAGAGTTAATAATTATCAGAAGGGACTGTTCAGAGATTCTCCATCTGTGGCAGTATCCAAAACTTGAGGAACTGTCTAATAATGACACTAATCATTCTTGGAAGAAGACATTGGATCAGATGACCTTCAAAAGTCAGCAACGTTTTTTTTTTTCTTTGTATGAACATTAAATGGATTAGATATTTCTGACTAGATAGGCTTAAATAAGATATGCACCAAGCCTTCAGGCTGGAAATAGTTCATAAGATGAATGCTAATATGCATAGGCTTTCTTGACAAACTTAAATTTAGTTTAATAACTGGATCAGATATCCCTCAGATATTCTTCAAAAATATAAATATGATTTCTAAACATACAATTATATCTCCCCATATATGATTAACTATGTCATGACATTTTCTTGGCTTCATGAATTAAACTACTAGCAGAAAGCATTAAGCCCATTTTACCACTTTGTCTTAATATTAGTCATTAGAAGGTCTATTGAACTGAGTTTGATCAAGAACTCACAAAGGATCCATACAAAATAAAAACAAAATTAAGCATTGATTAAATTTTAAAAGAATTCTCACATTGTAGTTTTATAAAGAAACCAGCTTAAATTTTCTTACTGGTAGAGACAAGGAGTTGGTGTGCTTGTGAGTAAGTATCAGTGTAAACCTTTCACAACTTCTTCTAGTATTTACGGCTAACTAAGTGTTGTAAACGGTCATACAGAAATAAGAATCACAGAAGGCCTATAGCCCTCATACATTCCATTAAATATATCCAAAAAGCTCAGTAGCAAAATCTAAGATGAGTTATTTTCTTCTTTATACAAATAAAGTGAGGCTCCAAGCTATGAAAAATATTCCATTATTAAATCTGTCTCCCAAGACAAACTTCTGTTTCTTGAAGGAAAAAGCCAAATTTCTGTTTCCATATTTTTAATGCTATTTTGATGTTTTATTTCTAAGATGGGAAAATGACTGCAAATTATTAGCAATAATAATGTCTCCAACATAAAAGTCATAATTTTAGAGAAGGGCTGCAAAGTTTAATTCCATTTTCAGAGCTAAATTTTCTGGAGAAATATCTTCCAAAGTTTAAGTTGAGGTATTTGATTTATAATGTTGAGAATTCTATAAGTTTTAAATTCAGGTAAAAAAAAAACAAACAAACAAACAAAAAAAACCAACAAAAAAACCCAAAAACAAAAACAACAAACCAATTTCCAGATTTCTTCTTTGAAAAAAATATGTCAAAACAACACTACAGTTCCACAAAATTAATTTTAGATTGTAAGTTGTTATTGTTGTCTTATGGCTTGATGAAAGAAAAATTTTAAGCCAGTTGACCAAAGTGGCAGTTACAGGGAGTAGAGTTTGAAATTAGCTGTTACCTAATTGATGACACTCACTGGAACCATTGAAGTCACAGTATCACATTACAGGAGACGTAGCTGCACTTCCCGGTGCTGTCAGACATACTTAATCTGTTCCACCACCTCATAGCACGCAGAGACATTAGCTCTGCTAAATGCTACAGCCCTGCTGCTTTAATTTGATAGCTTCTAAAGGCTCAGCTGGTGTTTCTGTGTGGTACTGTACTATACATTGCTGCACTGGGAAGCTTGGACATATCTGAGGATTACATATATATAAAAATAACCTCTGAATACTATTTCTCCCTCAGTTCAGAGGAATTAAGGAAACACAGTTGACTTCATCCCTACTTCTTGTCAGATGCTAAAAAGGTTAACAAGACAAATTATGGTTTTAAAATATAGGAAATATCATAGCTTTGTCAATGATAATGCTGATTACATACATTTATATAGAATATTATTTTATACAACTTTTTATGCACTGTCATGGTTACAGAAGAAAGTGCTGGAGTTATTAGCACTGTTTAATTCCACACCACCCACAGCATGACTATGGCGTGGTTTCAGCAGAAGGAAGCTGAGGCCAGAAATGGAATGGTCTCCATCTTTTTTCTGGCTCAAGGCAGAGTGTGCGCAGGCATCAGGTCAGACTGGAGAGCCAAGCCCCATTCTGCTACCAGCAGTTCTTTTTCCCATTCCTCTGAGCTGCAGTTTTTGTGGGTAGATGCTGAAATACAGTGCTGGCAAGCTCAGGATGTTGCTCTGTGGTAAAGAAAAGGGAGAGAGCAGCAGTGGCACAGAGTGAGCCCAGCCAAGCCATGAGGAGCAGGAATCCACCGCTGCCTCCACCAGCACCACCGAGTGCTCCAGTCCCGCTCCTGCAAAGTCAGGCCCATGAAAAGGTTCCCCAACCTGTTTCAGAGTCCTGTCAGGTCCCACCTGGTTTTATCTTGTCCTTGTTTTTCCACTGTTTTTGGACTGGGGGGGTAAAAAGTTAAGCTGTGGTCCTCCCTGACATTTACCACCTTTCTTTTCCTGTATACCATGTGGCCACTGCAGGGCCAGTTGCTATTTTGCCTTTGTCTGGGAAACCACACCGGGTGCTGTCTTCAGGAAGCATTTTTGTTTGTTCACTGGTGAATATCCTTTTGTGGGTAAAACACTCTTTTTTTTGTACACTCTTATTAATATTATTGTGTTTATCGGGATTTTTCAGTAAATTGTGATTCTATTTTATAATCTCTCCTCAGTGTTTCCTTCACAATCAGAAGGGAGCAGGGAAAAGGGGGCAGCTTGAGAGGGTTTAATTTTCCCACTGTGATTTAAACCAGCACAATAATTACTGGAATCTGTCATTTCACTCATGTTTTCCTTGTCTGATAAGAGTGCTCTGACGTGAGGCTATCTGGGTGGTAACTGTGTTTGACATTTTATCCTCATGCACTTTGACTTCTTGTCTGAAGGTTTCTAGCAACAAGCTGCAAAAATGGGCCTGAATGAGCTCTCTGACGATCTGGAAGATGCGACAGACAATATGTTGATCTCAGATGCCATAACAAAGTTATCCTTTTCTGATCCAAAAGTGAAAAAAGGATGTAAAGATCTGATTCCTACTATCACCAATTAGCATAACTTCAAGAGATCTAGTTTGCCTCAAACACACTTTCTCATTACATACTGTTTACAGCCCCTTCTATTCAGCCATATCAGTGGGTTGCATCATCTCTTATAAACATTGTTTTTTTTTTACTTCAGAGTAAAAGGTACTTGAGCTTCTAACCCAGCAGTAAAAATCTGCAGGAAGATAGCTGTTTTATTTAAGTATTATAGTACTGTACATCACAAGACACTAAGCCTAATTTCTGTGGTTAGAAAATGTGAAAATCTAAATCAAGGTTGGAATGCAAACCACATAAAAGTAGGCGTAGGGCAGCATGATAAAATGCACAGCTAGAAAATAATATGTAAAAATTTTTCTTGCACAAGGAAAAATTAATAATTTCTCATCTTTAAAAGCAAAATATGGTTTGTAAAAGCATTATCGGTTGGCAGCTAGAGAAGTCCTTCAATCAACCTTTCATATCCAGTTGATTTCTGAATCAAGATTTATAAACTCACTAGAGGAAGAAGGTCTGTGCAGTGTATGAATGTACCCTTTCATTCTTATCCTGCCCTGGAAGAAAGGAGAATGACTTATCTCAATGAGCTGAGGAAAAGAAAACAGATGTGTAAATAGCTCCATATCTTACAGGAGGAATTATGTGGAATAGCATGGAAGTTCTGCCATCGCATGGTTCCTCTTATTTTACCGTGTGGTAGATTTGAAGGTGAAATTTCTGAATGCAAGGAGATGTTTCGCGTTCCTGCAATGATTTTAAAAACTAAACCTTCAAATACATTTTGAATAAATGTAATGTGTGGATAGTCTATAATTTGAATTCAGATATTATATAAATCTGTGCAAGATTTTCCTTTTGGATACAGTTGCCTTTCCATTTGATACAGCAAATGAAATTTGAACTCCAAATAAAATTTGCATTCAAAGTTGAAAACTTCAATAAGAAATATGTTTCTACATTTCACCTTTTTTTTTTCTTTCCTACAAGCTATCATTTCAACACTTCAGTATACAATATTACAAGTGTAATCCAAAACTTAACTAACTAAGAAATGTCACAGTACAGATTACAGCCACAGTGAACAACAGGACATTTTCCTTTTTTTTTTGGTGACAAATCTGTAAAAATTATTGCAATATTTTAATATTTGGTTTGCTTCCCTTTGTTAACAGAAAAAAAAAAAAAACCCAAAAAACCAAACAAGCTCAGTCTAAAGAAACCTATGGATAAAATTTCTAAATCACATTTTTGTGATGTTGCTTTGTTCAAGGAGAGGAGAGGAGAGTAAGCTGTCTCAAACCAATTTATGTGGTCAAAGAATTAATGAAAATGCTAGTAAATTATATAATGGCTTCAGGCCTGAAAAATGCAATAGCACTCTTGTTTCCTAATGGTTCTTTTGAAGCCAGCTTTATGCAACATTCACATTTTATTCAACACTACATCAAGTGGAATACTTATATTTGACTTCTGAAGATAGCAAAGGTAACACTGAAATAGTCTTGATTTTTAATTTTTGCTTTCCATTTCTTATAATGAAGTCATAAGGACAATGATGCATACCGTGGAGAAATTTTACCCTTAAGAAAGCATTTCTCGACTGATATTTCTGCAGAGGACAGCAAATATTATCCATTTAAAACTGTCAAATGTAAAGTAAAATGGAAAGAAGGCCTCAGTATTAAACCACATTCCTTTTCTTGACATAAACCTGTTTTTTTTTTTTTTTTGCAGTACATATAGTTGAAAAAGCATTTTTAAAAATCAGATTTGTTTTTAGGACAGAAAGGAATAAATTTCAGCTATGTGAAATATCCCATCTTGACACTGACAGTTAATTCATTATTACTTGCATATAAAGTAAACATATTAACAGCCATTCAACAGACAGAACCTCACTGCATTAATATGATTCCACCATTTGTTACTCCTGGGACAAGAAGGGATTTTGAAGAGATATTTTTGTCAGGGTTACCATGTTTCCCGAGCAGCAGGTACATGTCACCCTAACATATCCTTGAAAGAATTTAGATTGTTCTGTTTGACCGGGCCAACAATACAGGCTGAAGTTATAGCCTTGCTTTTTCCTTGCATGCTCTGGAGTTCCATGAAAATCAAAGAAACAAGAATGATCAACACAGTACATTCAGATTCACAATTTTTTTTCCCCTTTGTTTTATATCAATATATTGACAAGCACAGAACAGTCTGCAAACTTAAGCAACTCTGTAGGATGGGAAATAAAAAAATAAACTAAAATAAGGAGGTCAGAGGGCAAAAAGAAGGGTTGAGATGCATTAATAATTCAAAAAAGTTAGAAGAAACTATGTTTGATTGGTGTTGTGACTCTTGAAGGAGGCCTCTCTTCTCCTCTCCCTCTTTTCTTCATTTTCTTTAAATTCAAAATCAAGAATAAAGAGTACAGCTGTCATAAGATGAGGATGTACACTGACACAAAACACTGTCATGTAATTATTATGTATTCCATAATTAGAAAAAGACAGTTTAGGGGACAATCAATTCAGTTTCTAGAAGTAAGAGTGCTGAGTGAGAGAAATAAAACTGAGGACAGGCTATTTGAAAGACCTAGACCAGTGTATGCAAATGCAGCTGTTCACACAAAGAACAGAACAGTACAGAAATGACAGCCACACATGCAGAACTATAAGAGTTCAAGCTAAAAGAGCCAAGTAAATGGACAGATCAGCTGAGAAAATGGTGTTGCAAAGGTCACAGTTCAGTGTGCTCTGTGGAAAGTGACAGGAAAAGAAATGGCATAGAGGGCATGAGAACCAGAATAATTTTATTTCACTACATAATAGTGGAAAAGCAAAAAAGATTTTTAAAAAAAGCATAGCGAACAAATATGGAGAATTCCAGTAAAGATAAATATATCATTTATATATTAGCGCATAAAAAATATCCCTTAAAGGATGTGGGTGACCACTGCTCACTTGAGACAGTCCAGCACAGGGCCACAAAGATAATTAATGAACTGGATCATCTTTCATGTGAGAAAAGGCTGAGAGGGCTGGGTTTGTCCAGCCTGGTGAAGGGAAGGCACAGGGGCACCTTATCAGTGTGTTGAAATACCTGATGGTAGGAAGTGAAGAAGAGGGAGACAGACTTCTCAGTAGTGCCCACTGACACAATGGCCACACATTAAAACACATGGAATTCTATCTGACCACAAGAAAACAGTTTTATTTTTGTTGATCAAATGATGGAACAGGTTATTGAGAGAGGCCATGGAATCTGTTTGAATATCTCCAAGGATTGGCCTCAGTCAGGTAACCTGCTCTAGATTATTGGACTAGATGATCACAGGAGGTCCCTTCCAATTTGTGATCCTGTGAAGCAGTTCATCAGTTGTGGGATCAAATTGATTGCTGGTCGTTTTTCAGATTTCAACTCAATTATGTGATCATCAGCAATGGGAGGTAACCAGACATCAGAACTGTATCTCTGGAGATGGAGGAAACAGTTCAGAATACTGACTGAGATGAAATTGGCATTGAAATAAAGGGGATCTTAAATAAATTCAACAAGGAGGTGTTGAAATAAAACTGGTAAGGGTTTTCATACAGATTAAATATCTCCTGATAACAAAAGAACTCTGGCCAGGAGTGAAGGAATGTGAGTATCGCTCTCTGCTGCAGGGGGTGCCATCCATACCCATGTCACTCACAGCGGGCACTTGTCTAACCTCAGCAGATGACCTTCTGCAGTCTCTCAGGCTCTACTGTATTAAAAGACTCCCATGACAGGGCACTGGCAGCTAACCTTATGTCCTGTAGCATATTTAATTTGAAAACGTTGGTATTTGGCTTTCAAGTTTAATGTGTACTACAGATTTTGGGGAGATAAGTATTGATCTGCAATACAGAGGGCAATTAGAGGTGCTTCATGAATACTATTAGACAGAAGGCTTGATTCTGTCACTTATATTCAGATATCCAGAGCCACCTGAAATGGCTCAGCCATGTGCTATTTCTGAAAAGTGTTGTTATCCTACAGAACCAGTGTCATATTATTGTATCCCAGTATTAAGGGCCTGTTGAAGAACCTGGCTATAATTTTAGGTGTCCTGTAACTGGACAAATTAGGTAGATAAATTCTTCCTTTTTTTTTTTTTTTTCCCTTTATAGAAACATAAAAGAAAACATCAAGCAAAATACTAGCCCAAGAATTAAGTATCTTTTGATGACACAAAACATGAGCTGTAGTCTATCAATACGTATTAACATTTTTTCTGCTGGAAACATTCTAGTTTGGTTTCTACTGAACATAAAGTTATTAATATTTTAATGTCTTAAGAAATCATATGAATCCTTAAGTTCCTATGAAATGAATTCTCTGAAATACAGTGAGACAAAATTTTAATAAAAACCCTGACTGCACCAGGTGCTACAGTATGACATTCAGGTAACTTTTTATCTCTTGGCAGTTTGAGGAGGAATTTTCCTTCTGAGAACCCATAAAAATGAACTGGACAAAAAAGGACAATTTTGGTAAAATCCTATGTAGTCACTGATTTACCTCTGGAACTTATACTGTGCCAATGAATTGTAGACAGAGACTGCTAGTTATCCTCTTTTTAAGTGTTTAACTCTTATGCTCACTTACACTGGATCTTGTCAACTGCAGTGTCATGTCTACATTTCACTATGTCCCCAAAGTCTTACACTTGACTTCACTCTAGATCATCACGCTGTAGGTAGATATCTGGCTCTTAGTCTGTTAGAAAATGCCATCATTTTCAACAAAACCCAGTGTGTTTCTCTGTCTGCCATTCATAGCACTCCCATAAACAACACAGGGTTGAGTAAGGCACATCTACTGACCAAATCAATACACCCTAGAGTGACACACACGTGTGTGTGCTTGCCGAATCACTCATGCCTTTGTTATCACATCTCTTTGTTATCTTAGCTATCTTAGAGATAGCTTGAGCACTGTTCTGGACATTTATCCATCTTTCATGCCTCTGACTTGTTGAATGCTAATATTTGGAAAAATGGATACAACTTCCATGGATATGGCTTCCATGTCTTCCCACCATGTTTTTAGGGAAAACAGTGTAAACCAATATTATCTGTAAGTTCAAATAATCAGTATCCCCTATTGAAATATTCTAGTTACAGGCTGTTCTCTGCTAAGCCCTGAAGTCTGCTTTCAATTCTCTTACAAATTTACATGCAACTGCCTTTTTATAGGGTGAATATTTTCCCATCAGGTTTCAGTCCAGCTACCAGAAAGACAGATTTAGTCTGTCTAATATTGCTAGCACACTTGCTCTTGGAGCAATCATAAGAAGTTGTCCTCTCAACAAGTGGAGAGTAAAGAATAGTCCTGTCATTGTTGCAACCATCATAACTGAGCACAGCAATGAAATCTCATGCTCTTTTGTCAGGATCAGTTTTATGTGTAGAAGCAGCCCTGGGGCAAAGCCTCAGATCCAACCATAAGTTTTGACTCCTCCTCAACAGTCACTCCTGCTTACAGTGGAGTTCTTACACTTCATAAACTGTTTTTTATGCCCTAGACTGAAAATATCCCTTCATTACATCTTCAGTGTGAATGACCATGCCTGGTATATTAGAGTTTTCACGCTGAGCCCTTCTTCATGCTACAGCTTCACCTGCAAGTATCTGAAATTTTGAGTTTTTCCCCCTCAGTTTCCTGCAGGCAACTGGTACTGACTGGTTTCCTCAGTAGAGAAGAATCTTTGCAGGATCTTTGGCTGTAGATGGCTCCCACAGCTTTGTATGTGTGAGACATCAGAGATCTCTGTACCTACATAGCTCTCAGAAACTGTTTGCCTTTTGGCAGAGTGACCCAAAACTATCTAGCTACAGGGGCTGTATTTGTAAATGTGGAGGTTTTAACTCTGGTGCATATTATACATTTAGAAATTAAGATGCTGTACTTGCCACATTTTCTGGGTATGCACAAATCTGCTTGATGTACATTACACACTATCTCCTGACATGTGAAATGAGTCTAATGTGTCCAGGAAATTTGATAGAGCAGTACAAGGGGGCATTAGTTCACTGTTGAAAGAAATATTCATTAGTAGGTGGCAAATGCACTTCCTCAAACTTACAGCACATTTGTGCTGAGACTATGCCAAGGAATTACACTAATTAGACTGAAAGATATTAAACATGTTCTCCATAATATTTAACATAATTTCCTACTACAACAGCATGCTGAACCCTTTCTTGCTCCAGACATAGAATTTATGTGCTGGTTTCCTCTGTTCCTCATTCATTAAATCCACGTAATGCTCTTAGCATCATGTATTCTTGCAAAGACTTTTATTTAGCCTTCTCCAAACACTGTAAAGAGATTTTGAACTTTTTGTTTATTGCAGAGTAATTTCTCAGTATTTTTTTTCTTTCATTCTCTAAAAGATTAAGTGATTCAGTGACCATATTCTCCATTTGTGATAAATGCAGCTTCTGATAAAACAGAAGGCGATTTTCTTCATGTTACCCTGTGAATGTTTAAAGCATTTCTTTTGACCAAGAGTCTACAGTGAAAGTAACAAAGGGTGTGATCATAACCTTTTGGACATCTGAAATAGCATATTAGAGGGCATCACTTCTGGCACAATGTGGTCTTGTGTTCTATAATATTAATGCCATTAGATGAAACAGTGGAATGCATTTGTCTTGAGCTGTATATTTGATTCTGGATATTTTGCCTCCAGAAATACAGAGCAGAAACAGCAAAAAATGAAGCTAATTTGAAATTAGGAGACGAAAAATTACTTAAAACTTTGATATGGAAAAATATTCGACCATATTAGAGCTGTATTATTTACAGAAACAATCAATAGGAAGTATGATAGGAGACTCTTTGTGAAATAATATGGAGAAGGAACAGAATTCTTTTTGTCGTTCTGCATATTACAAACCTAAGGAACATGTGCTGGAACTAGAAGAAACTTAAATTGTAAAATAAAGATATGTTTAAACAACATATAATTAACATGTAGAACCCAAATATTTTTAGAACCTACTGCTTCAAGAAAAAAATCTTGTGTGAGAAAGTAAATTTTCATATAGAAAAAGCTGTTTGTATTCTGGTTCAGAATTCTTCTAGAATAAAACTTGTCTAAGAATTAAAGTTGTCATGTATTATTGAAGGCTATGAAAGGTTTCATCCAGACTTTGGAGTGCTCAGGCTTGGACCTTCCATGCCTAATAAACACGACTGCTAGACAAAACCAGATCTAAAATGGGAGCCTGGTACATTTTGAGTGAGAGAACATGACAAGGATGTTAATTTGGACTGTGAACTAGATTTACTGACGTGAGGATTATCTTCCAGACTTATATGCCCACATTTTATTTTAAAAAGTGTATTAAGGTGAAATAAATGAATAACCTTTATATTTTTCTAATGCAATTATTAGCACTGCAAGGGACCTCAGGATGTCATACAACACATTCAAGGTAGGGTTAAATGTATCTATGTCATTTTTGTCTGTCTCATACTAGCACACCACCAAATTATCATAAATTCACATGGTCAAGCAATTGTAAACGAGCAGATGTTATACTTGAAATTAGAAAAGACTAACAAGGCCTCATTTTAAGAAAAACTTCCAGTCTGGTCTGCATTTAAAATGAATTAATCCTTTCCAAACACCATGGTAGAAGGCAAGAAAAGTGATCAATACACTAAAAAACACAATCTATACAGAAAAATACTTGAGTGAATTACTGGTATTTAATCTGAAGATCTGAAATATGTCAGAGCCTATGAAAGATATTTTCAGAAAGTTGAAAGGTTGGTTTGAAAAAGGAGGGAATATTCGAATTCCAATTTAAATTACTCATTTTTTATTGTTTTAGTTTATATATATGTGTATATATAATTTTTAATGTTCATTGTCAGACAAGTCTCACTGTGGCAGAAATGCTCTGGCTTACCAGTCAGTAAATGAAAATCATAGATTTAGGAACAAAACAATAAAGTATCATATTTGTTAATTGAATTGGTTTTTTGTGTGATTAAATAATGGTGCTATAAACCAAGATAGGCAGACTAATTACTTTCTATGAACAAATAAGCATTTGAACTGGTTAGCACAAAAGGAAAGTATTATATAGAAACATTTTAGAAATAATATTCAAAACAAATTGAATTTCAAAACTTGTAGTTTTTAAGCTGGTAAAGCATGCTGACATTAAAACATATTCCCATACCATGTTTCATATTCTGTAAATAAAAATTATTCCGTGGACCCAAAATGCATTGTTCTTCTTAATCAGACTGAGAAAGCTTTTGCACTTCCACTGTTGTGTGTTAGAGTGGTGTTTATCACTGTTTAATTATAAAATATCTTTATAATTCTCTAACAAGGATCACAGTACCAAGTACCTCATATTGTGCTGACAGAACTTAAATAGAACTGCCTGTTGAGTAACTTTTTCTGGACATTACTCTTAAAAACTCGTAGTTCCAGTTCTGTGATGATTGTACACTCTTGAATATGGTAATAAATATTGCTTAAAGACATTCTAAAAATATTAAAGGAAATATGTGAAATCACTGATTCCTCTACTAAGGACAATTCTGTAACAATTTTGCAAGAAATATTATCAGCTACTTAATCCCAGACTTGAAAATATGATGGATGTGAAAAGAAGGTAAATTACTTTGGATCATTTGACTTCTTCAGTATTTGAAGATAGCAATTCAAAAATTTTTTGTGAGCTTATTTTCTAACTGTAAAACTAGGCAAAAATATCTAAATCTATTATATGCTCACCCACTGGGGGTTGGGAAGGCCTCACTCCACAGTTCTAAAAGCTGTGTGTTTTAAGCAAAACTCATAGGAGATAAATTTGTTTCAATTTAAAGTACTAAATACATTGTAAATTCAGAAAATCACATTGCTGCTAAAAAAAAAAAATATTCTTGGATATCTGTTTAAGGTACAATGGGTTAAGAAATGTCTCTTCACTGAGCCAGGATTTCTTATCAACAGAGAGGTCCATGGCCCTTTGCAAATACATAACTGTGTGTCCTAATTTACAACCTGCATCAGGCAAAAAGAAAGATAAAAAGTCCATGTGATTCTAGGGATGAACTGAGTTAATATCCTAGATTACAGCCTCGTTAGAAGCTACTAACAGCTTTGTTAGAAGCTACTATGTATTGCCCAGGAAAGGGAGAGGGCACTACTGCTCAAAGGTCTATTGGGTTCTTGTTCTGAAGACAGAACTTAGTTAAATCTAATTTTCATTGTTTTTCTCCCAGGCTTCCTACCACACTGTGCCTTCCCAAGGAAAAATTCTTTAAGAGCTTCCCACCTGAGAGGGAAATCTGATGGATTTGTCAGCCATACCATCCTGCTGCTCTCAGAAGGCAGGGATATGACTTTCCCAGTAGGCAGCCCATGAATTTACAGCTCGTTCCTGAACATGACCAGCTGATGGCAACCTCATTATCTTCTGTGCAAACTTAAAAGTCCAAATCTTTGACCCTCATTTTCCTACAAGAGAAACACATAACAAGGACAATGTGTAATAAATTACATTGGAACAAAAGGAAGACAAAAATAAGAAAAATTATATATTGTGTGGGCCTAAGGAGGCATGGAAAATTATAGTGATGTGAACCATATGAATGAGCTTACAGCAAATAAACTCTCTCTACCCTGCTTTTTTTCTCAAGCTGGAATAGCTATTGTCTTCCAACTTACTCTGCAGCTAAAGGTACATGAATTGTTTTTATGTCTGCAGTGCTCTGATTCTCTGATCCATTTGCACATTTTCTCTTCTAAATCTCACCTCAATACCTTCTTTTCTTTAGCTGGTGATTGACTTAGCCCTTAAAGTGTTTTGTGATAGTAATAAAAGAATGCTGTATAAAATGAAATTGTTTTGCACTACACCGTGGAATTATAATTTACATCAAAAGCAGATGACTGGGTTTTCTTTTCAAATTGATTTATCTGTTGTAAACAAGATGCATATGCTGAAGAATTAATTATTTTGGGACAGTAATAAAAGAAATACATAAAATTCCAAGAAAATTCATATGTATGCCAGTAAAAGCAGAAGCTTTAGTCCTTTGTGTTGCTATGCACTGATAAGTGCATCCACAAGCTATGAGACATTTGTTGAGGAGTGCTGCTGACTAGAGAAAAAGCAAAGAAAACCAGAAAAACAATTTTTAGATTTTTAATTAAAATCTTCAATGCAATGTTCAAATCAAAATGCTACAATAAACTGATAAAAAACCAATACAGTTCAGGAATTTATTCCCTACTGAAACCCTCCTGAAAGTTTTGTATATTATACTAAAGACTGGTTTGCTTAAAAAGCCCTGCAAGTTTAAGCCCTGTCTAACTGCTAAGTTCTTATCAAATCACAATTATTTTAGTCCCTTAAGCATACAGATACCTATTAATAAAGCTGAGGATATATGAATTTTTGAGAAATTCACTCTAAGGAAACACAGGGAGACGTTAGAAGGAGGAAAGGTCAGCATTGTACTGACCACGTTCATGTGTAGTTCCAGCTCTGTGTTTCAGATCTCACTAGGTGGCACTGACATATTGTGGCAGGACGTGTCTACTCCCTCTCTACCACCGATGGTTGGTGCATATGAAAGAGATAAGCCAGGTGGGTCAGAGGTCCAACATGGAGTCATCTCTGGACCAAAAGGGCTCAGGCTCCCAGTTAAGAATCAATGTCTTATTCTGGAAAGCTAATGTGGGAAGAGATTAAAGAAAAATAAATATTCTTGACCAAAAGATGTGGTTCTAATGTCTGTAAAAGCCCTCACAATTATCACACAGACAGAAGCCTTCTACCCACACACCCTGAAAGCATGTGAGACTTCTCCCCAGAGCCAGGATGTAAATTCCACGATTACTTTCCTGGCAATTGAGGGAAAGGATTTTGATGTGTGCTCCGTCAGCAATTGGATGGTAAGAAAGATTGGATCCTAAGTTATATTACTTCTTTGCTAACAGTAAAATTAATGGTACCTGTAACCCTGCATGTGCAATACTAGTTGTCTCTTTTTATCTTATTCCTGTATAGTAATAGTCTGTTTAAAGTCTTATGTCTGTTAGTTTTGTGTCTATTAAATAAATAATTCACTCTATAATAGACTGAATCAGCCATTGTTGAACAACTTAGGAAAGAGAGTGGGTCTTGGGGTGCTGGCCACCTCAAGCTTCTGCCTGCTGCCAGAGGCCTGGGCAAAAGGTAAGGATTTATTTAAACCCACATCACCCTGTTTGTAGCACATATACAAATCCCTACAGCCTTCCTTGTATTAGGAAATGTTCAGCTTTGGGAAGAATAATGATGATGATCTCTTGGCCACTCAGAAGTCCATATGCATGCAACACTTCAGAATGCAAGCCACGCATTTATACAGAAGTCAAATATTTATTTTTCATCAGATTATCTCTATTTGTAAAGTTGCCTCATGTGATCTGGTTTGGGGGCTCTTTAAGACTGCTGACATAAAACACTTCTGCATTAGCCAGTACACACTTTCTGTGCAAGCCCATGGAGTGTTCTTGCATTCTGTCATGCACTGTTGTACATGATCCACTTTCTGGTCAGTCATTGTCTACAGCTCCTATATTCTCTACACCTGTGTCTGCACAAAGGATTTGGTTTGGGACCTCAGATAATTTTTGTTCATCTAAGATGATTTTATTTTCCTCTGAGTCCTTTTGAAGATAGAAAATATTCACCAGGTAACAAAGACGATGCTCCTGTTCACATTTTAGTCATTCACCTGAGAAATAAGTTGCCAAAAATTAATGTTGTTTTGTTGTGCAAACTCTGCTGAAGAAGGTAGAGCAAAACAAATAGGAATGACTGGGAAAAAAAAACCCAAAACCAAACAAACTATGAAACCCTGGAACTGCTTTAGGAAGAACAATCTCAAGACATAGGAGATCTCAGGACAAATCTCTGCTGTGTATCTGGCAGATGGGAATTTTGCATAGGAATATGCACAATTTTAAAACTTATTTTTTTCAGGGATATTAATTGCCTTTCAGTATATATAATATTTTTCTAAAAACATAAATATATAATTGTATTTGGCTTATGAGGCAAGCTGGGGATGTGGGGAGGCAGCTACAAGGCTGGCTTCTGTGAGAAGTTGCTGGAAGCTTCCTTCATATCTGACAGATCCAACGCCAGCTAAATCCAAGACAGATCAGCCACTGGCCAAGACATCTGACAGTGATAGCACCTCTGGAATAATGAATTTAAGGAGAGAGGAAAAAACTACTTGGAATAACAGCAGTGGAGAGAGAAGTGAGAATATGTGAGATAAACACACTTGCATCCACCTAGGTCAGTGAGGAAGAAGCAAGAGAAATATTCCAAGTGCTGGAGCAGAGATTCCCCTGCAGCCTGTGGTGAGGCAGCTGTGCCCCTGCAGCTCATGGAGGTCCATGATGGATCAGAGATCCACCAGCAGCTTGTGAAGGACCCTATGCTGGAGCAGGGGGATGCCTGAAGGAGGCTGTGATTCCCTGAGAAGGCTGAACTGGAGCAGGCGCCTAGCAGGCCACATGGAGAATGGACACTGTGCTGCAGAAGTCTGCTCCTTGTGGGGACCCCGGGAACTCCAATAGCTGCTCCAGCCCTAGCCCTCAGGTGGCTAGAGGAGTCCCGTGAAGGGGAAAGCCTTGGGGGCGAGGCGTAAAGAAGTCCTTTTCCCTTTTTTGCAAGAATATTGGTGCAGTTACCTTTCCCCTAAAAGAGATGGTTTGGTCCAGGGGTGTTGGAGAAGAACATTCCACGCCCCGTGGGGAGGATTTGAGGTGCCCATCAAGGCAAGCTTCTGGAAAATTCCTCGCTGGGCGTCGAGTAATTGGTTTGGAACGGATTGACATGTTTTCCTCTCCCTTCTGTAATATCGCCATTGGTCTGAGTCGATGTAATGTTTGTGTTTATTGGTTGTTCTCGCTGTGCCCTCCCAATTCTGTGGGAGTATAAAATTCATTCCCCTCTTCGGGGGGAGCGGAGATTTCCCCGACCCCTGCCCGGAATAAACCTTTGCTACCTCGCCCTTCTACCTCTCCCTCTCTCTCTCTGCGCCATCGTCCCTCGAGAGCCACTGAGCCCGACACGCAGCCCCAGAGGCTGCGGCAGTGCCACGGGCGGCACTGGCACCTGGCGGAGGAGCCTCCGAAGGGATCGAAGCGGGCTGACCGAGCGAGCTGTGATAACCGGATCCGTTCGGCGGACACAGGACCTGTGTTAGCTCGGAGAGCTGTCAGGTCTGGGTCCTGGAGGCTGCGTCAGCCCTCAGCCTGGGAGCCTTCGATCCGGGGTTATCGGCTGGGTGTGCCTGAGACCGAACCAGCCACGCAGACGCGGCAGCTCCTGAAGGATTGCAACCCGTGGACAGAATCCACACTGGATCAGTTCATGAACAAATGCAGACTATGGGAAGTACCTGCGTTGGAGAAGTTAATGGAGGACTTTCTCCCATGGGATGAATCCCATGGTGGACCAGGGAAAGAGTTTGAGGAGTCCTTCCAGCAAGGAGGAAGGAGTGGCAGGGACAATATGTGACGGACTGTTCACAGCTCCCATTCCCTGTTCACCTATGTTGCTGGGAGGGAGAAGGCAGATAAAATAGTGAGTGAAGTCGAGGTTAAGAAGAAGGGAGGTGTGGGTGGAAGGTCTTTTTCAAGATTTGCTTTGATTTCTCATACTGATTGATTGATTTAACAAATTAAATTAATTTTTACAGGTCAAATCTTTTTCTCTCATAACAGTTCTCTCTCTTTCTTCCTATCTATACACATAAGCTTTTTTTTAAAATGTTAAGTCTCTCGTGTCCAGCTGAGAAGGGGAGCAACAGAGCACCTGTAGGGGCACCTGGCAACAATTCAAAAACATCGCAGTAATTAATTTGCTTTCTCCATTTTGTTTATGGAAATGATTTGCTGATTTACCTCAGTACACAGGTAATTTCGCACTTACGGAACTACAGTCCAAAGGACTAAGGTACAGAGTACAGTGCTCCCAGGGAATCAGTAAAGTGGCTGAAGTACACCAAACTTCCCCCTCAGATGTGTGAGCAATACCTCTGGAGTCATAAAAAGCCAGGCACAGATCAGAGCTATATCTGTTATGAATCTGATCAAGGAGCAGTTGGAAAACCCTAGTATCAATTGAGTAATTCTGCAGGGGAAGATGGAAATATCCTAAAACAGACAGGGAAAATAGAGCACTGTCAAACTCAACAATCAGTAAATCTGATATTTTGAAATAATTTTCATTAAAATTAGTATTGCTGCCAACACAAATTAGCCCCAAATTATTCAGATTAACCTATGTTCTCCTAGACATCACCATATTCTTATACTCACCAGGTCTTAAATATTTTTCTTTCTACAATCTGATCACTGAGGCCATTAATTTCAGCTTTATCTACAGACTTGAAACTATTAGAAAACACTTGCAGCCGGTTGACTAATAGATTTCGAATGACATTACGACAATTATTAACAATGAAAATAAATTTTTTCAGTGTATGGCCTGAAGAAACATCTTCTCATGACTGAAGGACAGCAACAATCTTTAATACCAAATGTAAAACTGAATAGGATTTGAACATTAGAATGATTCTCAAAAGAAGCTAAAGGATTTCTCTGCTTTTTTAGTGGAAACAAGAACGATGGTTATGACACAGCAGGTCAAATCATCATAGAAATCAATCAAGCCTTTTTTCCCTGCTTCCTACATTTGTCATTGAACATTCTATAGTCCTGCTTCAGTCTCTATGCCTTAAGTAATAAAAGATAAAAGCTGCTATTATGTTTTCCAAGTAGTTTCCAATTATCCTTCTGATACCAGAAACAAAAATACCACAATTCTTCTTTGTCCAGAGCATGATAGGTTTGACCTGTAGCGATAAAGCTCACACTGCTGAAATTCAATCTGCTTGTGTTTTACAGATATTAGCAGATAGAAAGTCTGAAAGATTTATTTAAATGCATTCGAGTGCAATCCTTTCCCTTCATTTGAATCACTGTAAGATTAATGTTTGACACAGAAAAATACACTTTCAGGAAAATCAACCTATTCTTTTTTACAGTAGGTTTTAAACAAACAGTTTTATTCCTAATGGTTGCAATTTCATATGATTAAATATTTTCTGCAGGTGGCACTTCTGGAAAGCAAGAAAACCCAAAAACTACACAACTGAGCAAACTCAAACACACAAAAAAAATCCCCCAAAATACCACCAAGAAACCCCAAAGATAAAAAAACCCTCCAAAATCCTATCACCACAATAAAAACATACACAGGAAAATCTTAACAAAAAAATAACAACCCCCTCCCCAAAACCCCACAAGCTTAAAACCACCAAACCCAGACAGAGAAAGTATGCAAGAACTGAAATTTTTTGAGTAATGTCAGAGACACTAACGCTAAATTACATCAGCTAAGACTGAAGGAAAAGAAGTTCAATTAAAAAAAATTTTTTAAGATATGGGGTCAAAGAGAAAGGATAAATATAATAAAGGAGATGACATGAATGAACACAGTAAAGAAATATAAGTCAATGCAGGACATACAGTATATGCAATGGCTCATTGAGAATTCCAGGTTACCATCAAATACCATAGATGTCTGAGATACAGCACATTAAGGAATTTATGCGATAAACATCTTATCCCTTAGTGGAAACTGTGGACAATAAATTAGTTAATAAGGACCTTGACACATCCTTTGCACATACACACATGAACAAACATGTAAACACACATATACAGGACTTTTCTCTCTGTCTTTCTAGATATACACAGTGTCTGTTTGGGATCCATGTTGTGATGGACATCCCTTAACACAGAGTACAGGTAATTCTGAAATTAGGGTGGACAAATGAGCAGGAAGGGTGCCTCTGAGGGAAGAGGTGGCAGTGCTCTCTAAGAGCGTGTTTTGAGGATTTCTAGACATTCTCCTATCTCAAATCTGCATTCATACCACTGAACTTTCTCCTGGAGTGTGGTTCCTTGCTCTTCTCTTTTGCAAAGCTGCATTATCAGCTCTGAGTGAGATGCCATGGCAAACAGGACAAAGGATTAGGTTGTTACATTCTCAATTAGAATTTTAGCAGTTTTTCAAAACAGAATCAATTACAAAAGATACACAAAAACTGGAGCTGTAAAGATCAAAGTTATAAAATATGAAAAAATTAACTCATAAATTGTTTGTGTTGATCTGGTCTTGGATTTTTCATTAGTTCGAATTCCAGACAATGTCAAAGACAATATAACATATTCCAGGTATCATTAACATGTTTTAAGTTAATTATTTTAATATAACAGTAAGCCCCTAACAATAGTTATGAATGACAGAAAAAAAATAGATTAAAACAAAAACTAAAAGAAAACCAGCTTGGCCTTAATTCACATAAAAAAGAAATTTTTGATTGGCTTTATTGTCTTATGCAGTAGCTGAGATCTCAAAACCCTCTTTAATACTCAACTCAAATTTTCATTTGGGCCTCTGACTGGGCATTGTGGGTCTGCCTATCTTATAGGCAGCAAGCTCACAGCTCCCACATGTGTTGGAATCAATCTCTAATGAGATGAGGGGAAATGTGTGTGCCAGCCCTAACTCATCTTGAATATCAATTTAACTAAGAAACGCATTCATGCAGACTAGAGGAAAAAAAAAAATCACAGCATTCCTCAAAAGGAATTTGGATATGTATGAAAACTGAAGAAGTTCTTTACTGTAACTAAAACAGTGTTATCAGGTTAATGAAGTAGAATTGTTTTGTAAGGTGTAATACTGTTGGGTTTTTCATGCATTTCTGTGTTGAGCCAATAGAATATTGTCTTTACTTCAGTGGCATAGGAAACGAGGTTTTCACTTCTCCTCATTTCTGTGTCTTGAGACATCATCATGGAATCATCTCAGAAAAGACCTCTGTGTTCCCTGGGTCCAACCTATGACAAAACACTACCATATCGACTAGAACAGGTCCCTGAGTCCCTAATACATTGTCACAGTGACTCCACCACCTCCCTGGGCAGTCCATTCCAATGCTTTGCATCTATTTCCGTGAAGAAATCCCTTCTGATGTCGAAACTAAACCTCTTCTGGTGCACCTTAGCACTAGGTCATCTCATCCTGTTTCTGGTTGCCTGGGAGAAAAGGTTGACCTTCACCTGGCTATAACCTCCTTTTAGGTAAGCATAAAGTGGTAAGATCACCCTGAGCCTCCTCCATCACTGCAGCTATCAGAAAGAACACATGAAATACATGATGGGACACTTGAGATTTCAGTTTTAGTAACTCTTCTTCATTTCTGTGTTACAAATCATTCAATCTGAATTTCCCCTTCCATTTCTTCCTAGAATCTTTCCCTTCTGTGCAGAGTATATATCACCTAACTCATGGTTCAATCTTGCAATGTGAAAGGGAAGACAGAAAAAGTCATCTGTCCATCTCAGATTTATATTTGGGTTATATGTGATGTACACACAACTGAAGGAGAGATGCTATTTCTCATTTCATTACTAACATCACATCCTATCTTGCACATATTCTTCTGTCTGTGGTGATCCATGAATGGTGACATATTTCCTCACATAGGTGTAACTCATAATACAAAAGGAGTTTTTCTGCTGTTGTCATTATGCTATTTCTAGAAAAGATTCTTCGTAATTTAAGCCTTCCCTGAAAGCTATTACAGAAAAAGTGTTTTTATAAATATCCTGAATTCATATACATATGAATATCCTAATTTTAGCCCAGTTTCTCTGTTATAGTTATAACAACCTTGTTAGCATACCTTCACTAAACCAGACTCTATTGTTTTCTATTTGTGGAAAATTGTTTATGTCATTAAGAGGAAACAAATAAATTGAAAAATATTAAGGAAAATGCAGAACTCAGATTTATATACAGTCTAATAGTACAGCTCTTGGCTAACATCATTTCATTGCTCTCATGTTGAGAATGCAGTGAAATACAGTCAGACAAGTCTGGATAGAAATTTGTAGAGGCATATGTTTAATGGTTATCAAATTTTAACAGAAGGTTTTCTAAAAAACTGTTTAAGAATGTCACACCCTGAAGCTAGGGATTACAGATAATCTGCTGTCTGTGAGACTGTATTTGATACATTAAAGAGTATGAATATGAATCCAAGAAAAATATCATAGGAAATTCCAAGCTTTGGGATTAACTGTGCATTTGTTAAATGCATGCTGTTTGAATTCCCAATTATATTTTCATAACAAACCACATGTTGTATGTATTAGTTTATACAAAAGAGTTGATCAATAGATTTATTTCAGATGCTGCTTTACTTTACAAGGATTGTAGAATTATGGACAGCAGCTATGTGTCGTAATACTCTGAAACTGAAATGTGCGGGTTTGGACAAATTTGGAGGAGAACATCCTCTGATAGAAGGCAGGTTACAACCACCCCTCCCCCACTGGGTTCATAAAAATAAAAAATTCTAAGAGGAAAGTGAAAGAGGTAAAAAACCTATTTATTTAACAAACACACAGAAAATGAAAAATAAAGCTGACTAATAAAACCTCTCACTGTGGAGAGAACCCTGGGAAGATTTCAGAGTCCTTCTGTAGGTGTGGTCTCTCTCCTCCTTGGAGCTGGGTTGGTGTGGGCCCAGCTCCAGGGCCTCGGTGGAAAATTCTCCTGGTGTGTTCTGATGTTGAAACAGTCCAGAAGAGAAGAAGGGAAAAGAAACCAAAATCCCAGGAAAACAAAGTTCAACTTTCTATCTCCCTCTGGAGAAAAGGAGCCGAAAGTTGGCTGGAAAGCAAGCAGGGTGCTCCCTCTGCTCTTGCTGCTGCAGCAGGACGCAGAGGAGTGTGTGTCTGTGTCCTTGTGAAAAGTTCACTCATTTTTTTCTCTCTCCTCTCTCCAGCTCAGTCTAAATGCACAGAAAGGCACAAAAATAATTTCTGGGCATAAGCATTGATAGGGGATGCACATCATAAAGTCAACTCCCGACAATGGATTTGCTTATCTTTTATGAAAATATGACAAAACTAGATTCTGGAGGAGAGAGTTATTTAATAAATAAAGCAGAGTAATTTTTAAAATAGAAGACTGCTAGGAAGCTTTTGCTTTTTTTTTTTTTGTTCATATCTGTATTTTCATTTGCAGGTCTCATTGAGTATAACAAGTGGGGTATACAGATCTCCTCTAAAGAACAGGTGTAATAAATTTCTTATGTGAATTTTTATGGCAGCAGGGAAATTTCAGCAGTCCACTCTTGCATAACTCTTGGAGGAGCCAAGGTTTTAGGGTGTCTGGCATTTCTTTTCTTTTTGATTCTAAGCTTAATTTCAAGTGGAATTCCAACTCTGAATTCCTCTGTTTGACAGCAGCACAAAGGGAATAAGAGTGACAAAGCAGGACTTAGCAGGTTTGCAGAGCCAAAGGTACTGAAACTTCATTGTTAATTTAAAATGAAAGGTGGTATCTAAAGCAATGAATTAGTCCATGTCACTACTTAGCAGTATATCATCTGGTTTATTTCACACTCACAAGACAAATGAAGCTCCATTTCAGAACTACTGCAACACATTGTGGTATTTCTGCTATTACCAGCTCTCTGAAGAAATAAACCTCCTAAATCAGCATGTGGCTATCCAACCATTACATGTAGAATGTTTTAAAGACTTTTCAGTATAACGAAGTTTCAATGTACATTTAAGTTTGTGTCTTCTCAAGCAATGAAAGTCAAACTAAGTCTTTATCGTTCCTTAAAGTAAATGTTCGGTCTTCCTTGGGCTCCTTCTCCACCTTCCTTTATATCACACTCCCAATTATTGCCATTCTAACAAATATTCATGGGATCAGTCAAAGTCAGCCTCTTGGAAGGCAGTATTTTTATAGAGTTAATTTCCAGATATGCATGAGACTGAAATTGTAAGGGTTAATGACTCAAGCAATCAGCTTTTTGCAAAAACAGTAAGTGCTTTATTGAGGTCAGGTTTTCAGCCCCCCAGATGAGGGGGAGAAGGAGAATTTTTGGGTGTGTGGTGCATAAAAACAGCCTAGGTGCAGACAGGGTGCACATCACCACTGGAGGATGACAAACTGACCATTGTTTAGATAAGCTGGTTGAACCCTGCAGTATGGTGTCCCTGAGAAACTGGGACTGTGAAATTTTATCCAGGTAAGGGAAAAGGCTGGTCAGAAGCAGGTGGAATATTTTTTATTGTTCCATTGTTCTCCCTCCCAATAAAGCCCAGGTGTAAAACACCCGCCCAGGGGAAGTATCACACATTCACATATAAGACTGAAGGTATTCATCCTATTCATCTGTTCTGACAAGAAAAAACTGACTCAACTATGCAGATCTAAGAGGCAGATGTCATGTCTTTAAAGGGGTCATAAACCATCAAAGACTCTCAAAGAACCCCCAGACTCATTTCTGGGGCCATCTACCAGAGGACTGTGCATGATCTACAGTGTTACATCAGACACTGTAAAACTCCCCCACTAGGGGAGATACCTGGTCATTCCCACATGAACCTGAGTGCATATTAATCCATTGAATTTTGTGTTTTGTGGGGGTGCCCTCCATCCCTTTTGGATCAAGACTGTGACCACCACATTGACCAATGGACATCTAAATTGCAACAATCAAGTCTTGTTGCTAGATCCGCAGGTGGTGGTATCTTTCCACTGTCTGCTCTTATCCTTTCTTTCTCTTTCTTTCTTTTCCTTATATATTTTCTTAAGTGACACTTTTAAACTATTTTATTATTATATTTCTATAGATAATCACCCAAACAACCATGTACTTCCTTTCAGGTATAGATGCAGATATAGACATAGATATTTGTAAACGCCAATTATTAGTTTTTTCACTCTAATCTTCCCCAAGGGATACCTTGAAAAAACCTTAGTTACGCCATTTCCAGGGTGGGTCATAATGATGTGTGTGTCAAAGAGCTTCTAGTGTTCACCTGGCCTGGGATCATTACCTTCCATTAGCAAAACCACCCATGAGACTACTGTCTCTAGTTCTTCAGAAAAGTGTACTTTAGGGAGGAGAGTGAAATACAGGTCTAGACAACTTTAATGTAACATAAGACTCATTAAAAATTTCTTAAAATATCCATCAGTATAGTTAAATGCAGTCTTTATATCAATGCTACATTTGTACCATTACTGTCTTTATACCATTACAAGTATTACATTTATATCATAATTTGTGGAAACATAAATTGAAAGGTTTTTAAAAATCCTTTTCTGAATTAACTGCTGTAATGACTCAATAATTCCTACACAGTCATGTTTCTATCACCAGCTCTGAGAAAGTGAAATCTGAGCATGCAATTACTTTGCAGCTTTTTCTCTCTTCTTTTTGCTAGTCCTTGTTTCTCTGAAGACATATATATATAAATGTCATTTTAGTTGGAAGTGCAAACACCAGAAAAAAAAACCCACATAAAAATGTTTCAAGAATTTCAAGTCACTGTATCATAATTTGGACCAGATTTCTTCCTCTTTTCAGATTCAGGGCATCACTAAAAGGCACACTATCGCATTTAATACAGATCAAATTGAAATTGATCGAGGCATTTGAGTTAGCTTTGTCAGTATAGGCTTTGCTTCTTCCTTCCTGGCATGCTATGGAGCCACAGACTGCTGGAATGGTCAGAGTTTATGATGAAGCCAGATAAATACTTACCTCAATGAAAAACAGCTCTGCCACTGCTACCTCAGGCTGTATCCAGTGCCAACTTGACAATATCACTGTAGCCATTCTAGTGCTACAACCAAAATTTTCTTGCCCAAAAGTTGTTAAGTTACTTGAAAATCAGGATGTTCCATCTATTGGAACTTGTCTCCAGAACAGTTCCAACATGCTTTCATAAATGGAGGATTAATATGAATTTACTATCACAGTTAAAACACTTATAAATTTTAAGTGGAACACATAAAGCTCCATTTGAGGTACCACTTAATGCATACCACAGCTGGTGATAACAGACATTTGTTGTTCTCCACAATACAGGAAATAGAAATAGTATTGAATTATAGGCTTTTAGGACTCAGCAGAAAGTGGTTAGCATCCACCAGTAAAATTTCCAACAGATTTTGTCTGCAAACAGCCTTCTCAGACCTATGCTAGTACTCAATAAAACTTAGCAACACATACAGAATAATAGAATGGTTTGGGTTGGAAGGGACCTTAATGATCATCTTGTTCCAACCATGGGCAGGGACCCCTTCCACTTGACCGGGTTGCTCAGAGCTCCATCCAGGCATGGTCTGGAACATCTCCAGAGATGGGGCATCCACAGCTTCTCTGAGCAACCAGTTCCAGTGCCTCAATGTTTTCACAGTAAAGAATTTCGTCCTAATGTCTAATCTATGCCTACTCTCTTTTAGTGTGAATCCATTCTCCCTTGTTGTGTCATTAAATGCTCTTGTAAAGAGTCCCTCTCTTTTTTGTTGGCTCCCTTCAGGTACTGGAAGACCACAATTAGGTCACCCCAAAGCCTTCTCTTTTGTAGGATGAACAAGCCTGATTTTCTCAGCCCTTTCTCATTTGAGAGGTGCTCCATCCCTCTAATCACCTTGATGGCTTCCTCTGAACTCACTTCAGCAGGTCCATGGTTTTCTTGGGCTGGGAACACCAGAGCTGGATGCAGTGCTACAGGTGGGGTCTCATGAGAAAGGAGTAGAGGGGCAGAACCACCTCCCTTGACCTGCTGCCCTTGCTGCTTTGGATGCAGCCCAGGACACGTTTGGCTTTCTGGGCTGTGAGTGCACATTGCCAGCTCATGTCCAGCTTTTCACCCAGCAGCATCCCTAAGTCCTCCTCAGTATGGCTGCTCTCAATCTGTTCATCCCCCAGTCTGGACTGATGCCTGGGGTTGTGCCAGCCCAGGTGCAGCACCTTGCACTTGGTTTTACTAAAACTCATGAGATTCCCATGGGCCACTTCTCAAGCTTGTCCAGGTCCCTCTGGATAGGATCCTGTCCTTCAGGTGCACATGGAATATAGTGATTCTAAAAAATATTTGCAATAAAATGCTGGGACTAGGAAGCACTTATACATACATAAGGGGGTGATTAAAGGCTGTAGCAACAGAAAAGCAGCCCAATGAACTAGAAAGAAATCAAGGGACTAGCCAAACAAGAAGTAAGGGACTGGAGGATTTGTTGGGCAAGGAGACAGGATGTCTACATGGGTGGGGGAAATACTGGAGAGATTGAGACAGTGGAAAGAGATCTCTCAGTATTCAATTTCTAAGGATTAATCAAAGGTTGTAAAAAGTTGGATGAAAGCTTTTCAGATTTTTCTCAAGGTCCCAATTATTTGTAACTGCACTCATTTCTTAGCTTCTAGTTCCCCCAAGTTAATGTGCCAAGTTTCTGTCCCTGGAGAGAATCTATTTTCTATCTGAAGCAATATATGTTCTTTGGCTACAAGAATTGCTTTAGAGAATCTGGCTTTCCACAACTTAGAGACCTTCCAAAAGGTTGGGATATATCCCAAAACATAGTTCTAGGAAGTATTATCATATTCATCTACTTACCATTATGATTTATCTTTTGCCTTATTTTAGCCAAGACAGTTGAAGTCTGGTACAATGCCAAAACATCTTGGTAATCCGCAACTCCAACATGTCTGCTTTGGCAGAGGATGTGTGGGACAAGTGCTTGGGCCAGTCTTAATCATAATCAATAATAAAGTTTTTAATGTCTTTCACTATGTTTTCCCACAGGCAAGGTTTCAATATTGTGCACAAATCGATCTGAGGACTGTCACTGGCTGCTTGCAGCTGCCTGCTTGAACCTGATACACCCTTTTCACATCAAAAGCAATACTGCTTATTGTTATTCTCTGTCCTGAACTAAAACAAAACACAGCGTAACAAAACAAACAAAAAACAACCCCCCAAGTTCTTAAGGATATATTTGTTCTTCAGGTTCAATGGGTTAGATTATAGATCTATACAGCCTCTACATATTGATGGGTGTTAATACTACAGTGGCTCAAGTGCAGTCTCTGAAATTAACTGAAAGACAAAATCTATCTTCTTATCCTGATTTTCCAGTACACTTGACATTTTCCAGTTCTTAGAGTTAACTTCCAAGAAGTGATTATATATCAGTTTATGACAAAGTGGTGTATGTTCTCTCCTAAGAGGTGTTGCAGGAGGCATCAAGCAGTTTAAGTTGCTGTAGGCTAACCCAGCCACTCTGTGAAAAAGGGACAAAACTTCATTCCTGCAGTGCAAGTTAAGCAGTGCTGAATTATGAAGTTTGGTTTTCCAGAGGAAAAAAGGGAGGGTTGTCTGAAAGAGCTGCAAAATAGGCACACAGAAGTTTTCAGATCAGACAAATGCTGCATATGTCCACAAATTATTTTTTTCTTCTCATCTGTCTGCAAGAGAAATATTTAAAATCAAGCTAATTTTCCCACAGTCATATAGTTGAATGATAAACAGGAGACCTCTTAGGACATGCAGAGTTAGAGAAGGCATTTTCATTTTCATAACATTAATTTTGTCCTAGAGGCTGATGGTAAGGTCCCTCCATCTGCCAAGATCTCTGAGATGTACTCTAAATTAATTTTGAGCAGATTTTCCATCTCACTGAAGATAAGCATTAAAGGAATGTCATTAAGATTGTAAAATCAATTACGCAAAAGGCAGAAAATGCCAAAATCCTAAACTGCATATCCAGAGGTGTCTGAAATAGAGAATAACCTTAATTTAGTCCACTGTGGAACCCTAAATTTCCACCAGCCTTAATAAGGACAGTAAAAGATTTGTATCTTTAAGAAACCGAGAACTGAGTACAGTATCTGACATTGAGATTTATTATTCATATACCAATCTGTAAAAAGCAAAAGATTTTGCCTACCACAGACTGTAATGACAGGTTTGCTAAAGAGGGTTAAAAGATTCATATTTTCTTCTTTCTCCACAGTTTTTGCTACACAAATCTCAAAATCCCTCCCTCTTTTCTTTCATTGACACATTTTTGCTTTAATTTAGGGAGTTATATATTTAATTTTTTTTTTTTTCTTGTGCACTGATAAAAAAAAGAAACCAGCTAAGAGGCAAAGAAATACTCTCTTCAGATTTTTTGGCTGGTTACTAAATTAAACGTAAAACTTTGCTTATGCCTGCTGTCATGTTGACTGGGGAGAGTTCCAAGTGTCATGTTGACTGGGGAGAGTTCCAAGATGATTTAATTTATAAACATCTTCTCTCTTCACCTAATATTTCTTATTTATCTCAGAATTATATATGTTTAAAACATTAATTTAAATTTTCTTTGCTTATCAGAACAGTTTCTGTTAGGTTTTATATCTTTTTTAAAATCAAGCGAATGATTAGAACATGTAACAAGATACAGATTACCTGAGTCTTCTCCTGAGAAACTTCAATACAGCTCTATATACAACTTTGGCATATACATTAAGATCTTTGGTTAAGCAGTTATATGTTAAATTCTCTGACCAGTTAATCTATTAATAGGCTTTCACTGGGGTATTTTTAGCTTTTCTAATACTGCTGAGTTAGGTAGGAGCTATTCAGCACCTTTCTTATTTTGGTAAAGAAGGTACAGAGATTAATCCATCTGTATCCAAAAGTGTGTGCAGCTATTCTGAGATTCTTGAAATATGAGTCTTCAATAAAGTTATGCTGAATGTAAACTCAAATATTGACACCCACTGATTTCCTTAAATGATTTTTCTTAGTTGTGGCATTCAGTGTTAAGTCATAATGTATTGTCTCCTTATTTTCACATGGAAGATCAGAAATACCCTGTTAGCCAGAGACAGTGGTATATGAAATCATCCTGGAAGATTTTTCCTCCCTTTTCATGGATACTAGAAAAAGTATAGAGCAGCTAAATACACTTCTAAATTTTTATATCTCAAAAAATACCTATATTTATTATGAAAAAATCAGGCCTAAATGTTATCAAAAAGTTTGTATCCTTTGTAAAGGAAAAAAGCCATATAGGACCTCATGCCTAAGAAAGGTACTTTGATAACTTCTCTGTCTTCCAGTCACTGGTATGAGTTTTTATTTGTTTGTTTTGTTCTATTTTGCTTTGTTTTTCAGAAAGATTTGTTATATTAACCAGTTTTGGACTCTGTTTACACTTTAAACTACTGACAGAGCAGGGTCAAAGCATCCTTAATTAGAGCATATATGCCTGGAGTTTTCATACCATTAATTAAAGTGAACCAAACTCAAGCTGATATCTGCCATGTTTTGCAGAGTTTCTATGCAAAGCAGTGATGTTCTGTTAAACCAACAACCACACAGCTGACTGGGACCTACAAAGGCAGGGTGAGGCTGGGATGGGGCTACAGAGTCAGATACCCAGTGCATGGGAAAGAACTGTCCCAGAGGGCCCTCAGGACTGAGCACAGCCAGTGTTTTCTCTGGTCTTGAAAGAGGAGGTAAGGGATTAGAGCTCTGTCACTTTTACATCTTCTACTGCACAGGAATGAACTGAGTCCATCACATTTCACACTTAATATTCTGTATATCTGAACCATGAGGCTAAAAGTGAACAATCAGCTACAGATAAACCATTGAAATTTTTATCTTGGACAGCAAAGATTAACTAGATATGTTTTCATAAGAATTGACTGAGATTTAATTGACAGTTATTTGAAAAATCTGCAGTCATTTGACTATATCAATTACGTATTCACTCTCCCTGAGAAGATCAAAGAAAAATATTCTAGTCACAGTTTGTGTGACTGCCACACTCAGACAAGGTCAGAATAGCAGGGATTGCATCTTGTACAGTTTTGTAATTAGAGCAGTTTTGGGGGAGGCGAGAAATCTGACTTGAGCCTGACTCAAGCAGAGTAGCAATTCATACCTCATATTATTAAGCATTATCCTAAACAGAAGACCCTGATGCAGGGCTCCTAGCTGGCTTTTAGCACCCTCCTCATCCTGACACAGAACAAATCTAATTTTTGAAATCTCTGAATATTTTCAAAAACTAAATTCTTTTTCCTATCTTTTTAAATAAGCCCATGTTTTAATCTTCTTTCAGGTTACAAAATATGGAGTAAATAACAGAAACCTAAATTTTAATGTTGACTCAGTTAAAAATGAATCTATTTTGTAGTATCCCATCCATCAATATCAATGTTTATCATATTAGTAAGTAATGATTTGGCAGTAGTGCAGCTCTAGCTAAAATATTGTGTTACATTCTGGAAATGATTTATCAGAAAGATGGGCATATTGGAGTGAGTTTGGAGAACAGCAACCAAAATCATTATGAAGAAAACGGGAGTGATCAGAAAAGCCTAAAATTTTAGACAGCAGTTATCAAAATACTGAGGTTTACAAACTTCAGATAATTAGCCACGTTTTTAGTATCACATCACTTTAATTGTGACCACACTAGTTTAGTGCAATAGCAGATGACAGCATTTTGTTCATACCTGGTATACAAAAAAAAAGTAGCAAAGGAGTGAAAATATTTAGTGAAATATTAACTTTCCCTGATGTAAATATGATCAGTTTGTCTTCCTTTGGCTTATCTTTTTGCCTATCTGCCCAAATTCTTGACTTTCTCTCATTTCTTTCCTCTCTGTACCTAAGCACTTCCACAGAAGTTGAAATGTGAAATTAATTCCTTTCCTTTGTGGCAGTTGCTAATGCAGATTTCCTGAGAGCTGTCTGGTGAAGTACAGTCTTTGTCATAGGAAAGCTAAGGATGGAAGAAACTTCCAGTCTGATCCCCTATTTTAATGGAGGGGCAGCTTGTCAAGATCTGTTCTTAACATTTTCTACTGTTGGAGATCCCACACCCTTCTCAGACTACTTTTCAGCAAGCAATGAGATATCCAGAATATTATCTTTAATTTTAGGAACTTTAACCCAGTGTCTGAATTGACTCTCAGTATGTTTCCAGTTTATTTTCTCTCAATTTCTATTTAAAAACATAGATAACACAACATTGAGTTTTTTATTTTAAGACTTTTTTCCAAATTCATATGCTCTAAACAACCAGGGAAACCACTTAATGTACTGGCTGGCTAGAGAGGAGTAAGAACTTATACCCAATGGATTTAATTTTTATTTAGTATGTCCTTCTTACCCAATCACTGTCAACCTTTATGGCTTGTTCTAGTTTAAACACATACTCAGTTTCATCATGCTTATGATGCCACAAAATACTGCCAAGTCAATCTTCCTTTTAGCTGCAAATCTATTTTAGCCTCTGACTGATTTTCATCATGTTGCTGGGCACTTGAAGAAACTCTTACAACTTGCTGCAAAATAGCATGCACTTTTTGCTGTCTGGTATTTGGTATTTGTATTTTAGTACAAATGTCTGGCTAAAACTGGTTGTGAAGAAAGGTTAGCTGATTAGCTAATTAATTCGTTCTATGATGTCGGGTCTTGCTTATCAGTTTCTTAATAAAAAAAGGCCAAAATGAGATGTCACAAAAATTGAACAGAAAGAGAGAAACAGCTCAAATTTTGATACGAGAAAAAATTTTTAAAAGCAAGTTATGGGAAAACATTAATATGTGCAACTGCAGAAACCCTGTGTATCCTTCGGTTTTGGAGAGCAGCACAATTGAGAAATTCTATGTAGGCTTATTTAGATATTATACATCTAGCACAACTATGAACCAAGCGTGACGTGGTACAAAACTGAGCCTGCACAGAGTCTAAACAAAGACTGACAACTTTGACCATGACCATTTGGATCTGTAAATGTCACAAGAATACAATCTTCAAAATTTCCTAGAGGTGGGCAAATGAGATAAGGAGTAGAGTAAGATCATTATTCTGGGTGTAAGAATTGATGGTTAAGTGAAAATTTTATTTTTAATTTGCTTTGAATAAATAAAACCTATAATTAAAAACCTATAAAATGGAACTGCTGATGCTGACTGTAATTTATTACTTTCTGGTGCATAAAAGAAGGGGAAAAAAAGATTTTTATGTAAAAAAGAGACATAGAAAACATACAAAGAAATATACTCTTCATTGTCAAAAATAAATTTTTCAGAAAACACCCACCGATGGAAAATTTGCATTGATTTTTTTTTTTTTTTTTGGTGAAATATGACTTGAAAAAGAAGTATTTCACCTTGCTGTAGAAAGCATAGGATGAAAATTCACACAAATTTTTCAAGATTTGAAGTTTGTTTGTGCTGGAAAAGGTAAGTGGGTGAGATGCAGAAAAATCTCAGAGCATTTTGAAAGAATCGGCCCTCAGGATAGCCTGAAGTTTGTTGAACTGGAAGCTAACAGGTAAAACAGATGTCGACTGTGAGGGAGGCATGAACAGTACAGATGCCCTGATTTAAAACATCAACAACATAATGGACTATCTCTGTCAGAATCTTGATATTTCTTTCCCCTTCATATCTCTAGAATGTTAATTTTGTGGCATTTTCATTGCTTTGGGGACAAAAAAAAAGTATATATCCTTTTATGTATGCTTTACATGTGTCTTGCATATCTGTATGTTTTTATGAACTACCCCTTCCCAAACGTTTTTCTACTGGGTGCTAGTACTCTGTGGACTCTGTGTCCAGTCCAGTTTGCTTGTGCAGATAAATTGCTTATCTGTCTTAGACAAAATAAAAAACCAGAATTGTACAAGAAAGAAAATATATCCATATATGTGCAATTGTATTATTTCTACAGCAGCAGTAGGACTAATTTTTCAATGAGATATTAGTTGGAGAACCCATTCCAGTGAAAAAGTGTACCTTTGAAATCCTCCACGTGTACCATAAATCCTGAAATGGGTAAAAAAATGAAAGAGAGATAGTTAAATGGTGAATCAAAGGAGAAAGAAGAGTAATAATGTGAAAAAAAGATATATATCAAAGAAAACTCAGTAGGAGATGCTGAACTGCAAAACTGCACCACCTAGGAACCTGTCTGAATCCAGATGTGCACATTATTGTACAGGTAGTGAAATCATCCGTTTCTATTATGAGAGACAAATTATTTCAATGAAAATGGAAATCAGGGGATACAACATTTGCAGTAACACTAGAAAAGGTTTGAAGTATCAAGTTATAAATTCTTAAAATTATTATTTCCCACTGGATACATCACTGAATTGAGGGAAAAGAGAAGAATTTTAAATCTCTGACTTTAATTTTAACAAAAGGAGGCACTGGTTTTTTAAGTTGTACATCTATCTCTTATCAGTAAGGGGTGTGACACAGGTGAGGTCATCCAGAATTTCCTTTCCATGCACTTTAACAAAAGACTAAAACTGTTTCCCTTCATTATATTTTAGCTCTATGAATTCTCATTGATTACTGTAATAGTTGAATCTTACTTTTAATTAAATATTTTTGCCACTTATATTGCCAGCAGATAGTATATCTACAAAACATGCTAGATTATTAGTTCCATGTATTAATGAGGCAGAAAATAAACAATGATATAAAAATCTTATGAAACCCAGGGACAGTTTAAAAAAAAAAAATATAGTAATGACATTTTATTTACCACTATACATTATCCTAAATGGTTTCATCTAAAGCAAATTGGAAAGCTAAAAAAATAATGCATAGTCACCTGTTTCTATCTGACTAATAGAAATTAATTCATCTTCCATCCAGAAGTTAAGTTTAAGAAGGATCAGTAAATCTAACTGTGATTTAATATTAGGAAGACAATTAACAGTTTTATTGAAGAAAAATGTATCTCAGAGTCAGAATAAAGATGGAAAGATAAAATGACAAAGACAACTGTCACTGAAACTGACAGAGAAGGATTATGCCTACATTCCTAAATATTTCACGTTTAGTTATAAGAATCAATTTAAATTATTTACATAGTAAATTTTGTGTTAATGTGTGATGTCAATTAATCACATATTTACTTTTCATATTTTTTTGTTACAATACTAAGAAAATATTCTAACTGGAAATTTAATCATGAAAAATTTCTGTGAATAATTGCATCCCAGATCAGAGAGACACAAAAAATCCCTATTACTCAGAAAGGTTCACGATACTCCCTATTTTATCATGACAACTTACCTTGGCTGGAGATAAAAATTAAAATATCAGGAAAGCCTAAAAAACCTCTCAGTAGTCATTTACTGAAGTTCCCCGTGTATCGTCAGATCTTTATGTAAGTGAGACAGAATTGGAGGATCATATTCTCTGAAAATGGTCTTTAAAGTATGGAGGGTTATTTGAAATCAGGCCTATGACACAGAGGATAGTTTTCCTACTCTACATTTTCAGAGCTTACAGAATTAGTATCCAAGTACTGAAAAATATTTTCACAGTTCTGTTTCTGAAGAAAGAAGGAGGAAAGTAATGTCCTGAGTGCCAGGCTAAGTTTCAGATTAAAAAACCAAAACATTTAGTTACTGGGTTTTGTGTGTGTCGCTCCATCTGAAGAATTCTGTAGTTGGTGCCTGACCTGTGATTCAGTAGAAGAAGCTTTTTATTTCTCTTGTAATCAGTGAGCAGAAACTTCAGGCAAAGACACCTCATGCAGCATTCTGCTTCTTTGAAGGTGTTGCCCATGCACAATAACCAGACCAGTGTTCAAGGTGACTAAGAGCTACCCGAGGACTGAAGCCTGCACTTCACATTCCCTTGGCAAACTCTGTGAGGATCCTGAAATGGCTCCTAATCTAGAAACAGCTCCTTCTTTGCTGCACACTCTTAATATATTTGATTCTGTCAATACAGAATTCCTGAAATGAAGTCCAAACTCTTCATATAATTGCCAAATAGCAAAGCTTCTCCCATTCCCACGAGTGAAATTTTTTTTATGATATGCTGATACAGCAGGGAAAATAATAACTAAGTCTATGTAAAATATCAAGGCAAATATTAGTATAAAATATTGGTATAGAAATATTATTTTATTTAATATTATTATTATTTATTGATATTTAAAAATATTGGTATAAAATACCAAGCAGTGATTTCCAGTTGACAGAAGCAGACTTACAGAAGGTTGAACTATATACCCACTTACATGGCATACTAGCAAGAAAATCTTTTCTGGTTTGCTGGATCCTTGATTTTCCTTTTCCATCTAGCAACTATGGGCAAAATTGTACTTTTAATATTATTCCAGGGAGAAGATTTAGGAGAGGATTTGCAGCGACTTTAGCACCTATGTGCTAATCCATGTGAGAGAATGATTTGGTTGCACTCATTACACCTGAACCATGTGCATTTCTGTGTTTACAATGTCCCAAATTGCTCTTTTCAGGATCTGATCCTGCCACTGAGAGTTTCCACTGACAAAGGGTATCATTTCTAGAGACACAGAATCAGAGAATGACTGAGACCTCTAGAGATAGCTGAATCCAAGCCCTTACTCAAAACGGAGTTACCTAGAGTAGGTTCTTTGGGTGCATGTCCAGTCCAGTTTTCAGTACCTTCAAAGATGGAAATTCCACAGCCCTAGACAGCCTCATTCCAGTGTTTGGCAACTTTCACAGTAAAAACAAAAATAAAGGACATCTTCCTTATGGTTAATTGGAATTTCCTATGTTTAGGCTTGTGCTCATCTCTTCTCTTTGGGGACCACGAGAAAAGTCTTGCTATCTGGCTCCATCTTCCTTGCACCTCTCCCTTTAGTCCCCATCAGACATTTATACACATTGATTCCCTGAACCTTCTTTCCTCCAGGCTGAACAGCTTCAGCTCTCTGTCTTTCCTCGTGTGCTCCAGATGTTCCACTGCCTTCGTGAACACTCTGCAATACATCCATGTCTGTTTCTCACTGGAGAACTCAGCACTGTACAAAGCACTGCAGATGAGTCTCACCAGTGCTGAGCACAAGACAATCACCTCCCTTGACCTGCTGGCAAGATTGTGGATATATATCAGGACTGTTTGTGACAGAATGAAGAGTGGTCTGAAATCTCACAAAACGAATGTTTTATCAAGGCGTTCTATTATCACAGTCTTTGCATTTAATGGTGACAGCACTGGCTATAACAGAGACAATGCTCTGCACACCACTTCACCTTTCTAATGTATTACTTCCTATTATTTTCCCTAGCTAAAACTTCTTTCAGTTAGCCTGACAATGCTAATGCATTAACATATTAATGCTGGCACCCAACACACACCAGGCAAAGCATAAATTGCTAAAAGATGCACTCATAAGTACAAGACTTCAAACTCTTTTCTGCTCTTCAATTAAATAACAAATTGATGTGTGATTAATGCATCATGATTAGTCATTAATAATTTTACTGCTCAAATGTCTTCAACCTTTAAAACAATCCTGTATACATGCAAATGGAAATTTTAAAATGGGGGAAGAATTCTGAAATAAATCAGACTAATCCTGGTTGCCTTTGGATCCTCTCATCAAAACTGTAATTGTGTTTTAATGAATATTTTGAAAGCAGAACTAGGAAAATAGGATGAGAAAGTAAGTTGAAAAGACTTTAAGTTTCATTCGCATGTTCTGTGATCCTGTAGATAAGTAAGGACTTTCCTGAATCACAAAGAAACACAATAATGAATATAGGGAGGGGAGGGGGGAAGAAAGCATAGTGAGACTGAGCCCACAAGAACTGCCAGAGGCAAAGTAGCTCCAGGAAGAGGAGATGTTAACAATTGAAATTATCATTTTTGAGAAGGGAACTTAACTTTTCCTTCTGTCACTATGTGCTCCTTTTTTCTTTGTTCATTGCACAGGGGAATGTAGTTCAAAGGACTGGAATTATACTTGGTCATTATTCAATCACAGAGAAAAGCTTTTATCTTGTGCCCTGGAGAGGGCTAGACAGTGCTTGGATAGTTCTTCACTGTGTCAGTAATCCCACTGACACACAGAGGAAGCAAAGGTAAAGGTGAAGTGACTATCAATGCAATGGATATTGATATTTGAAATGAAGCATTAGAGCACTTGAGTTCTTTGCTCACTCATGTCCTGAATGGGCACTTTGTACTTTCTGTACTATCATTTGCAACTACATAGAATTTTTGTGACTGAAACAATTTATAGTGTGACATTTTTTCTTGCAGTAAGATCAGCTCTTCCTCACCACTTCCACCATATCTTCATGGTTTCCGACAGGCTAAAATGTTTCTTAAGCAGATATAAATTGGTGTCTGAATAGAAGCCTTCACCAATATTTCTGTGGTGTATTTTTCCTACAGCAGTTAGAAATGGATCTCAACATGGAGGAATTTTTGCTTGACAGGCAAAGAAAATGGAGTTCAGAGGGTTTGGAATGGCTTTCCTTGCACCATCATACTTTACAGGATGTACCCTGGTGATATGAAGCTTCAGAATTTACACAGAAAGAGAAAGGAAGCAAAATAGGTATCTTAGGAGTACATTTAGTTTGCTCTCACTGCACCCTGCTGTGCAGGTCTGTGCCAGCAAAACACAGCACAGTGTAGTTTAACCTTCTGGAGAACCACGTGACATGAGGAGTGCAGACATAATTCTTTGATTCTTCTGATCTTTTTTCCATCATTACTAGTTCCTGTCCCTGGATTTCCTAAGTATCTATATGAAAATATACATACCCATGTTTCCCTCAGTTTACATAATTTTTACTTTCTGACTTCATAAAATTAAAGAATAAGATAGGCTGAAAGGGATGTCTGGAGGCTCTTGAATTCAATATCCTGGTCAAAGAAGGATCAGCTTTGAATTCAGATCCAGCTTTGAAGCTAGATCAGGTTGCTCATGGCTTTATTATATGTAAATTTATTTTACAGACAGCTATCTGTATGGCTTTACTTTCTTGCAAAGGATTAATCCAACCTCATGACTTTATTCGGATCAAATAATAGCTGTACCATTTCAGTGATGCTGTATTTTGTCTGTCGGCTTTACCAACAAATTATTGTTCTAGGTGCCATTAATGGACACCACAGAGCTTTGAACAACATGTCTTTCTGCTCATCAGACTGTCATTTACTGAATTCCAACTTCTATCAGTCTTTCTCAGGATAAACCTCTGTAGTGAGTGCTCCTGAGCAGTAACCAATATTATGTGATTCAGCTTAACACAAAGTACAAATGTGTCTGAGAGATTAATCAACAGGAATGTGGGGCTGTCATCACTTAATCTGTGAAAAAGTCGAATTATTTTAGGTTAAGCTTGTGAGAGAAATAGAATAGAATGTTCTGAATAAAATTCCTATTTTGTTTTGAATATTATTACAAAGAAGTTATGGATGTGGATTTTTGTTATGAGAGTTGTCCTTGCCTTTGCATGCAACACAGCAATAATATCATGCAATAAGACTATCAATTCTAAAAGAAAATAATTCTCATTGTTAGAAAATGTCTGTCCTAGCAGGAGGATACTTAGGTGGTAGAATCACTGTGTCCCATGCAATATCAATGTGTATAAAATTCTCACTTGCAAATCCTGGAATGTCTAAAAGAAATTCTGCCCTGTACAGAGAATGTAGGAATCAATGGGCAAAAATTGATCTTTGATTAATTTTTTTTCCTGTATCACAGTCCTAAGCACCACAAAAGTAAAATATTTCACCATTAATATCCTAAATATTACATTAGCTAAAGTATTTCTACCCATTTTACTGACACTGTTTGAAATACCGTCTGTGTAATTTTTCACCTGAAAATAGATGAGGAGAGGATAGATTGAAAAAAAATTGGTTCTAATCAAAAATATCTTTGCATTTATTTTAAGGCGACCCAGTAAAACAATGGAAAATAAAGTGCTATTCCTAAAAAAATATTGCTTACTTTTTAAAGGTTGCTTTTAAAGCTGCATATCCAGTGAAACTGTTAAAGGTCTGTAGTTTTACTGAACAGAATCTATTTCACACCTTTGATAAAATAGTGTTAGAGTGATTAAAAATATGTATCAGTCATTGTGATTCATTTTTGCTTTTATCCACTTGTTTAATTTTCTGGGATTTTTTTTCAGTGGAGCTGTTAAAAAAACCCTGATGGTGCCAGAGTTTCCCTATTTATTAATCCACTGGATTAATCCATGCTGCTTTTTACTGGTTAGGTAGAACCACTTTCTTAAAATCAGAAAGTTAAAGATTTGAAGAGTGTTCTTCTGACAGGCCAGAAAAAGAAAGTAGAAAAAATAGTATTATTACAAGTGTAGGAATTGATACATTTAAAATTAAATAAATATTCTCTGTATCACATGGCATCAATGTCTAGTTACATTTTAAATATAATTAATGAACTAATTATAATTAAATAACTATACACTAATAAGTAATTACAATGAAGTCTTAAATTTGTTGTTTATTCTTGTATGGGATAGGTGATATTTTGAGGGGTTAATCCTTTAAATAGTATTTCTTTGAGAATTATGTATTTGCATTACTGACCAAAGTCAGACCAAAAGTGCTTATTGTTAATAAATTTTATGTTTTATATCAAGAAAACTAACTTTTTCATTCACTAGCTATGCAGTTTCTCAAGCCATGAATGTAATCACTAAAAAATATATGTTACTGTATTAATTTCCAGAGATATGTGTTGTGTATTCTGTTTCTAGTAAATTGAGTTAAATATTTCATAATAGCTACTTGTTCATTGTAACAATAATATTTAATTCACCAAATTCATTTCTTGTATCCATCCCTATGAGGAAAGTAAACTAAATAAAAAAGGATAACATAATTATTTTCTACTAAGTATGTACAGGTTGAATTTAATTCAGAATTAGGAAGCCAGTTTCTTTCCTTTATAAAGTTAATAAAGACATATTTATTTCTTATTTCTTATTTCCTGATTTAACATCAAACAATGCCAATCCCTGGATGGCAAGCACTTAGTAGACGAAAATAAAGATGAATCACTGAATACAAATGAACTTTTCTGTTTAGTATCATCCTATCAAAGGAAATTGTGAATGTTCAGAAAAGGATCCTCTGACCCCTGCATGTATTTATTAAATTATTTTTGATAATGAAGTTGGTATATAAACACAGAGCCACATAAAAAAAAGGACTGAAAAGGAGAAGTAGTTCTCCTTTAAGGGAAAGCAATCGTACCCATGTTCATTTAATTTCTTGTCAATTTTGTTTCCTACTACCTATAGCATTTTTAAAAAACTATTTAATTAGCTTAAAAAAGTAAATCTCCTTAACAGAAAATAAAACTGAAGTTCTGTATCTGTTTTTAATATGGTAATCTTGAATTCAGTAACTATTCTGTATATGACAATTCATATTAAGCTTCAAATGACAGTAGTTGTTGAATCAGATTCTTGAGCAAAATCTCAAACTGAAATAGCCTCCAAGATGTTCTCAAGAAATAATTTTGCAATTAACATTCCACACTCAGATTTATTGCCTCTTATAGGTCAAATTTGGCGTTATTAATTTTTTCTCAGAAGCAGCAAAACAAAATGTTTGGGTTTTAGCCAAAGTTGATAAATTATAGAAAGTTCTATTTAAGGTCTTAGGTATCAAAGCGAATCCAAGATGTTTCAGTTTAAAAAACCCTCTTATTCTGTTTTTCTGTTAACTTTCAAGCTACCCAGTTTCCACACATTCTGTCTGTTCTTGGACCTGGCCAGATTTTCATGGGCTGTATAATTTATCAGTCTGAGCATGCCCATGCCAAATACAGGCTTGAAACAACTTATAGTCCACAGTCAGGACTCTAGGATTCAATTCTGTGGCTGTTGTCCAATCTTGCTTAACACACTTTACAAAATACAGTGCTGATCAGAGTTTATTTTTTTAAAAGTCTGGATCACAAAGGAAGTAATGGCAGAAAATATTAGCTGTTCAATGTTCCTTCTCATTGAAGAGCTAATATTTATACAATTTGTCCAGAAAATAGCAAATACGAATTTTTTTTCTCATCCAAACTTTGATATGAGTTTTTCTTTCTACCAGAGAACAAACCCCAGTCATTGCCACAAGAATAAGGGTCAGCAAATTCTCTGCCTCTGCAGTTTACTAGTGATAGATACTTCATCTGCATCAATATTCTAACATATTCTTATGAAAGTTTATTCAGTAATACTCTTTTGAAAGTTTATTCAGTATTTTATGAAAGGCCATCAGGAGAAACAGTAATTGAGAAATATGATTCAGAGCAGTAACACACATTTTACTGCTAGAACTTTAAACATTTACTAAAATACATGAAGTCACAAACCTCTTTTGTAAATTTTCTGTGAGGATTGACATGTATGGTTAGACTATAACAGATTATCAGTCATTAGGCAGAGGACATCAAGAAGCCTAAATATATCCTTTTGGGCATGGTCTTAGTTTTAGATCTTTGATTGGATGCAGACAGGTAGTATGTATATAAATGCTCTTTCCAGTTCTTTTCAGCACTGGGTGTTAGTTCCAGAAATCTGTTTTTGCCCAAACAGACCAGTAAATCAAGTTACTGACAGTCATGTTAGAACAGTGAATAACTTAAGGAAGCATGGCAAAAATAATTTCACACTAAAAATAGTTAATATTTATCTCAGCAAGGTAAAACTATGTACTTTCCCCATCAGGGAAAAATATTGCTAGCTCAATGGGATACTTGTCCTGTGTCTAACGAAATTACTAACACTGAGAACTTGCAGTGAGATGCTCATAAAAAAACCCCAGGATTAAGAACATTTCTCTGGATTGGTTTCTTTTCTGTGTGCACCATGCTACACTCAAGTAACACTGCTGATCTGCCAGAGCTCTGCAGGCACTACCCTACATGGCCACCTGTAGATTGTTTTATGGCCAATCTGCCCCCACTCTGAGCTATTAGTAGTGTTTTACAGTTCTCAACCTGTAGAACTTGCTGTAGGAAGAAAGGAAGCAATTGCAAAAGTAATTAAAAAACCAAAAGTAGCTTAGTATAACAGGTTTCTATAAATAAATAAAAAAAAAATTAGAACTTCATATTACATCATTGTTTCCTGCAGCCTGAATTTATTTGTAGCATTTTTTACCTCCTTATTTTTCTTTCTGACTGTAGAATGGTGATAGTGTCACACAAGATTGACCTGATCTAGCAAGAAGGATGATAGCTGTCGTGAAAGCTTCCATGAGTTTGGATCAAGCTTAGAAAACAGAATCATTGCTTTCTATTGACAGTATCTGCTTCAACTGAGCCAAAGCAACCTCTGGATTGATTGCAGGGGAATTCCAGATCACAGATGAACAAAGTGAGTCATGATGCTCTAGCTTATCATTCCCCTGAAAACTAAATGGACCTACTCAGATCAGTCTTTCAGTGCCACAAGATGTGTCCAGACATGAGGTTTTTGTTCTCCCATCAGGATTTTAACAGTGCCCTCTGTTCTTCCAACTCCTGATCAGAATTTCTATTTCTTCAAGGCCAAACTGAGTTGAGAGACATTCTGCCATGAGATCAGAATATGGAAGCCACACAGCAACCATGGATTTGTTGCTCTTCTTAATGTGAGACAGAGCATGAGAACACAACCAGAGCCTTGCAGTTATTCTATGGTATGGCAACAATTCCCAGTTTCCTCAGTACGTCAGACGTGACACAAATAGGATGATGCATAACTAAGTCACAGCTGCATTTTAGCATGACCCATGACTCCAAACATTCACAAGGGGCTCCAATTCCGAAGTAGTGTGATCTGGGCAGACAAACCACATCTCACAGAAGTGTGAAATGACACTATGTTACATTTTTAACTCAGATGCATTTGGACACAGAGCTTGACAATAAATAACGGGGTTTCTCAGAAATCAGTGTTAATGTAGTGAAATCTGCATTTTGGAAAAAATTATATTTTGTGTACTTCGTCTAACAAGTTAATGAGTGCTAAAACTTGTCATGAATATTGGCTGTAGCTGCCTAGATCAGTTTGGGTCCTGACTAAGGACAGGTATCACGTATGGCTAAAGACATTCCAGTTCTGCCTGGTGATCCTTAGCCACAGAACATCCAAAATGCCTGGTCTGTATATAAAACTAACTATGAACTAGATGGTCTTCTGAAATGTTATTTTTGTTTTTAGAAATTAGAAAGTTCAGCAAATACTTCCTGCAAAATGTCTGCAAACAGACTGCAAACTTCCCATTTTTTGAGTGTTGTAAATGTTCTGCTTCACAAGAGAGCTGATGCTAAAACTCTGTTCCACAAACATTTTACTCCATTTTAGAAAGACACAATCCCTTCTAACTGAATACAGAAATAAAATTGGTAGCCTGTGTCACAAGAACTTTTTTTTTTTTTTTTTTTTTAATTCTGGAAAACCAACATCAACAATTTACAAACAGACCAATACTTTTCCCTTTTTTCCCTGGGATATTATTGGTGTTTGTTGGTGAAAGTTTTGTAGGAACTGAACTGTTCTTCTTTCCTTCTATCTATTTTATTTTCAGAATCTATCTGATACTAAGAAAAATCCAATGTCTTCATAGGAAGGTTGCCTATTTATTGATTATACCTTTTCCAAATGAGGTTCTTTGTTGACCTTCTTTTTGCAGTTATCAATATTGAAGGGTTTGTTATTGCTTTTGCTTTTGTTTATAGAAAACTTATTTTGAGGGCAACTAGCAAAGTATCTTAACTTGTTTTCCTGCCTGGTTTCTATCCTTTTTCATTTTTTCTTGTCTTATTCTTGGAATATAGCTTCCCAAATGGTTGCTCACTTAACAAATGACCTCTTTTACCCAAAAAATATTTGGCCTTTTTGATGATAGAAATGGCAGTGACAATATCTCAACTCTCCTGAGTTTCTCAGAAGCCTCTGCAGAAGAATCTTTGTGATTATCTTAGCTAAGTACACAGTGTTTTAAGGTAAAACTACAAAAAATTTATTAATCTAGATGGTATCAGAAGCCATGGGCTGCTGATTTGATTTTAATTTCAGACCTGCCTCTGGTTTATTCCTGGTTTCTCCCAGTTTACTGTCAGTCAAGTTAAGTTACCAGGTACAGTGTGCTGTCACTGCTGGATTTCAAAGGATGGTGGGACAATGACTCCAAAATGCACTTATTTATAGTACATTATTCTGGACATTCCAGGTATTTTGTTGTAACCCACAAATGAAAAATAGTGGAAAATCACAAACTGTAATGCCTCTTTTTTGTGACAAGGTATTACCATTATACAGCAAATAAGAAAGGTGAGAGAATAACAGTTCTTGAAATGCATTTGCAGAATGTCCCAGAAAAGCTACTTGTAAGAAGTAAATTAAGATGACCTTATTTTTGTTTTAGCCCCTTAAACCAGGACCTAATTTGACATGGTTGTTTTTGAAAAGCAAGAGAAAGCAGAGCAGAGGACTCCTCACCACAGAGACTTTGAGCATCATGTGTGTGCATGAATGTGGATGAGAGAAGCAGGGGAGGAGAGAAGGGTGACCAATTGTGTCTTTATCAGCTGTTACTCTTTCCCATTCACCTTTCAGAATGCTCTTTATTTCACTAGGAAAGGCACCCAGTTTGGGATGAGGTGTGTAATATTCTTTAATAGTACATAGTGTTTACAAAAAGCAATTAATGTAGTTAGTTGATATACTGATTTTCTTAATTGTGTCAGTTGTGTATTGTGAATGCTCTTTATTTCACTAGGAAAGGCACCCAGTTTGGGATGAGGTGTGTAATATTCTTTAATAGTACATAGTGTTTACAAAAAGCAATTAATGTAGTTAGTTGATATACTGATTTTCTTAATTGTGTCAGTTGTGTATTGTGAATGCTCTTTATTTCACTAGGAAAGGCACCCAGTTTGGGATGAGGTGTGTAATATTCTTTAATAGTACATAGTGTTTACAAAAAGCAATTAATGTAGTTAGTTGATATACTGATTTTCTTAATTGTGTCAGTTGTGTATTGTGAATCCCTCGAGTACAGTCGGTAAACAGTAGCTAGAAAAGGCCATAAGTATATAATGGGACAGCAAAGTTATATCTTAAGATGAATCTTTAGTATGAATTGTCAGGTTTCCACTAAAATTACTCCATTCATTATATGGAATTTCCAGCCTCCATGATATTGTTGTCTTGCTCTAATGTTTTCCCTTACAACATATGCTGATTGGATGGTCTTGGGTTCAAAATATTTTTCTGATTATATTTTGAATAACATCCTCTTGTTTCAATCAAGCTGACTTTCTGAATAAATAAATTAATAAAGAGAATGAATTCTATGTTAATGTAGCTAAGTATAGGTAAATTTGCTGTCAATCGAGAAATGGATCATTGGTAGTACTGTGAAATCCTCCGATAAGTATTGCCACCATTACACTACATTTTATCCAATGCATTCATTAGTCAAAGATCCTTGTGATACAAGCAAGACCTAGAAAGATTAGTCTGGAAAATTATTTCTAGAAATCTTACTTTTATTTTCTTCTTCTCACTCATACCATTTCCTATATTCCTAATAATCAGTTTTCTGCTTCCTTTGTCCTTGGGTCTGTATTATGTAAACTACTAGCAAAACAAGGAAATGTTTAATTTCAAACACAATATGCATTGATTTTTTCTTAATTCCCTAACAGAATTTTCTTAATATGTTTAGGAACCCTCTGTCACAGGATCTAATATTTTTCTTCAGAACTTACATCTTCTCTTAAAACAGATTTTTTCATTCCGTAGAACGTTTCTTGTTTCAATACAAGGAATTTAAAAGACTGCCTTTGGTTTCCAGGGCAAGGTTCTATTAATGTGGGGGCTATAGGTGTGAGTTCTGTGAGAAGCTGCTGTGTCTGACAGAGCCAGTGCCAGATGGCTCCAGGATGGACCCACCGCTGGCAAAGGCCGAGCCAGACAGAGAGGGTGGGAATGCCTCTGTGATAATGTATTCAAGAGTGAAAAAAACCTGTAATTATCCAGAAGTAACGGTGGTTAGAGAAGAGAGGTGTGAGAATTTGTGAGAGAAACAACTCTGCAGGAACCAAGGCCAGTGAGGAAGGAGGAGGAGGAGGTTCCCCAGGTGCTGGGGCTGAGATTCCTCTGCAGCCCATGGTGCAGACCATGGTGAGGCAGCTGTGCCCCTGCAGCCCAGGGAGATCCATGGGGATGCAGAGATCCACCTGCAGCCCCTGGAAGAGCCCCACACTGGAGCAGGTGAATGCCCAAGAGAAGGCTGTGACCCCGTGGGAAGCCTCTGCTGGAGCAGGCTCCTGGCAGAGATCTACAGACCTGTGGAGAGAGGAGTTCACACAGCAGCAGGTTTACTGGTGGCCCAAGATGGAGCAGCCTTTTTCCTGAAGGATTGCACCTTGTGAAATGGACCCCTGCTGACCTGTTCATGGAGAACTGTTAATATGTGGGAAGGTCCCGTGCTGGAGAAGTTCACAGGCTGTCTCCTGTGGGAATGACCTCATGCTGGAGCAGGGGAAGGGCTCCTCTCCTGAGGAGAAAACAGTGGGAGAAGCAATCTGACCATAACCCCCATTTCCTGTCTCTCTGTGCTGCTGACAGGGAGGAGGTAGAGTCTGGGAAAGAAGGAGGGGTGAGGGAAAGGTGGTTTTAAGATAGTTTTACTTATTATCCTGCTTTGATTTTGGCTGGTAATAAATTCAGTTAATTTCCCCAAGTTAAGTCTGTTTTGCCCATGACAGTAACTGATGAATAATTTCTTCCCTGTCCTTGTCTCAACTCATGAGCCTTTAGTTGTATTTTCTCTCCCCTGTTCAGTTCTGGAGGGGAATCACAGAGCAGCTTTGGTGGGTGCCTGGCATCCAGCGAGGATCAATCCACTACTTTGTGGATTTAATCAGATGAAACTATCTTAACACAGGCTCAACAAGCCTGTGACTCTCAGAACACTGAGCAGGGCATCTACCAACCCTCCGGGTAACCTGTTCCAGTGCTTCACCACCCTCACAAAAGAAACCCAAAAAACCATTCTTACTTATATCTAGTCTGAATCTACACTCTTTTACATCCTTTGTCCTATCACAATCAGCCCTTCTAAAAAAATCTGTCCCCATCTTTCTTACAAGCTTTGTTTAGGTACTGGAAGGCTGCTATAAAGTCTCCTGGGAGCCTCCTTTTCTCCAGACTCTTTGAGGCTGTCCTCATAAGAGAGGTGCTCCAGCCCTCAGATCATCTTCACAGCCCTTGTCTGGACGTGTCAGGAACCTCCAATAGGTTCCTGCCTTGCCTGTGCTGAGAGGTGCATGCAGCACTGCAGTGGAGTCTCACCAGAGCAGAGGTGAGGGGCAGAATCGGCTCCATCAGCCTGCTGCCCACCCTTCTTTGGTGTAGCCCAAGATACAATTGGCTTTCTGGGCTCCAAGCCTGCATTGCTGAGTCATGTCCTGTGTTTAATCCACCCACACCCCAAGTCCTGCTCAGCAGAGTTGCTCTCTGTGTGTTCATTCCCCAGTTTTTAGCAATATCAAGTCTGCTCTGGTACAGGACCCACATATAGGACCTTACACTTGGACTCGTTTAACCTCATGGGGCTCTCGTGGACCCCTTCTCGAGCTTGTCCAGGTCCCTCTGGATGGCATCCCATCCCTCAGTCATGTCAACCACACCACTCAGCTTGGTGCCATTTTTCTTTCTCTTACTCTTAATACAAAATATATAATTGTTTATTGTCATTGTTTGCCATGTGTCAAATACATTTCTTAGCTGTACGAGTCTGACAGGAACTCTGTTTGGTTTACCTTTCCTTTATCAGACACCTAGTTTTATGTGATTCCTCCCCATCCAAAGTAAATTATTTTCAAAATTCCCAAAAGGTGACACAGTGGTATTAAAATACCAGTGGTATTTAAAATATTTATATGTTTTATGCATTATTTTTAAGCCCACCACTAGATATTCTAGACTTACCTTGAGAAGAATATAGAATGATACATTATATAAATAATAGAAATATTATTTACCACAGAAAAAATTACACAAGATAGATGAGCAGAGGGCTTGCTTTTGCTCTGCAAGGCTTCTATTTTCTTTAGTCACAGTGTTATTTTTAGGGAATTTCATCAGCATTTGTTTATAAAACCTGCACTGCTGAGGAAGTCTGAAGTGTCCAAAGCTAATGAGTATATGGGAAGACCAAAAGCTCCTACTATATCTGTAGAGTCTTGTCTTACCACACTCTGAATATAACTGCTCCTGTATTTTAAATTGTCTTGTTAAGGAGAAACTTCTACAAATGAGAGAAACAATTACACAAGTTTTTTTGTGACTTTTGTTTTCCTTTAAAGGAAGATATTGCTAAACAGTAAATCCATAAACAAAGTAAGGCTCTGCTGACTAAATGATGATGAGATATTTAAACAGGATTGTATCGTGCCATGACTTCCTGTTATTTTTATGGCATTGCTGAACAGACATTCTTCCAACAATCATCAAAGAAGAGGAAAGGAATTGTTCAAAATAGAACTTTCAGAAGAAAAAGATAACATTACCCCATTATCTGGAACGTCAGCAGGAAATACTTTTCCTCAAGTATTTTCAGCTCCCTCATACAAGTTTACATGTCCTCTAAAATAAGAGCAATCTTGAAGGGCAAGAAATATCTCTTTACTTTATGTTAAAGCACTCTGTAAATGTTATCTTGGAAAACCTCTGACACTATTTTCTACATCTCTTTACTGTATTTCAAAGCTTTCAGTACTCCTATTTTTCCTCTGGGAATAATGTCATTAGAGCTCTAGTACAGGGTTTCAAAGATAAGTTTGGGGGTTAGTTGTTTTGATTCTTTTACTGAATTAATTAAAATCCATTATTTCCTTTTCTTTTTTTCAGTATAGCCAGTAAGCCTTAGGACTTCTTTGCTGCAATAACATAGTGCTGATTCATTTTCAACTTGTTTTTCAACATTTTCTGCAAACATTGATCAAAAGCTAATAGCTAACCATACAGCCAGCAGCTCTGTGAAGCAGAATATGATGAACTTTACATCCATCCTGCCTGCATTTGCCTTGAGATGGACCTTGGTCATGCAGTATTTTCAGAGGAAGTGTGGGAGTCTCCCCCATCACGCTGTCCCCCAGACACTTCCCTCCCTAGGCATAGTCTTTAACAACTGGATCCTGTCCCTGCTCAGCTATCCTCAGATGTGTGGTGCCTCCTCCTACCTCTTTTTCTTCTCTTCTATGGAGTTTTCCAGGAGTTAACATGATAAAGAAAGAGAAATTCGTATTCTGAATGTAAGCACAGTATAATAATTGGGGTCTGCTATTGTAATGCATCTTGCAAAGTAATCCAAAGGTGTGACTGTGTTATTATGGTTTAGTAGAAATTATAGTTTCATTTAGGCTATATATTTGCTGACACTAAAACTAGGAAAGAGAAATTGGCTGATGTGTTCTGCCAGATTGTCAGTTCCATACAGCAGCAAGTTAAACATTACCTATGCCTTGGTACTATATATCCATGCTAAATTACATGACAGAAGATGCACATTTGGGTGACAGGAGAACTGCAGTTCTGAGATTCTGAAGTGCTCAAATTCCGAGAGTGTAATCGTCCCCAACCACGTTGCTTTGGTTTTATAATCTGACTTTACATGCTAAACTAATAAAATACACTATTTGAAGATTATGCCTGCAAATAAGATGTGATTATAATTAATAATCCTCCCATTTTAAAGAGCATTTTAAGAACTTTGAACTGCCAGTATTTAAATTACTTCAGTTACACTCTGTAAAGCTCCATAAAATTTACAGCTTTATAAGACTAGCTTGAAGGGTTGTTAGTACTGACAGCTCTTCACAGTTTGATAGACACTCTAAAAATGTTAAGCAAAAAAAAAAAAAGAAAATAAAATTAATCTAATGTAATAGGAACAGGACCTCATGTTTCCTTAAATGTTTCAGGAAAATTTGTGGAGGTCAGAAAAAAATAAAATCCTCTTCTTTTTCTCACTTTCTGATTCTATAGAAACAGCTTAGTTTAAATAAAGGTAGAGAAATTAATCATAAATTAAGAAGAGAATTACTTTAAGTAACTGATTGAAAGAAAATCATCCAGAAAAGGACAGAAAGGAGATGATATATGTAAAAAAAGGATATGAAAATAAGGTCTAAAGCAGTGAATCCCAACTTGCAAATGAATCCAGCTATTTCTCCCCAAAGCACCGGAAAAAGAAGGAAAATAAAAGATTTTGTCAATATTGTCAATTTTAAAAGTTGTTACTTAGGTCAACCTAGAAGTCCTGACCTTTTTTTTTTTTTTTTTTTTTTTTGTCATTTGCGGGAATTTTTTATTCTTCAGTTGGCTTCTCAGTATTCAGAAGGGTCTTGACTTATTTCAACTCAGGTATTATACTAAAATTTGATCTTTTTAAGGAAAGCTAGGATTCTTACAGAATCTCAATGCTGAATGAGTTTCTTATGAAAGCATAAAATATTTTCATAAATATTCAGAGGGATGCTAGCACTGCATCTTGTTAATCCTTGTTTAATACTTTATAAGTGCTGAGACTCCTCAAAATCATTAAGACTTAAAAAGAAATGGTAAAAATGGATATCATACTTTGTTTGGACTTCAGTATGAATAAAATTTCTTTATGTGTAATGTAATCATTGAGACTTTATCATAAGGTACTTTGATTACTACAACATCCTGGACAAGTGAAATCTTCCCATGTTCCTCACCAGAACACTACTGGGAAATATATTATCTTACTACTCTGTTAACATAAGCAATCTTTCTGAATGTCCCTATTGTTTTCCAATCTTCTTCTACAATTAAATATTGATTCTTTTTACCCAATATTAAAGTTGATCATCATTTTTCTTAACTGAATTTTTATTTTTTTCTCTGATAAATAATTTTTTGTATAAAACAGAATTACTCTGTGGAATGCTTATTGCCATTACTGTTCAAAAGGTTGGTCTAGATGACAAGGGGAACAGCTGAAAATGAAAGGCATAAATATGCATCTAACACAGGGTTAAACTGAACACTTGAAAAGAGCTTTATGAATGGGTGTAATGACTGTTTTACAGAACTCTCCATTGTCTTCACTTGGGCTGAACACACTGGTATGTTTATACCGGAGAAAATGGATATTGCAGAGGGAAATCATGCCAGGCCCTGGGCCAGCTCCTGCTGGTGAAATTGGAGATTTCAGTGTCTAGAAAGAGCATTGCATAAATTCTGCCAGATATCATGGTTCTGGGCTGCTATTTGTAGGTATGTTAAATCGATTCAAGTTTCTAGATAAACATTTCATGCAGCTCCATCCCAGATGGTTTTTCAAATTGAGAAATGTAGACAAGGTCCACACAAATTCATTCCAGTAATCATGTTAAGCAAATTTTTTCTTCAAAGGAAAACACTTTTTAAATCCCAATTCAGTGGTAATCTGGGTTCTATTCTTTAAAAAGAGGCTCCAAAGTAATTTGAATTAGAAACTCTATTATTTATATGTCCAATAACAGAAATATTGGCAATTTCCCAAGTATAGAAAAATACACTGTAAAAGAAAATATATTGCATATATAGAATAAAGACATTTAAACTTATGTCCTTCTAAACCTTAAGTACAAAGTTGCATGATAGTAAGAGCCAAGGCTGAATATAGATGAAATCATGGTGGCTTTCCATCCGTGTCACTGTTCCAGTATAGTCATGGTAAAACTATCACACTAAATCAGTCATACAAAATCCTTCTGTAGTCAATGAAGAGAAATGAATCATTTTTCAGTGGAATTTACTCCATCAAAAGGCATATGTATGAAATGAGTGGATGTCTCTCCTTATGAGAGTGCTTGTCCTTTCTCATTGACCATAAAAGGGCAAAATGCAGACATTAACTTTTAACTGCGTAAAGTCAGGTAACAATCGTCTCACAACAAATCCTGGAGCCCTTTAATCTTGTCTAACTCAGAGGAAGCATAGGTTTTTTTACAACTTACTGCCCCACAGTCTGCCTATATGAAGAATACTGGGGCGGGGTGGGGGGAGGTTGGCAAATTTACATTTACTTCCATTTTCCAGATACCTTCCTGCACTAAGAAGGCATGAAAACCACTAAATTCCAAGTCACAGCTATTGGTAAGCCTTGCTTTCTTGGCCTTTCTGACATAAGAAGTTGTGAAGTCCTTCTATTTTATCTTTGTTAAACACAGACATGTGAAGGTAGCACTGACACTTTTATCATGTTACTGTGATCTTTCTCTGTTGTGTGGTTGATGTCCCTCTAGTGAAGCAGAGATGGCATGAAGTGTGCAACATGCTCGAGTAGGAGCTGCTAATGCAGCTGAACACTGCTCTCAGGTGGGTACAGAAGGGCCAGAGCACCACAATGGGTAAGTACCTTGTAGCTAACAAAGGTTTTTCAGAGGTTTGAAATTTGTTATTTACCTCTTACTCCCCTCTCTGAAATATTCTTTAATAGCTATACAGAACTGAACTTCTATCACAGGGTTTTACTCACTGAGGTTATTTATCCTCTGTATAGATAATTATATTTGAAAAATGCTTGAGGGAAAATGGAGAAAAGAGAGAAGGAAATGGCAGATATTGGACACACTCTACAAATGCAAATGAGATTTGTGTTATCTTGGGAAAGCAGACTTTAAGAAATTATTAGTTTTTTCCACCAAACTTTAGTGAATCAAAAGAGAGGAATATCTGAATGATCTTACAAGTTTAAATAAGTGAAAAAGGTAATTGTATTTCAGAAAATAGACATTCTTGTTTATATCAAGCATTTTTGTTTGAGGAAGCATATATTGATAAGAATAGACACAGAGAACAAAATTCAGCCTTTCTATGGATTCTAATAATTAATTTCATTGTTTTACTGGAATTTTTTTTCAAAGGCTACAGAGGTTGCCAGTAAGTCATCTGATATAATGAAACACAAGATCTTCTCATGACCTGCAAGAGAAAAGAACAGCATACGCAGCTATACAGAAGTGGGTTTTATTGAGCTGAGATTTCCTGTTCCAAAAGGAGTCAGTTAACTTACACATTTCTGCTTTATAATTACGAGTGTGCAGAATGCTCTGAAGGAGCTAAATCAAAAGCAATACTGCAGAGGACCTCTGGAAGGCAGAGAGGAATCAGAATAGTTAGATGACTCAGAGAAAGACAGACAAATATATTGAGGAATTATGAGAATAAGTTCTGTCCTTAAAGATGACACAGCAATGAGATTTCAAATGTCAGCCTTCAAGTATGAGCTGTAGTCACTCTATTAATCATACATAATGAACTGAAGTATTTCAAGCAGAGACGTAGTCTTTTTGTAATATATTGCAGGGAACTACAGCATGAAAATTATGACTACATCATTAGTAATATTGATTACTGAAAATATTGGCAGGTTAACATACATTTCTTTAATGATCAGACATGGTTGACTGGCATCTACTATGTTTTATTTCTCACTGCATGAGGAATGCCAGTTCAAAGAACACACAGAATAAAAAAGAAATAAGGAGGGACTTCCTAAATTAAACTTATTCCATGACAATCTATGTGGAATACATAACAAAAACTGCCTTCTAGAAATCTTTGCTCATTTCCTGTAAGAATGGAAACAATGGAAATGCTTTATTTCTGAGTGAGAAAACTCACAAGATAAAATCAGGATTGTAATTTCAAGGCTGCTAAAACTTCAGCATTTTTTCCCACCATATATTTTGCCCATCTAATGTTTGGGGGTTTTTTATACACAAAAGTATTGTAAAAGTAGGAAGAACATTAAAGTTTTTAAATCCTTACACATTCTTTTAGTATTTATACTAGCTGTAGCCAGACTTTCCTCTAAAAAAACCATATAGATATTTGAAAAAAAAAAAAAGCAAAGAAAATGGATCCCTCTAGATATTATAATATAAGCACTAAATGTGAAAAGTTTTGGTTTAGTGTTTGGTTTAGCCAGAAGGAGCCAGATTCAGACACGAAGAAGGAATATGTTGCCTAAACAAAAGCACTTACAAACTTTTGTAATGTAATATATTCTATTTGAAGAAATAGGGCCTGGTTCTATTGATTTATCTTAGATTGCTATTCTGTATTGAAATAAATATTTTGTTGGAATTAACTATTTAACCCCACAGACTATGACAGTATCCTTATTTGACTTACAGACATGCATTCATGAATGATGAATCCCACAGCAAATGCATCAACATAAGAATTTAATGTTGTGGTTAGTGTACTGAATATTCACTGATTAGCTTGCTGCACATGGCATCCTTTAACTTTTACTGAAAACAGATTATCATCTAACAATATTTGGTAAAGTTGGAGATATACAAAAGCAGGCACTAAGTCTTTTGTATCTTTAAAAATATACAATAATTTTAGCTTCAATTTCAAGGTGAAGTTTACTTTGGATTAAAAGTTATCAATTTTAATCTAAGACAGAAGCAAGAATTTCAACAATTTCAAAATTCATTTTGAAATAGAAAAATTAAACTAAAATGCTTTTAAACACCAAAACAATAAAGGCTTGAGTTGATTTTAAAGAATTCATTGAAAAGAGTTTTTAACAGCCTTAGCTATAAATATATCTATTTTTAACAGAGGCTTTAAAATTGCCTTTTCCCGATCTCAGTCTATCTTCAAGAAGTACTTCCTTGAGAAGTCTCTTTCTTAATTGAAGGGGAAAGAAAATAAGTAAATCAAAGAACTCTCCACAAAATTCAAAATAACTAACATAAATGCTAGAGGCAATTCTATTATTTTTCCTTTGTTACTTTTAGATTTTTTTGAAGAAATGTAATATTCATTTGTACGTTTTAGAATAGCTCTAATAAAACTTCATTTCTATAGAGTTCTGATAATGTAGTTTCTGGTAAATCTTAGGGGATCTTCTTGTGACTGGCCAAAGTAATAGGTAGGTGAGATATTCTTGGAGGGATTCATTTGAATAGGGAAGTGAGTTGATAACCTGTAGAAGCCAGAGAAGAGGTAAATGCAGTTGTCAAGTAGAAAAATGATCTTTAGGTCCTCATAGGAGGTTTTGGGGGTGGAGAACAAAATAAGACCTCTTAATTTCTTTCCTTATTTTAATGCATAGCTTAGAAAATGCTCTTATCTGCCGCAGTTTTATTCAGAAATTACTTCACAAAGATGTCACTAAAGCTTAAATGGACAAAGGTAAGATATAGGAGAATAGATACTACAATGTAACTTAATTACTAAAAACGAGGCTTGGAAATAGATTGATGCAACAGACTTCAGTTTATCTTCTTTAATGAGGGAAATAAATTTTTGAACATTATAATACCTCTAAATCTAATACGAAAAATACTTAAAATGTTGCCATCTTAAGATGTTTTCCAAACCATGTGGAAATGTTTTGAAAAATCTGATTAATCTACCCTCTTATTTTGATGTACAATCTACAATGTAGCCTAGAGTCAATGCCCATGCTAATAATTTTCTTGATGGTTAGGACATCTCAGGTTAAAATCTCAAGACCAAATCCTTCCTCTTGAAAATGTCCTGCTTAAGGATCTCTCTCGGGTTTTTTTACAACTATGCAACAACTTTCAATCCATCAGAATTCGCTGATTTTAAAAGAACAAATTAAAGAGAACAATAAAATGTTTTCTATTTTTCTCTTCATCTTCATTTAAGTACTATGAATTTTAAGGCAAATGAAGAGAGAAATTGGTATACACAAAAGACTGCTAAAAAGTTCATATTTTCTACCACATTTCCTTTTATGTCTCTCAGATACTTTTGATTCTGATGTGACATCCCCTTAGTACTTACATAGCACAACATCTTGGTTTTTGCTACTCCTAACAATAATTTTCACAGCACTTTGGGAATAATTCTGTTCAAAATAAAAACTCTAAGTGCCTGTATAGCTGTTTAGAGATTGTGTACACTGCAGATATAGAAGATTAACCCATCAGTATGATTTTTACTTTCTTGCTAATATAACTTTAAAGAGGTATTTTTCAAAATGAAACAAAAAATTCATGCTATGCATCCATATATCTATACATGTATACATATTTATATTTTATTCAGTGATATTTGCTAGATGTAAAAAAAGTTTTTTGATTTCAGCTTTGTTCGTTTTATAATTTCACATCAACCCTAAGGGGATCAAGACTTCATCATAATATAAGAACTCTTCAGGAAGAGCATTTCTTATCTCAGTAGTTCACAGCTGAGTTTAATGAAGGAAAACAGCTTCACTCTCCAGTCATGATTAATCTAGTAATTTAAGACTAAGATTGCTTATACAGGAAATCCAGGACATATTTTGGAATGAGTCTGGATCTTGACTAACAGACAAGTGTCCTTGTTTCTGTGAGAACAAATGCTGCATTTGATATCTGAATAATGAAAGAAGAAAGGATATTAAACATTTGTTCTGTGAAAACAGAATAAAAAGATTAAATGCAGTTTAATTATGAAGAGTTTTAAAAATTTCTGTAAATTTTGTTGCTTTCTGTAACAGTTTTCTAATAATAATATCACTTGATATATCACTCAAGATCCCAGTTATAAAGAGATCCCACATTCCCTGTGTCTGAACTACACAGTGTAGGGGAGTTCCTAGTACCATGATAGACCCATAATAGATGAGCTTTTCCATTTCATGTCACTCTATTCACCCACTACTTTGAAAAGATTTCTGTGTCTATCTCAAAAAGTCTTGTCAATAGGCAGCACTGCCAACTCCTTCAGGATGGAAAGATAAATGGAATGATGTAAATGATATGCTGTTCAATTTCCTGCAATGAACTCCTTACATCATAGGTTGCTCCTGCACACAGCATTGTCTCAGAGTTAAAATCATCTTGTGTGTATTCCCATAATAGCTAGAGCACTCATTCAGAAAATTGTAGAGCTGAACTCTACAACTTGGTTAACCAAAAGAAATGCATAGCTCGTGAATCCCAAGAGCCAGGTAGAGGAAAGACATGTAGAACTGTAAATACAACAGGTCATTTTCAATGGAATTTGACAGAATATTGTCTACTTTGGCTAACATTTCACAAAGATCAGGTTGTATGGAAAATTCCAATTTAAGTACACATTTTCTCAAGTGTATCAGATGCAGGTTAATATACATTAGATCACAGTGACCATACCCATCTAAAGGTAACACGAGTTACAAAGTGTTACATCTTTACTGGGGGGAGCACAGTAAACTCACTGATTTCTGTGAACAGAGGAATTGGAGTAATTGCTCACTGTCAGAGAAGAGCAACAGGAAGAGAAGGAAAGTAAAATGGATGGAAAAAATCTTTAGAGAGGAAAAAGAAGAATTGGAACAACATGGGAAGGAGAAAAGTATTCAGAAGTAAAGCATTAATTAAATCACATAAATGATGACAGAAAATGCTAGTCATCCCTACTTTATTTAAAAGAAAAATGTTTCTCTGATTTTTCATCTGATATGGTAGGACATACATTTTGTGTGTCTTAAGGTAATCAAGATTTAAAAATCTAGTCTTGTAAGACCCTTCTTACATACTAAAGAGAAATAAGCACTTTTACCTATTTTTTTTGTTTAACTTTGCTGGATTTTAACCCCAGCCCATGGCTAAACACCATTCAACTGCTCATTCACTTCCCCCTGGTGGGATGAGGGGAAGAATTGGGAGGGTAAAGTGAGAAAACTTGTGGGTTGGGAAAAAGCAAAAGACATGCACACAAACAAAGCAAAACAAAGAAAGGATATTCATGCCTTCCCACGAGCAGGAAGGTGCTCAGCCATCTCCATCACATGGAAATGTGACTTGAGAGGACAAAAATGATTTAAAATGTAACCCACTTCCTCATACTTCCCATGGTTTTATGTGCTTAACATGATTTTATAGGTACGGAATGTCCCTTGGATCAGTTGGGATCAGTGGTCCCAGCTTTGGCCCCTCACAAATTCTTCTGCAGCCCCAGCATCCTCACTGGTGGGGTAGGATGGGAATCAGAAAAAGTCTTGATGCTGTGTAGGCACTGCTCTTCAGTAACAGAAACATCCCTGAATTATCAACACCATTTCCAGCATAAATGCAAAATATAACCCCATACCACTCTCCCCCAGCCAAAACCAGCACAAACCTTCAGGCTGAGAGTCAGGAAAATAGGATGAGGCTGAAGCTGAGTCAGAGGAGGTTCAGGCTAGATACTAGAAAAAGGGTTTTCACCCCAAGGGTGGACCAGCATTGGAACAACTCCCCAGGGCAGTGGTCACAGCACCAGCCTGACAGAGCTCAAGAAATGTTTGGACAGTGCTCTCAGGCACATGGTGTGACTCTTGGGGATGGTCCTGAGTAGGGCTAGGAGTTGGACTCAATGGTTCTTGTGTGGTTCCAACTCAGCAGATTCTGTGTTTCTGTGCTTTTTCTGCAGCTGTCATCAACTATGGGAAGGGAAAAAAAAAAATATGTAGCAGACCTTTTCCTTCAAACAGTGTAACTTAGGTTAATACTACTCATGATAATCACCGCAGTCATACAATTGAATATTCCTAATTTACATAAAAGAAACTAGAATAGCTTGGTTCTTTCTAATATCCATTTCAAAGTAAGCATTTAAATTTGATTTCTCAACACATTTGTTAAATAGCATCTGAAATACATATATACTTGCTTGTTTTCTTCCAAAATGGAGCAACTTGATAACATTTGTAAGGGTTAACCTGAAGCTTTATCTATGGATGTTTTAACAAGTGACTCAATTCAGTTTCATCTAAAGGATAACAAATAAAATATTACATTACCATCTAACCTGCAAAAACTGAAGTTTTTATTTTTCTATAACATCAAAAATCATCTGCTTCTTATTTAAGTAATTGTTTTCATGCACTAAGAGTGTGCCTCAGCCTCACATGCAGATTTTGGCCCCATATGCATCCTTGATTAGTGCCTCCTTTGGCTGAAAGGTTGTGTTATGCTCTCACAGTTATTACTGGAGAAGAAAGAAAAATGAAGGAAAAGAAGGAGGGGAGACACGAAAACTTGTAATAGTTTTTTTTTTTTTTCTGAGCTTCTTGGACTATGGCAGATTTTCCTTTCTCCAGTTACATCTAATGCTTCCCTGCCAGCGTTTCTTATTATAGAAACACTGATTTAAATAAAAGGTACTAATGTTTTTCAATAGTATATAAAAGGCCCCTGAATTCCTGGCTTTTTCTAAGGCTAAACAGTCACTCATTCTGTTGGAAGATGGAAGGCAGCAAAGTAATAAAAAGGGACATTAAAACCATCATTCACATTTGACTAAATTATAGTTTAAATTAGCAAATGAGTGAAAATCCAAAAACCTAATTCTGTATATGCGTTGCTGGGAAACAAACATGCTAATATGATAGATTGGAAAAAATGTACTCCCTTCTATTGTAGAAAACAGCTTAATGCCTGGTTCTGGGTTCATCTTTGTCCTACTTTTCCTCAAGTCCTAAAATACATGCCAGAGTACAAACTAATCTTCATTCTAATATTAACATGCAAAATTTTAAAATAAAGAAAGGTAAAGTTTTAACTGCAGAGAAGGCATTTCTTGAAATTATTTTGATATTAGCAATAAAGAAAGCAGTTTCTAGGGCTAAAAAAAAAAAAAAGTCCCAGAGAATAAATAAATGATCACATTGTCTTTCTTTGGTAATGACTTCAGTATTGAAAAAAACAAGTAAATGGGTTTTTTTCACTCAGAAGTTTCAACCAGCTTAGCTCTATCTTGAATAATCTCACTATCACTCTAAATTAGCTATTAAAGTTGCTTTGGGAAACAAAGAAATATCAGGAGATCACCTGGGATTAGTTTTCTTCAAAGGCATCTTGATATTAACATCATCTTGTGCAATAATATTTTACAGAAGCACGAATAACAGCTCTTCACTCTTATCACTAGCACATAGTGAATAGGTAGAAATGGTCTGTTTTTTCTTCAGTCAAATAGGAAAGAGGCCAGTTTCCAAATTCCGTTAAGCTTTGCATCAGTAAATTAAACACAGAATCAAACTTAATGCATTAAAAACATGCAAAGGCACGTTTGCCTAAGTCATACTCAGTTGAGCATAAAACAGTAGGAAAAAACCCAGTACTAAACAGGGCCCGACTACATATTTAGCTCTTTTATGCTCACTGAAGAGGTTTACCAGTGACATCTTGATGCCTTCACTCACCTGACTTCCATGTTTCTACTCAAACCACTTTTACACATGAAGTTTTTAAAGACCATTTTTTTCTATGACTGTCGATACTATTCATAGAATCATCAATCATGGAAATGATCATCAACTCCAACAGACAACCCAGCACCACCACCATTAAACTGCATTCACCATTAAACTCTGTCCTCAAGTATCATATCCAAACATTTTTTGAACACTTCTGGGGATGATGACTGTCCTGGGGTGACAGTATGATATGAAATATGTATCCCATTTCGTCTGCTCTGAAGGTTGGATCTGGTGCCTTTAAACTGAGCCTGTGAGAGGGAAGGAAAAAACTGAGATACTTTTGTTTTTTAAAACAAAGTTCATGTTCAAGGACAGACAGGCTGTGGGGGATTACTTGGGGGCAGTGGGGAGTGAGAGTACGCTCGCTTTCCAGCCTGCTCTCGACTCTTTTCTCTGGAGAGAGTATTCCTGGGATTTTCTTTTCCTTTTTTTTTTTTGAATTTTTTCCTCTCTTCTTCTTCTCTTCGGGACGGTTTCACAACATCAGAGCACATGGGGAGACATTTCTTCCCAGGCCCCAGTAGGGGCCCGCTGACAGCCCTGAGGAGGAGGATATAGACACTGACACCCGCACCTACGAAAGGACTCTGAAATCTTTCCAGGTTTCTCTTCACAGCGAGAGATTTTATTATTTAACATTATTATCCTTTTCTATGTGTTCTGTTAAATAAATAGTTTTTATCTCTTTCACCTTCCTCTGAGGAAAAAGAATATTTTTTTTTTTTCCCGAACCTGGTAGGGGGAGGGGTGGTGGCAACCTGTTTTTCCCTCAGGGGATATTTTTCCCAAATTTGGCCAAACTGGCACAATGACTTCACCACTTCCCTGGGCAATCTGTTCCAATGCTTTACATCCCTTTCTGTGATTTTTTCCCCCCTTATACCGAATCCAAACCTCCCCTGGTGCAGCTTAAGACAAACTTCTCCCATCCCATCACTTTTTATCTGGGAGAAGAGACTGACACCCACCACACTACAACCACCTTTCAGGTAGTTGTAGAAAGTGATAACTTCCTCCCTGAGCCTCCATTTTCCAGGCTAAATAGCCCCAGCTCTCAGAGCTGCTCCTCATATGACATGCTCCATTCCTTCTTGCCCATCCTAGCTATCAGATTTTGGTTCTGTCAGCATTGCATTTTGTTTCGTTGATGGCCTCCTATTTCCCCAAATCCTTTCTCAGGCTTAGTCCTTGACTAGTTTCTGCACAGGTCTTTTGTGTGGGTTTTGGGCTCTGCATCATTTTGTGGCTGAAGCTGAATTGAAATTAATAGAAATTAATGATAGACAAGAACTCTTTAGTTCTTTTATGTAAATCAGCCACACATGATGGATATTTGGCAAATGTATAACAGAATTTATTGAAACTTCTATGAGTTTTGTTATTCAGAAATACTTAAAATAAATTGAGTTCTTTATACATTTACCTTTTTTTCATGGACTACACTCACTTAGCCAAATTTTTGTCTATCTCATACACTTGACTTATGTTTTACTAATTGTAATACCAAGGTTCTCCTTTACACTGCTGATAAATTGGGTCTGTGTAGTCTTCTATCATCCTTTTAACTTTATAGTTTTGAATTTTCCTCCTATGTGTTATTTTTTCAGTATGTCACACTGGACGTATTTCATTTCAGTTTGAAAGCACTAAATTTGGTGGCTAAATTTGATACCTTGGGGATAAACCTCAAAAAACTATTTTCAGCTTCTAACATTTTTAACAGAAGTGTGGAACATTTCACTGGATATAAAATTAGGAGCAGTCTTGGGGAAGTAATTCACATAATACACTGTAAAGGCATTTGTCTTCTATATAGTGCTTTAAGTATTGTCTAATGGCTACAGCTTCCCTAGACACAGTTTATATACTACTTCTGAAAAAATAATTTTTCTCAGTCTATAAAAACAGACTTCAAATTCATTCATGTATCTTGGTATTTATAGTCATTGAAATATCTTCTTACTTCCAAGTGGATCTTCCTGGATGTTGGTTTAGGCTTCATGAAACAGTACACTACAGCTCATCTCCAAGGCTTGGTGTCAATGAGAGATGGTGATGGCCAACACCACTGCTATGCAAACCCCTATGTTGTATAAGTAACTACTCCATAGTAAGATTTTATATGGAGATATTGCAATCTTCAAGTCTTTTATGTTCCTTCTTGTTGCATTTCAGGAAGATAAAAAAATCTTAGCTTGTCAGTATTTTTTTAAAAGTACTTTTAAAAGTTTTTTTAAAGTATTTCATGACTGAGTGCCCTTTTACCTGTTTAAGGTATTAGCTTCAGCTGTTAAATCTGAAACACCTCTGTCCAGCTGCATTCTAACAAAGTTAAACATGATGCTGAAATCCTTTACCCCACTGTGAAACACTTCCCCATCCTGTACCCCAATACTCTAAAGCAGTATCGCCACTGCTAGTAATGAACCAAAGGTTTTGTACTCAGTTGTACCAAAGGTTTTTGTACTCAAAGCTTCAAGAATGAGGCTTGGCAGACTTGTCTGTCTGAACTTTTTTTCCACTTTCATGTACTTATCTTTAATAATTTAGTTTTATACATTTTACTTAGGAAAAGGGGGTTTCTATTTTGTTTTATTTTGTTTCTCTTTGCATTACACAATGTATTTTTTAATGCAGATGGTAGTAAGAAGTGTTACTACTGCAAATAGTGACAACATTGTCCGTATACAACAAGATATTGATCATGCAGTGTGGATAAATACAGTTCTGGTACAATAACAGAAGCTTTGAAATATTGAGATGCAGCATGGAGCTAGAGAAGTAGAGGCTGGGAATGAAAAGAGATGAGGCACAGGCCAGGCACTGGAGGCCACACAGCAATAAACAACTCAGCCAGAAATGCAAACCTGGAGCTTGACAAAGGAAGGTTTTGAAGGCAAGAAAGACAACAAAAACCATAGAGAGAAACTCAAAAACATTGCTAAAATACACTATATATATTACCTGTGGAAACACAGAGCAGTGAAGAAAGAGCAAAGTCTAAAAATGTGTCAACAAACATAAAAATAAGACTCATCTGAGTAAAGAAGGAAAAGGAAAAAATGAAGGACAAAGTGGAGGAGGAAGGAGAAAACACTAACAACAACATCATACTCTCTTAAGAGAGGAAAACCCATTCCTGTATGCCTACCAGACTGAAGTCATTTATCATTAAACACCAGAAAAAGAGGCAGAATTTAGGAAAGATACATATACAAATTTTTGGTTCCTTTATTATTAAGATCTCTCCCTTCCTTTCCCCTCCCCCTCCTCATAGCAGTATCCATTTCTTATCAACCCCTTCTTTTTCTTTAATATTTAGATGTGTCCTAATAAAGGTAAGAACAAATTCAAAATTTCATTTTAATAAAATTACTGTGATTTGTTACCTCCTGATTGCAGATCAAATATGTAGATGAGAACCCAATCTGAGGATTTACAACTTATGTTTATACAGAGGAGCCTTGCTTTAAACTGGTCAGGGTGTTTAAACAAAAAGGATTTCTTGTTGTGGCTCATTTAAAATTGTTTGTGCAATGAAACTCAGCTTCTAGAAACATTCCATTTTTTTAACTTGTGGGATTGGGCCCATATTTATTTCACTTGAGTGCTGTGACTACCTGGTGATAGTGTATGAACCTGGCCTGTTCCTAACATGGATTAGAGGGGTTTTTTCTACATTTCAACATTTTTCCCTACTTTTTTTTTTTTTGAAATTCATGAAACCTGGTGAGAGACAGTGAGAGAGAATAATACTGAGCTCAGTCAAAGAGAGCACGATTTGGTGGAGGAAGCTGGAGAAGAGTTTCGCCATATGCGTAGCCAGAAGAGAGGAGGGAGGGATAAATTGCTGGTAAAAGTAGGTGAATGAACAGAGCCTCTTTCCACAGAAAGGATGAACTGATGCAAGGGACGATTCCCAGTAATCTGCATTATTTTGTGCTTTCTATTCTTGGTAAGAAGATCAACTGTAGGTTGAGAAATTTGGTACAAAGGCTGTGTGGGTATGCATTTCCCCATGACATTTGTCATTTGAAGAAACATAAATTCAAAAGACTCTACTGACACATTCAAGCAACCAACAGAAAAACCTAAAAAGCCCACAGCTTCAGGAAGGTCTGAGGATATCTATGAGAATCCTAGTAGGTTATCTGAAGTAAATGCTCAGGCAAAGTGACTGAACCAAGAGTTTGGTCTTGCAGAGACACACTCAATGCTGCCCTTATGAAGGGGAAATGCTAACACCCTTCAGAAACAGAGGCAAATCATAGAATCTTAGAATAGCTTGGGTTCCTTTTTTAAAAAAAATCTTATCTGTTAGCATGTGAAGTAGTTGTTGCTTTTTCCCCCCTACATTCTTTCCCATGCTTTAAATGTGTTTATTTTTTGAATGAGTGTACAAACAAAATGGTGAAATAAAAAACTACTAAAGTTTGGGGAAAATTTTTCAGAAATTCAAACATAAACTGCTGCAGGTGAAGCTGAACATCATCCACACACTGATGATTAGGAATAAATCAAAATCTTAAGGTAGAAAAAGCTCTTGTTAAAAAAATGCACACGTAACTGAATGAAAAGATTTCTCGATATGAAATAAACTGTGAGCCTACTTTCACATATGGCTAGAAACAACTTGGGACAGGTAGATACTGGAAAATGTCCAGGAAAAGCAACATAATAAAACTAAAAATCTTCAATCTGTCTTTGAACTAAAATTAATATAGACAGTTCAGAACTATGAAAAAAGCCATCTGCTGACTAGTGAACATACTGTCCACAGAGTCAGTGTTGTACAAAGGCACAGTCAATTAACTTTTATTTTAAACTCTGGTTCCCAAAGATATAAAAGTTTTTCTTCTGAAATAAATCTCAAAATATTGAACAAATTCACAATATAGAAACAAATTCTTATACCATAGAAAAGTTATGTCTTTTTAATTTAAAAATCTCCCAGTAGGGTTTCACATCTTCCAGAAAGTCCATGAAAAAGTAAATCCATATTCTCACCACTTTTTATATTTTTTATTATTAATTTAAGAATTTGCTTTCAAAATACAATTTTTTTCTGGGAAAACCTTCTTTCTTATTTTTAGCCATTTTTAATAGTCAAAATGAATTTGTGAGGAGCATAGACTCATAAATCTGACTTGCTACATGAATAAATCTCAATTTTCTTCTCCCTACCCCTCATTCTACTTTCTACTTGGTGGAAATCCAAGGGTGGGGTTTTTTTTTCTAATCTAAAGCTTCACTTATATGAACACACTTACCTTATTTTAGTTTTATTGAGGTGTTTTTTAACAAGACAGAGATAAAGAAATACATTATTACCCATTTTACATAAAATGGTTAACTTAAAGTGGAGACATTTTTAGTTTTTTACACTAGTTCCTATTGAGCCAGCAAATATTATTAAGCAAAGCAGAAAACACTTATATCCCAGAAGTTGGTTAAGGAGGTTCATTATGTACCTCATGTATATGAACACATTCTGTACATATGCAACTGTTGGGCTTACAATCGAAGACTGCTCTTTATTCTCAGCACATTCCTGATTACCTTTGTACATGTCCCTGTTTTGACCAAAATAAGTGCCTGTTTAGGGTGTTAGCCTCTCTTTTTTTCATACAACTCAACCCAGGCAAGGTACACTGGTCTCAATGAGATTGAAACACATCAGGAACAACTGTGCTGCACCCATTCAGAGCTTCAGCAGCCCAATAGTGTTTGTAACTAACATGTAGGGTGTAAGAAACCTTTTGGACTCCAGCATTCCAAGACAAAATATTAAGTATTGATACTATTAAGGGTCTTGGTTGCCCTGCTATAACTCACTTCAACCTCTCAGTAAAGGCATTATAAGGTGTTAACCTGTCTGTAGTGCTCCTGTAGATACCACCCTCAGTGTCAAACATCTCCTGTAAAATTCAGAAGAAATTTTCTGGAGAATCTGGAAAGCCTGATGGTTTTTTTAGATTATCTGATAGAAGAAAATGGAAAGGGCACAAAGGTCCTGAAATTCTGGGGATCAATCCTCAGTTTCAAAAGTTCTGGAAAAATGACTGCATACTATAAATGTGTGTGTGTGCAAAGATTCTTATCAATATCTCTGGCAAAGCTGAATGGAAATAGCAACTGCAACAATAGATAATACTTATAAGAGTCTTTGTCTGCAGTACATAAATATTCTTACAAACTTCTTCTAGGTAGTAATTGTCTGCAGTACATAAATATCCTTACAAACTTCTTCTTGGTAGTAAACCCACATCTCTTGCCTAATTATTCAGTAGCAGGAGCTTTAGTCTGTGGTTAAATATTATCTGAAGTTAGACTTAATAAAACTATTTTGAAATCATGACAAGATTTTGTCTTAGAATATGTTTCTGTGATCAGGTGAAATGTGAAACATTTCTAGCAGATCACTGCTGTTGTGGTTTAACCCTAGCTGGTAACTAAGCACCAGAGAGCTGCTCACCCACTCTCCCTTGAGGTGATGGGGGAGACAACTGGAAGGGTAAAAGTGGAAAAGCTTGTGGGTTGAGATAAAGACAATTAGGAAAAGCAAAAGCAACATGCACTAGCAAAGCCCAACAAAATTAGGAATTAATCACTATTTCCCACGGGCAGGCAGGTGTTCAGCCATCTCTAGGAGAGCAGTGCCCCATCAGGAGTAATGGTGACCTGGGAAGACAAACATGATTGTCCCAGTTGAGAGCAGGCAGAGCCTAGAGCTGTGTGGGCACGGTGAGGTTGGCTGCTCTATACCACATGAATCATTGCACCTGGGCATGGTTTTTGGGGGAAGGGAAGATAAACACACTCCAAAAGCATTGTAGTATTTTGTCCAGTTTTCTTCTTCTTCCCAAGGGAAGTTGCTGGGACCACCCTCGCAGTCCACTCTGTTCTTCTGCTGCCACCTGTCCCTTCCCATCCCTTGGGAAGAACACAACTCCAAGTGGCAAAAACAGCTGAGCCCAGCAGTCCAAGAGTGGTCTCACAACATGAACAATCCAACTTTTTAGGTCTTTGTCCATCAGTGCTTTTCATTGTCTTGGGCTTGGGACTGGGGGACACAAGCCATGGGAAATCTGCCACCTTGTCTTTGTCTCAGTGACCATGTCGAGCTGAGTCGAGGGGATGAGCACTTTTCATGTGTAAAGCACCTTCTCTTTTGTATACTTGTGTTATTAAAATTGTTGCTGTTACTGTGCTTTTCTTATTCCATTGCTGTTTGTTTTCAGAAAATTCTCAATCCACAGTCTCTGTCTCTCTCCCACCAGAGGTGTGGAGGGGTGAGGGGAAGCAGGTTATCTGGAGTTAAATTCCAAGCTGGTTTTTAAACCACCACAACCATACATCATTCAGAAATTCATCCCCTTCTTCCTTTTCCCCCCAGCTTTATATGGTGAGCATGGTGACATATGTTATGTAATATCCCTTGGGTGACTCAGGGTCAGCTGTCCTGGCTGTGGACCCTCCCAGTTCCTTGTGCATCCCCAGTCTCCTCATTGGTGGGGTGGGGTGAGGAGCAGAAAAGACCTTGACTGTGCAAGCACTGCTCAGCAATCACAAATAGTCCTTGTATTATCAACACTGTTTTCAGCAAAATCCAAACCATAGCCTCATTTACCAGCTACTGTGAAGAAAGTTAAATTTACCACAGCCAAAACAATCACAACTTCAAATCAAATTATTGATTTGATGTCAAAATTATTTAGAAGACAATTTTTTTTTTAATTTTACTTCTACCAAATTTTTTGTGGAGCCCTTACAATCACACACAAAAAAATCAGTAAGATTTGACTCAGAAATTCCAATGATCTGTACTCTCTCTAGAGATAATTCTGAAGAAAATGTGGATGTTTCATTTTGTTTTGTTTGTTTGGGTTTGGTTTGTTTCTGAAGAAAACAGGCAGTAATTGCATTAGGTTTGACTACAGATTGTTCTTCCTTATTTTATTCGCCACTCATTTCCTGCTTTCATAATCTTCAAAACAGTTAATGCCATATTTGAGCCACGTCTTTCAATTTTTAAAGACTGAAACTCAACTCTCGTTTTTCACATCATGTCAGTCATTGATAAGTACCCACTCCAAAAGAAAAAAAATTATTCTTACTTCATATCTGTCTACAACATTTACAAAATCTTATTAGTTCTTCATTTAATGGGCAGTTATTTCACTGGTATTAAGATTACTTCTGGTGTAGAAAGAGAAATAGAAATTAAACCCATCAAGTATGGAGACAAACAGGTAAGAAATAATCACATATTTTTATTTTCTCATTAGGTTAACTTACTGTGGGTTTGTGTTGGTTTCTTTTTTATTTTTTCTCTTGTTTTTGCTGCTTGTTTTTTGTTATTTGGTTGCGGGTTTTTTTTCATATAAAGCTGTTGTTTGATTTATTTTCAGTCCTAGGGAACAGACTTCTCAGACATCACACACAACACAAAAAAGGTTCATCGAATTCTATAAACAATAGATGCTTGATCCCTTACAGTGGAAATACAGGATATGAGTCAAACAGGTGTTTGGTGGGTTGGAAAATGCTTTCAGCCTTACTGTAGTGTTCCATAGGAGTTACATCTTTTTTTCCAGTTTCCTTTTGGGTTTCACACCGTGCCTGCTAAATTGTGCAATGTATTGCTGAGTGTCACAGAGCAATGAAATAAATACAGAAAGGAAAGAGAGGGAAAGGAAAAGGGGAAAAGGGGTAAGAGAAAGGGGAAAAGAGAAAGGGGAAAGGGGAAAAGAAGCTTTGGCAGCATAACACAAATGTAATACAAGGAAGTGTGCCATCCTCCTGAAGTGTTTTATTCAACACCTGTTCACAGGACACATCAAATTAGTTTTTGGAAGAGAAAGACCTACACATGAGTAGAAACTTTTAATGCAGCATGCTCCAAAGTTGTTCCACAGCCTTCATTTAGAAATATTTTAGCAGTCATACAACCTTCTGCCAATTTTTAAAATGTCATACATTGCTAGCTGGAGAGAGGATTTTTTTATGAAAAAGAAAATAATTTTCTGAAAAAAGCTTCAGAGTACTTCTGAAAGTGTTGGAAAGCCAGTGTTAACCCTTATTATATTTGACACTAGCTCTTCAGCCTGATTGCATTGATTTATCTGAAAAAAAAGTAACAAAAAAAAAAAAAAAAAAAAAAAAAAAAAGATTTTCTTGGAGCCTTTTCTATTAAAAAAAAAGATTTTGTTATTGATTTTAAACACATACAGGAATAAATTTTATAAATTTATGTAAACAAATATTTAATAGCAAATCTTACAGAAACTGTTTAAGAGCCACTAGTACCTCCTTACTGTTGTGTGTAGACTCCCCAGTACTGGTTTATTAGGCCTGCACCTTTGGGTGTCTTCAGAGATGTTGACTCCAAGAAAAGTTGATCGGTACTGAAGTACCACCATTTGGGATTTACTTATGTGATATCTGGCTGCTGTAGTATTTTTCTGGTTAATATCACTGGAGAAGATGCCTTTGTAGCTCTATAGTTTTAAGATTTATTTGGATTAAACAATATTTTGAAAATAGACTGTCAACATATTTTAATTAATTATTTAAATTCTGAGCCATATCTTCAGAAAATCCTGTCTTTGAAAGATTAAATTCTAAGAATGCTTGCTAAAGCTCAGGAAAATGTGTGAGACCGTCTTAATAAAATGTAAGGAAAGAGGAAATAGTACCAAATAAAGCAAAGGAAAATTATAAGGAAAAGGCAGTAAATGACAGGGAATAAAACCAAAATTATCTTTTTATATTTATCTAGAAACATTTACATTTGTGTATACATACATACACTCATAGGTATGTATATAAAAAATATATTATATACATATATATGTCTCAAGAAAGAGTCTGCTTTAAGAAAATGAAAGCAGAAGGCAGAAATGGATTTTTTAAAAAACCACCAAGTTCAAGGGAAGGAGCAAAAATTTTAAAATTTTAAAAGTAGGGAAAGATAATGAAAACTAAGCAGCCATCAGAAAACAATGAAACACAGCCAAAATTAGACTTTACTAGGTTCAGTAGGATGGGTTTGGAAGCACAGCTGAGTGTCAGGGGAAGTAAGAAAGAGTGAAAAGTTATACTGTAAGATACAAGAAGAATAAGCAAGT
>VXAC01003236.1:65020-87200 GCA_013399225.1 Rhipidura dahli | reverse complement strand
TAATATATATATATATATATATATATACACATATACATATATTATGAGTAGAGGATGTTTTTATTAAAATAGTGTATGTGATGGTTTCCAGCAAGTTGTAGCTCTTTTTTTTTTGCAATTATGCACATTTGAACTGATAAAATAGCTTCGCCTCTTTTTTTTTTTTTTAGAAATTATCCCATTTTTTTCAAGATTTTTTTTCTTTGCAAAGAAAACAAGAACCTTTTCCATATNTACATTTGTGTATACATACATACACTCATAGGTATGTATATAAAAAATATATTATATACATATATATGTCTCAAGAAAGAGTCTGCTTTAAGAAAATGAAAGCAGAAGGCAGAAATGGATTTTTTAAAAAACCACCAAGTTCAAGGGAAGGAGCAAAAATTTTAAAATTTTAAAAGTAGGGAAAGATAATGAAAACTAAGCAGCCATCAGAAAACAATGAAACACAGCCAAAATTAGACTTTACTAGGTTCAGTAGGATGGGTTTGGAAGCACAGCTGAGTGTCAGGGGAAGTAAGAAAGAGTGAAAAGTTATACTGTAAGATACAAGAAGAATAAGCAAGTTTTTATATTAAATCTTGTACTTCTTGGCAACATCTGTATCTGGCTAAGGTATCAGAGAAATGGTACATATAAATAAGTAAAAAGATTTTGAAAGGCTAGCAAAAATTGTTACTGAAACTAAACTAATATATATATATATATATATATACACATATACATATATTATGAGTAGAGGATGTTTTTATTAAAATAGTGTATGTGATGGTTTCCAGCAAGTTGTAGCTCTTTTTTTTTTGCAATTATGCACATTTGAACTGATAAAATAGCTTCGCCTCTTTTTTTTTTTTTTAGAAATTATCCCATTTTTGTCAAGATTTTCTGTCTTTGCAAAGAAAGCAAGTACCTTTTCCATATATATTTCCTAAAGCTCCGTCAAAGTTAATAGTAAAAATGAATATTCCTCATTTTCTCCTCCTCTTCAAAAATAATACCAGGCTTCCCCAGTAGGTTTTCAAAAATCCATTTTAAATGATTTGCAAATGGCAGTGGAACACAGGCAAGAAATTCTCCTTGGATTTTAACATGCACTGATTGTAGCCATATTTTATACTGTGAAGCATTTTTCCCCCTTTCCTTGGATGGAAAAGAAAAAGCTTATTTAATGCCTATTTCTAAAATATTCTGTGTGTTTAACTTTCTAAGTGGTTCCTTGAATTTTGTTCAAGCCACTGAGAAATCAAAATACATCTCTAGCTAATCTTTGAAACTCACTTGGAATGGCTGGTAATGACATCTGGATTTAGTCTTTTGAATAGTGGGCTATTTTCACAAATTACCTTCAAGTTCCTTCACAAAGAGACAAACATTTAGAGTTTTATCTTTTTGACAAGCAGAATGGCTTACTGACAAGATTGTATAAACCCTCTTAAATTAATCTCTGCCATTTCTGAGGCTACTTGGAAGTGCTTGTTTAGGGAGGGGAAGCCCATAACCATGTGCTGTATGAAACAGCAATTGAATGAAAAAAGTTAGGTGTTTTAAAGGTAGATGAGAGAAGTACCCCTTAGCGAAGTTTCTTAACGAGTAAGTATAGAAGAGCTTGAATGAAATAGAAAAAGTTTAACTTATTTAAGTTCTATGTCTTTGCAAGATATCTACAGGTAGGAAGAAAATGAAAATAAGTTTTGGGGGTTTTAGGAAGGGGTTTTTGTGTCTTTATATGTTTTACAATTTCCAATGTGGTTTAAATTAAATATCAGGAAATGGAATAGTGCAGAAATTGAATGCATTACAGGCTTCTAATGATTTACAATCATGTGGTCCATGTTCGGTTTTGCAGAGGTTTTGATTTACTAGGAAAATATATGTAGAACTATTTTATTTTTTCTTAAATGGAGGATAAATAGGATAAATGGGGGCTTTGATAATGATGAAGCCATGCATTTATTTTATTTTAGACTTGGAGTTTTCTTTCAACATAAGTGACTAGGCTTCATATTCACAATAATCTTATTGAAGTAATTTGCACTGCTCACTGCCTATAACTATCCACATTGTCAAGTATTTACTTTGGTGAGACCCAAAACGTTTGGGAAAGCCCTGGATCACAACTATTACTGAAGGTGTAGCTCCATAATCAATGGATCTTCATAGAAATTGAGCTATCACCCAGCACACCCCTATACCACTACCACAAATGTGCTCCACAGAATTATATCTTGCAAACTGCCAGAGCTAGGCTTCCTGTGTGTTACAGGCACAGAAGGAAGGAGGAGTGGCTTCTAATTTCTTATTTTACTTTCTCCTTTTTCCTTCTGAAATGATGTAAAAATGAAGAATATTTTCTTTGTTTTAAAAGCTCTGTCTTCAGTCCACCCTCATTTCTGCCCTACCAGTTAGGAACATAATTGCCACACGCACTTTTTATAATATTTGAAGAAGTTTTACTTTTGCCAGGGTGGTAAAGCTCACACACTAAGGCTGATCATATTTCTGAAATGGATCCTTAGGTGTGGGAAGAGCCAATTCAGTTTTGTTAGACCTCAACAGTGGTTGTCAGAGGCATGTAGAGGAGGGCTGCTCATGTGCCACATGCAGGAGGCAACTGGAAGAAGCTTTGTCTCTGGGGTACTTCGCCTGGCAACAGCCCCCACGAGGCAGGCAGCAGGAGACACTTCGCTTCTCTGATCAAGTTGCGAAGAGGTCTCCACCAATGGATGGAATAGAAAGGTTGGACTGGGCCAATGGTTCCCTGTCCTCGGGCAGAATTTTGGAGGGGCCAGGGGAGTATAAAGCCAACTGCATCAGGGCTCGATGCTGCTCGCTGGGTGGGGGTTTGTTACTGTTTGTTTGCTGTCCCTGCTCCTCCCTCCTTTGCCCTGGCCTCCGCTGCCTTCTGGCTCTCCTGCCTTCCATGGTTCGCCCTCGCTCCTGTCCTGCCTCCCTGTGCCCCTGACCGCCGCCTCGCTGCTTCCTGCGCTCCTGCCCGGGCTGCCTGCATCCTTCCGTGCCGTGCCGAGCCGATCCAGCCCTCATGCCCGCCCAGTAACGCCAATCCAGCCGCTCGCCCTGACCCTGCCCAGGGTCCGGGGTCCCGTCCCAGCGCCCGCTCCCCGCGTGTCCGCGGCCGTCCGGAGCCGCACAGGCTCGGCCAGAGCCGGCCCGGCCACAGGCGGGCAGCGGGCACGGCCCCCGGACAGCGACAGAACTGCCCGTCCCGCTGGGGGAAACGGCCTCTTTTTCTCACTGTCCCCTCTCTCCTCTCCCCCAGTCCTTTTCCATTTTCCTTTCTTATTTTCTGTCTCCTCTACCCATCTTTCGCTCAGGCAACTCCTTTTCCTTCTCCTTCTGTTGTCAATAAATGGTTCTCAGATACAATATTTGCCTCGTTTGTCTTCATTTCGTTCCTGACCATCCATTTTTAAAACAACTCTCCGTAGTTCCCCACAGTGGAACACAACAACGAGTAATGGACCATATGATTTAATTCTAAGTCTGGGTGAATTTAAGTTCATTCTTAATTTTTATTTTTATTTTCTGTCTGTCCACAAACCAAGTGCAATTTGATACATTGTTACACAAAACATAATACCAATTATACTATATATTATATACTCAATTTAACAGTTTAGTTAACAAATGCTCAGCCTTTCTTATAGTGTTATGCATGTGCCTTGTGGTTTTCATTTTGAAAATATACAAATAAGAGTGAGAGAAGAGTCAATATTCTGAAAAACTTGCTACAAAAACATCAGCATACTACTGAATTGTCAAACGCTCCCCTAAAAGAGCATAACAAGTAGTCTTGTTTTGGTATTGTGGGATTAATATAATTTTTTAAAAAAATACATAAAATGTATAACGTAATGCTCCTATTAAAAAGTTACAAAAGTGTCAACACGACTCTTTGGGAGAAAGGTTTATTGGGATCAGATGTCTGGCAGATTGTGGAATTATAGATTGCCTCTGAACTACCATGTAGCTCACGTCTATCATGCATATACAAGGGTAAATCCCACAGGATACCTCTAGTGTCTTTTAAAGAGAGATATATGTTGCAGACAATTTTGACCCCTGAATTGCATTAAATAACTATAAAGGTAATTTAAGAAAATATAAAGTGAGCTTGCACTGTTTAGTGCTTTATCTGATTAATTAATGCTGTATCAAGGTACAAGACAATAATCAAAGTACTGTAGAAAATAACAGTAATTTGTAATTTTATAAATAGCTCTTTTAAGATTACTGTAAAATTACTACACAGTCTATCTCAAAAGTAGTTCAAATTTAGTCCCTTCTACTTCTGGAAAAATGTTATTTAATACAAGGAGTTTCAACAGATTACATTTTTAAGAACTTGTCCCAAAATTTACTGCATTTTGCTCTCTCTCTTTCATGGCCAAAGCAAAATTTTGGTGACTCCAGAACAGGGCATAAAAATATTTATAATTTAGTTAATTAAGGAACTAAAATGGAGCAATATGCTACATATTTCTGTAACAGAAGCTTCATTTTGCAGGTGGTTCATATCTTCCAGGCACCATCTACAAAAATCTTTTTGTATACAAACCTCAATCTGTTTTTTCATACTTCTCAAAATTTTAATCAATCTTTGAAAAAAAAGCATAACTTCTTTTGCTGATTAAATTTCCAAGATTTTATGAACAAAGAAACTTAAACTAGCTCATTATAGCTATACTCTTAGCAGACAACTCTTCTTCTTTGGACAGGTGACTAGTGTACTAACAATACTCTGATGCTTTTTCTTTTCTCAGAAAAAATCAATGGCTGAAATGAGATTTAGAAGAATAGAACCACATTTGTGTATAGTCAAAGCATAAGTTCAGAGTATACATAGAGGACAATGACCATGGTAAAATCAAGATTTCTTGGCTCCTTTGTACTGTGAAGTAACAAATTTCTTTTATGCCTTAGACAATATACTCTTTTATGTCACCGTTATTAGTATCTACTGCATTTCCTATGAAGTGTTGCTTTGTAACTACTTTAGGTATTCATGCTACAAATTCTGCATCTTAGGTAGTTTACTGAAGATTTATCTGTTTGATAGGGTTCTTTATTTTGTTTACAGTGACAGAACAAATTCTTCTCTACCCATTAATTATCAAGAGTAAAAAAGCTACAAAAAATGGGGAACTAAATTAAAAAAAAAAAATCTGTGATTTATAGCTTTTCCACTCAGTTCCAGCAGTTCATAGACATCACTAAAGTGAATGAAGGAATTAATATAATCTTAGACTAAAATCGAAACAACACAAAAGTATTTAATAATAATAAAGTGAAAAAATAATCCAGTTCAATACAAGTGCTAGCAGTCCAACCGTACACTTAGTCAAATATAGAAATGCTTGTTGCTTTATAATATGACTTGGTCACCAAACTATTACCATGGTTGATCAACTGCAAACTGTGCACTGAGTCAAAGCACAACAAATTTTCATCCTACATTGACATAATTTTTGGTCATTCTTTATTTCTTTATGACAACCCTGCTTTCATTCTTCTTGCCTATCTGTTTTATCCAAATTCATGCTGATAACATACATATAGATCATTGTAGACTTCAAAGGCACAGAAGTTTAACTGAAGAAATCTGTCATCAGATGGAAAACAAAGAACATAAAAAACTTTTTCACAAATAATGACATTGTGGATTCATTGTACAGTAAGAGAGGGAGTAAAAATTGTAAATGGCCTGTGTACATCATGCATGTACTTTAGCAACAATTGCTATGCTTGTTGAATTTTTGGCTTAGGGTGTTTCTAAAACACCTGGATCTTTAAATCTATAGTTATTCTGGTGCTCTTTCCTTACATGATGTTAGGCTACAGTTAGTTATCTAATTTATCTTATTAGCTGAAGTATTAAAAAGAAGTTTTCACTAACTCTGCTCCTGAAGTTTGGAGTCATGGCACTTTTCAGCTGATGGCAACTTATATTTCTGCCAAATCAAGCTGGCACCTATTTGATTCTGTATATACTTCATCTTCTTTGTATCCAGTCTCTGGCTCTTACCCCCAAATCACTGTAATTATTCAGATCTTTTTCTTCTGCTCCTAAGCACATAGTGTTGACTGCATCTGGAAATAAAAAATGGGGCCAAGCCACTGTTTTCTGATTTGTTTAGTGTGGGAGTTCTTACATAAGCAGAGAAGCAAAGTTAAATGAACTTTTACTAACAGTATTTGCATAAAACTAGTGCAAGATTGTCCACATTCACTTCCTCTTGAGAAAAGTCTAAGAGTTGTTCTCCTGTGTGTGAAATAGATTCCTTCAGGAAATGAACCAGATGCATTTCCCTATGTTTGCCTCAGATGTGGTTCACCCATTCTTGTGAAAGATAATGACCTGATCTTTCACTTAGCTATAGGTTGTAGGTACAGGGGAAATATATTTTACAGGAAACCAGAAAAAATCTAGCCTTAAATAAACACACTGACCTGAACATGCCATTTATGGAGATGGCTTGCACAAGCAGTTTTGGTCTACTTCTATCACACAGAGATTTGATTTTTGCCTATCTCTAGAGAAGGAGACTCCACACCCTCTCTCAGCGATGTGTTTCAGTCTCAGTCATCCACACAGTGAAGAAGTTCTTCCTCATGCTTGGTGAGACCCTGCATTCCAGTCAAACTGTGTACCAAGTCATATTGTTTGGTAATGTAGTTGTTTGTCACTGTGAGAGGTGAAGAATATGGAAGAATCCCTTACACCAGAAGCATGCACCTGGATTCTGGCCATTGAACATTAAGGGAATTGTAATCTGCCCCACTCAGTTCTGCTGCTGGGAACCGCACAGAATCAAACCCAGGTGAAGAAGTCATATCAGTCTCTGCTTTGTATCCTTTATCACACCAATCAGGAGAACTTTAAAATCAGCATGCAAAGGCATGCAATACCTTTTATTATCAATAGTAATTTACATTCATCTTGCATCACAGGGTACTGGATATTGGGAAATGAAGTCCTGGAGATTTTCTAAAAACATTCTTCATCTTTGCATCAACTCTATTCCTTATCTATGTTGCTTATAGTTCTTACTTTAACAAGACACACCTTATGGTGTAACTGATGAACATATTAGAAAGTGGCTCAAGTGCCTAAACTGCGTGAATTAAAAATTCCAAGCAGGCTTTCTATCATACCAACTCTTCTGGAAATAAACTGAGGATGATATTTAGAATTGAAAGGTCTCAGGATTCTTTTGTATTTTAGATTCAGTAGCAAATTATCTTTCTTATTTCAGTTTACAACATTCTTCTTTTTTTTTTTCTTTTTTTATTTTAATGAAATGTGTAATCTTTCCAAACATAAAACACCTTCCTGGGCTGCAGGCATCACATGTGATCTACTGTGTAAATAATATGAATGGATAAACAGACATGATTCTCTCTCTCTCTCGGAAAACATACGGCAAAATCTAAAATGCATATCCTTTCAATTCAGTTTGACATTTAAAATATGAACAGATTTCAAATTACTTGAAAATCGTGCTCTGTGTGTGGCAATTGCCTTAAATTTTTTGATTAATTTTCTCTTTGATGCTTGTCCACATGACTATTTATTATTGACTTTAGCTCCTAGTTAATGCAGCATAAATATTCTAACTCCATGAGAGTTAAATTTGTGATGTGTGGAGAAGAGCTAACCAGCGCTTACAGCTGCAAAGCCAAACACGTATTCATGTCTGTCCCTCAGTTTTAACTAACATACTTTTGCCTCTGGCACTAGAAGTTTTCCTTGTGAAGCCAAAGTACTTTGGCAGTCAGAAGAGTTCTGAGTGATAGCTGAAGAAAGCTTTGAGCATTTCTTAAATTAGCTTTATAAACTCATAGCCAAAACAGGACTCACTAACTTTTAAAACAAAACCAAGTGTGTTTGATATTCTCATAGGATGCTGTTTTGTAATGTTAGGATTCAACTCTTTAAGTTTCACTATTATGAAATAGTTTATCACCAAACACACTTCCAGTCAAATGGATTTGGCTCTTTTTCACATTTCAATTAAGTGACCAGATTTCTCGTGTTTCAATTTGTGTTTACTTATCTATATATTACAAACATTGTTCACTTTCATATACTAGGAAAGCTAGCGTTAATTACAGATTTTAAAATAAATTGGCTTATATCAAAAATTCAGCATTATTGCTCAAAGGTAATATACTTTGGAGGTAAACAAGTGAATTTTCTGTTCTTGGAACAGAAAAAAATGCCACTCAAAGAAGCTTGTCAAAGTAATATGAATTACGGAGTGGGATTTAAAGAAAAAAAGGTATAAGCTCATGGTTTCAATTTCCAGAGAAAATTAATGGCAATTAGGTGCTTGATTCTTATACATCATCAAAAAAAACCCAACTCAGACTAGTTTTTCATGGAAACTGAGAAAAAAACCCCTTTACCCACAAACCAGCACAAAAACCCCATAGGAAACACCTGTGAAGAGGTTAGTAAAATCAGAAAAGTCTAATAAACCAAGGCATGTTAGTCTTGCCTTAATTAATTACCTTTATTGGATTAATTACCTTTATGCACTTAATTACATTTATGCCCACTTAGGTGCAAAGTTGCATTTGTTACCTCTGCCCAAAGGTGAGCGGCTGCTTCTCCCAGAGACTGGCCAGTACCGAGGGTCTGAAATGACCACCTACTCCTGCTCCCAGGCAGCTCTCATGCCCATAAAAACCATCCCTTCTGCAAGTCTCTAACGACACTTCTGTTCACTAGCCTTATTAACATAATAAGCACTAATTAACAGCACCTGTGTCTAACCAGATTTTAGCTTGGGTTTGCTGCTTCTTGTCAGATTTTGTTAATTTATTTTAAACTCACAGTTTAGCCTTATAAAAGCTATTACCTCTTCCTAAAAAATGTTTGCATGACCTCTATCAGCCTTCTGTTGCATGGGGTCAAAGAATCCAGTAGTTCAATTGCCCTTCACAGAATATATTTTCAAAAATTCCAAGGACTCATACTGTATCTCTTAAAAAAAAAAAAAAAAAAAGAAGAGAGCAAACTGTCTTTCCTCACATGATTAAATTTGTTATCCATGCTTTAGAATTTACATACTGGGAAAACAGGCATGCATTGTCATTATAGTCTATGGTATGTCTATTTTTGTGGGATAATTTCCAGCATAGCTACAGCGATCAATTTAGCCTTGCTTATATAACTCCCCCACACAGACAGTCAATCACTGAGTAAATCCAGCTGCCTTCCAGATTAATTACTTTACTTCTAAATAATAAAAGCTTTTTTTTTCGAAGTAATTTTGACAGTGGGGAGTCATATTGGGATAGTTTAAAGTGGACTAATTATTCTGCCCGTTTTATGTCTGAAAATGTCTCCATGTGGACAAACCCTTCAGTTGATGCAAGCTTCTTTGCATAGTCAGTCCCACAGTGGGAGCACAGTGTCTCTCCTTCCACTAGGGAGGTCTCTTTCCCATGTGATAGGTGTCTGTGGAGAGCATCTGTAGGAAGAACTACCGGAAAGAATAACCACATCATGGTTATGACTGTGTTTTGATTTTCTGGTACTTGTTCTCACTCTTTCAGCAGTTTCCCTGACTGATTTTTTTTCCCTTCTTGCTGCCTTAGGTTTTTTTTTTCAGTTTAGTTTCCCCATTCACTTTAATTAAACTCTCCCCAGGCTCACACGCTCGCAAACTCTTATTTATTTATTTTAAAGTGAGCTGACTAACTAGCGAGAAATTTCCCAAACCTCTAAGCTTTCATTGAAGTCTTCTGTCAAAGCCTTTCACTTCATTTTTAGTGGGACTGAGCTAAGCATAAATTGAAACAAAAGAAGTAGGGGGAGGATGATTTACACTATATAAATAGAATAAAACTATTATTACATAGAAATGGAAATTATAGAATCAGTTGACAGGTATGCACATATTGCTATTTAGATTACAGAAATCAGGAAGTCCCATTATTCAACTATCAAGTTCTCCTTGCTCATTTCACTCCATCCTTCCATAGTCTAGAGTTTACACAGATACCTAGTCTCAGTTTCTGCATAATTTCATAGAATCCTTCTTAACTTATTGAAGTATCAAGTAAGATCACTGCATTTATTGCTGTCCTGGGTATGTAGGGCAGTCATATGACTTCCTTATTGTGGTGAAAACAATTTTGAGTTATTATAAAGTTTTAAACATCATCTAGCTTAGCAAAAAAATACTACTCTAAACCAATAAGAACATTGCTGGAGACTTTCTCTTAACTGTTCTCCTCTCATAACTTCAAATTTTCTTGGAAAAAAGCAGGAAATTATCCACAGATTCTACCTCCATATTCTCAACCTAACTCTAAGAATAAAGTACATACCTAAGAATTTTCATGGAATCATAAAATCAGAATAGTTTGTCTTGGAAGGGTCCTTTAGAGGTCGTTTGGTCCAATCCCCATGCAATGAGGTGGAATGTCCTCAAATAAATTAGGTTGTTCAGAGCCATATTCAACCTGACACAGAATGTTTCCAGGGACGGGGCACCTACCCTCTTTGGACAACACATGTTCCACTCCCCTCACTGGAAAAATTGTCTTCCACTATCTAGTCTAAATCTACCTTCTTTTTGTTTAAACCACTACCCTTTGTCCTACCATAAGAGGTCCTGATAAAAGGCTGCAAAAACATGTTCCCAGAGTTTTCTCTTCTCCAGGCTGAACAGGTTTCTCCTCTCCTCTCCTCTCCTCTNCCCCTCCCCTCCCCTCACATATTTCCTTCTTTTTTTTTTTCCAACAGCAAAATGTGACAATATCAGCATGACTGTAAAGGTGTTTCATTCATAACAAGAGAAGGCCTAGAAGTCATTAGAAATCTGTTTGGATGCCCAAATTCATGCCACTGAAATAGATATACAGATGAGACTTTAGAAGATGTTTGGTTAAGAAAGATAAAAGGACATTTGAGTGAAATCCACTGAACTATGCAGGAACTCAAAGACAAGAATCATGGAAAAGATCAGAAAAAGTTCCAGGATGGTATGAAATAGTCTCACGGTAATAAAGTAAAAGGAAATGTAGCTGCTGTAAAAGCTACAGAAGGTGCTCTCTTTCAAATCTAATGTCAGGAAATTACAGAGAAAGCCAGCAACCTGAGGCGATCAGAATTTTATCAGCAGCTCAGAGAAGAGAACACCAGCATGACAGGAATGACCTCTTCTTTCCTTTCATATAATGATATTTTTTGCTAAGATAGTGAAAAATTCTCTCACTGCAAGTGTATTTCAACAGAGATAACAGAGAGACTTTCCCTTAGATCTTCTTAAACTCCACCACCTCCAAGTGGCAGTAATGAACTTTTGAAACATATGAACAAATACCAGCCAGTATAGAATTGACAGTGTGCATCTATGAAAAAATTGCTGACAAAGTGCTGAGCAGCCAACAGCCTGTTCACCTTCAGAGAATAAAATTCTTATGAAAGCACTCCTGTGTCCAAAAATGAAAAATATGAAGAATTTCTCAGTAGATGAAAAATCAATGCACATGGTGCCTGTGTAACAAAATGTAGGTATTACTCATGACATCACAGTCTTTCTCTGATGTCTCCCTAAGCAGTGCATTAGAGGCATCATGAGGGAAATACAACTTTATCTAACAAAAGCATTGAACTAGGATTATCTGTAAGCAATTCTGTGTGTTGAAGAGGATGGAATTTCTAAGCTGAAGTTTTCTGAGACAATATAAGTCAAATAGAATAAAAAAAAGGAAATTGGACGGTTAAAGGTCTTGGAAAACATCTTCACATATGTGTGTTTGCTGTAAGTAAATATATGTTATGTTTGTGTGATCAAGCCTGTGTAGTATGTTCATAAGTCTGTCAGACACTATTAGCAGATGAAACAGGGTTCCTGTAAACATACAAAACGTGCTGGGATAAGTAAACTTTAAAGTGAGGAACAGAGGCCAAAAAATCCTGAAGAGAAAGATCTGAAGTCAAGAATTGTGATACAGTTCAGGGCCCAGACATGAATGGAATGTTAAACAAATAGATTTTAGAAATGTTGTAGATAATGGTTGTTAACAATGATAATTTCAAAGTATTTATAAAATGGGAGGTTGCTGTCAATCTTCTAAATACACTCTGCAACAAAAGCTTTAATTTTTTAAAAGACTTTCTCATTGTTAATGCTTAGTAGGCAATTTTTATGTGTCACAGATTTTTTGAGTGCATGAAGATTTTCTAGCCAAAACAAAAAATATGACAGAGCTTTAGTGACCCTTTGAGTAAGTTATCTCACACTCCATCCAAACAAAAGTCATACATTTAAAAAAAAAATCATTAAGTGATTAATGTAGCAAAAAAAGATATTTTGTATAATATTTCATCAATATGGTCTGATGTAAGAAATTAGGGGGATAAATGTCTGCAAGTATATTATAATGTATGAAGATTGATTATTTTGGCAATAATTTTAAAGTCTTTAAAATACTGTCTTAAATTCTTCAGTAGTGATAATTTGTCATTTCCTTAGGAAACTGGCTGCAGGGTATTACTGTAGCTATTCTGCCTCTGGTCATGCCCTCTAGCTCCTCCTCCTAGATGGAGGCTCATGAAATTATGCAGAAATTCATTTCTACCTACAGAAATTACATACAGGTTCACTAAGCGGATTCAAGTTAAATTTTAGCATTTCAGAAAGGAAGAGACCACTGTCATAATCTTGAGTCACAGATTAGTGTTGTCATTCTATAAATGATATTTCATATGTGAGGCAGAATGGATGGAATTTGACATCTGAATTTAGAATCAAATGGAAACAGAAGAAAATAATTTGCACACAATTTTTTTTTTCCTTTCCAGAATAAGCAATTCTGTAGATTTTTTTTTTTTTTTTTCTGTAGTGTATAATATTTGGAAGTGCTGTGCACAGTTGAAGTTATCCTCTGGAAGAGAGACAAAGTCAGCAAACTATGGTTGGGTTGTTCAGGCAACCAATCAAGCACTTTGATAGGTGCTTATGGCACTTGTTTGGCCTGAATAATGAATCTAAAGCTATTCCCAGTGTTTTGTCTGACATGATGTGCATGACAAAGATGAAAAAAATTAAATAAGGATATTACTCCACTAGTCAGGCCAAATTATCTAGACTGTTATTCATCAGTACCCGGGGTGCTTTTAGAAATATTGTAAAAAAACTTCTGACAACCAATACTACTCCTGAGTAACTATACATTGGTGGAAGAAGGAGCCATAAAATTATAGTTTAAGGTGTTAAATGCTTTCTTGAACTCAACTACAGCTAAAAAGAAGCACTAGTTGAATACTTAAAATTCTCATGCCTTAGCAGAGGAAAGAGGCTTGGCAAATAAGGTAAGGGACAAATAAAACTTGTCATTATTAAGCTAATGATAATACATGAGCTATGATGATCTTTTAAATAGATCTGTGCTGGAGACAGAAAATTCCAACAGTTACTGGTATGAAGATGGTATTGCTCTCTTTTGGCATATGGATGATGAACTAAATTTAGATTAGGAAAAAAAATTATGTAGACTTGCACTTTTGAATAATGAAATAACTAATACATTTTATGTGTCTCCATGGTGCCTAACATTGTGCCAAGAATATATTAATTAACATTAATTACTGTCACAATATCATTAGCATCAAGGCACAGATATTCAGAGCCTTTTCACAGCAGTTTTATACACTGCATGTATCAATGTATGCAAGCATGAATGCATATGTAGTATGTGCCACACTTGAAAATAAATGGAGGGGCAGTACAAAATGCTTTCAGTTAGCTCTGTGAAGGTCAGTGACTTTACTTTCTTACCTCAACAGAATAATGTTACTCTTCTGATTATATATAGAGCTTATTGTATCTCTCATTACTTGCAGGAATAATATTTAGAGAGAAAAGCTGGTGCTAGTTTCATCCAGTCCTCAGGGAGGTTAAATGAATCACTGTGCATGTTTATCTAACTCTTTATGCAATAACTTATCCCTTACTGTAGAGGGATCTAATGCTTAGACTTGATTTTATAGCTTTTGAGGGGATAAAGTTAAATAAGTTTAATCCCACTGTAAGTGTATTGCTATTTTAAATAATCTGAGTTTCTGATAATCAACATATTCTTCATTAGGCATTTCTGTTTACTAAACTAAATCTCATTACCCAGTATTAGATTCCTTATATAGAAATTTTACCTACAAAGGCCTCAATACAGGGCAATATTCTTCACAAACTTCACAAAGCTGTAAAAAATCACAGTTGTACTTTGCAATACACAGTGTGAATTATGAAGATTATAGTTTTTAAATAGTATACACAAATGTAGGAAGGCTAGAATCAGTAACAGACAATTTGATATCTTTGACTGCTGGAGGCACTATTTTGTAATGCTTTCAGAGAAGGTGCTATTTCATAACGCTTTCAAAGAGGACATATTTAGAACCATCTCAAATTATCTTATAAAGTTAATAGAAATTAGAAATCTAGACCCAGGGAACCTAGCAGAGAAGCACAATGTCAGCAAAATGCCTAAACTGTCCAGCATCTCTAATGTCAATTATTTACATGGTTTGGGTTTTTTTATATGTAAGGTCATATAAGCATTCTACTTCTTTATGTACTTTCACTTGCTTGTTGTCTTGACTCTAATACAAACTGGTTTTTGTCAGCTTGCTTTAGAAAATGTTTGTGCAAAGGACACGTAGAAAAAGAGGCTGCGCCCAAAGTTACTTTTGCATATTGTTTAAAGTTGCAGAATTTACTGTTAAATTAGTGCCTTTTCCCAAAGGGATAACACTTCTCACCAAATGTATCAGCTGAAGACTTAGGCAACTGTTCTGTACACATCTGTAACCTCTCCCTTTTCCATAAGATTACCTGGGGAAAAAAAATAATAAATCAGACATTCGGCATTTACAATGAGATCGTTTTTTCCTATAGGCTTATAAATACACCTAAATATAACTTTAGGTGACTGAATCAAATGTGTTACAGCAACAAAATGTTATCTATCTATCTATCTATCTGTCTTTCCTAGGTTTCTTTTATTTTTTCTCCCTCTGTACAATTAAGAAATAAGTATATTTGTTGACAATAGAATTTAGTAAGAAATCGAGAAAGCCTAGGAAAACTCATTATATTCAATTTTAGCGATGAGATTCATGTCTCTTAAAAGCACTTGCAGTGTCAAATACTTTATTACTGAGATACTTTTAAGTCAACAAAGATATACCAGAAGGAAATTTGACACAGTGCGTGACCAAGTTCAACAGTCAAACTGCCCTTGGGTGGACTGCAGGTTCTGTTTTATGAAACATTCCAGGGGGAGTTTTCTGGCACTGAAATCACCTACCATTGGCCAGGTATAATTGATATATTACGTTTCAGAATCTAAAACTGGATTTTACCTGCATGGATGATTTCCTAGGCCATGTTGACTCCCCAGCCATGCCTGAGTTTTGGTCCCCATTGTGTCAATGTGTCAATTAAATTTTTTTCTAAGAATTTAATCATATAGATAAAGAGCTTCAGGAGGTCCTAAACCTACAGAACTGTTTTACAGTCACAGGTAGATCATGAAACATTTTTTCCCCAAGTCTGTTCTGTGGCTAGCCATATGTGTAATAATTTTGGTTTACATTTACTTTTTAATGAAAAACATAACAAAAAGAACCTCATATAATTTGCTACTTCTTTTGAGAATATGGTGTGTATGTTCTGTCATTAAGACCCTCACAACAGGAATTCCATCAATCAGTGCTTGTGTTTTATGTTTTGAGGTTTTTTCCTGTCTCATTTCTTTTCATTGCAATAGTATTAGAGATTTAAACAGGAAAAAAAAAAAATCAGGTGAAGTTTTATAAGGAAAATCAGGATTTTAACCCCAACTGGCAACTAAGCCCTATGCAGCCACTTGTTCACCTATCTTCCAAATGGGATGGGAGAATGAACTGAAAGGGTAAAAGGGAAAGAAACTCATGTGTTGAGATAAAGACAATTTAATAGGCAAATCAAAAGCCTCACACACAAGCAAAGCAAAACAGGGAATTCATGCCCCACTTCCCATGGGCAGGCAGGTAGTCAGCCATCCCCAGGAAAGCGGGGCTCCATCACATGTAACTGTGATTTGGGAACACAAATGCCATCACACTGAACATCTCCACGTTCCTCCCCCAGCTTTATGTGCTGAGCATGATGCCTGGGTCTGGGATACCCCTTGGGTCAGCTGGCATCAGCTGTCCTTTCTGTGTCCCCTCCCAGCTGCTTGTGCACTCCCAGCCTCGTCACTGGTGGGATGGGAGGAGAGGCAGCAAAGGCTTTGGCTCTGTGTGAGCCTGGCTCAGTAATAATGAAATATCTCTATATTATCAACACTGTGCTCAGCACAAATCCAAAACACAGCCCCATAATAGCTACTGTGAGGAAAATTAATGCTAGCTCATCCCAAACCAGCACAGACCTTAATCTTGTAAACTCACCTTGGAACTATGATAGTCACTAATGATACAGTTTCAGTTATTTTTTTTTGTGCAGTATTTTCAACTTTTTCTCACCTTCTTCTCCCATCACGTCAAGTAAATTAGGACTGCAGGTTCATACAGTCTGCGGCATAATTCAGTTTTCATTTGTGTGACTCTCTAAGTGACAGCCCTTTAAAAAATGATCTTGACAGCTAAAGAGTGAACCAAGTAACTGATGTATAATATTGTATGTTATTGATGGGCAGATTCTCTTGACAGGTTGCAAGTATTTGGGAATAGCTATCAGAAAAAAAAAAAAAGTAAGTAAGAAGCAGTCAGTTTCTATTTTAAAGAACATTAAGCATTCCTTACGATAATTTTATAGGTTGTATATCGAAGCTCACAGCTGACACTAAAAATAATGAGATTCTGGGTTCAGGCTCTCAAACTCCAAGAGATTTTCCAGACAAATAATTCTCAAAAAGATGTTCTCAGCAGCTGTGTAAGTAGTTGTTGTACATTATTCATCAGAACACTTAATGCTCTTTTAGAACTTTGATTTAAAAAATGTATAAACTTCTATCATTTTATTCTCAGCAGTCAGAAAAGAAATTGTTTCAGAGAGCCCTGAATGCTTATAGAAGTTTATGGAAATCTCCTGCTGATTTCAGTGCCCTTTGGATCAGCCCATAAGTGTTCTCCAGTCCCCTTACAATTATTTTCTATGGCTCTGAAGTAAGCAAAGGTCGTACTAAGTTTTAGTCACCAAGAAATTTAGACAACCAAATTGAGTACAAACTGCTTAAAATACTGTTTTGATGCTGATCTGTGTGTCCAGACTGAAAACAATGTGAACTGTGTGCACGTCCTGTTTAAAAAAAGAGAAGAGTACAAAGAAGTGCAGAACTTCAAAAAGGTCACTTCATCCTGATACGGCAGGTTACATGTCTCTGAACAATAACTCAAACTGAATCCTATTAGTTTTAATGACAGCACCACTGACGTGTCCTATAGAACATATTGGACAGGAACAGCTTAAGAGTGGCTGGCCCGTTGATCCAGTGACTTGGATATAATTCTTAACTTCTGCATTCTCTGATTTTTGAAACTTTTGAGAAATCTAACTGCATCTTTTTAAAGTATTTACATTCTTGTAGTCATCAAAAATGCAACCTTGATTCTGTATGCTGTGCTGCTAAGTCAAGTCCAAACAAGAGAAAAATATCTGACCTTGGTGTTTCCCTCCCCCTTACACAAACATCTAAATAGCAGACAACACAAATTTACTTTCATTAACTATTTGATGAAATCCTCGGACTTTTGAAGTAGTTTTTTTTGCTTTATTTTTTAAAGATTATGAAGGACTGCTATGATTCAGTGTGATCTTATTAACATTTCTGACCTGTGTTAGCAGGTAAACCTTCCATTGGACCAGGAGCCTGTGGTTTGAGACAGCTGAAATCTTCTCCTGTTCCTGCTGTTGAAATAATTTTTCCCATTCACACAGAAAACACTTTTCTATCTCAGCAGGAAAAGCCCTGGGCAGCAGACAGGAAGCTGAGAAAAGATAGAATAAACCATTAAAAGACATTACTGTAGTTTAAATATGTCAAATTCAGCCATTAGCCAATGATGATAATGAGAAATAACAGAGTGCAGAATTTTGCCACTCATTGTTTAATGTGTGGGTGGTCTGTTCACTTTCACACACAGCTGTCTTGTAAATAAGCTGGATTTTGGGCTGGGCTGCAGCTGCTGAAACAAACAGTAGAATTTGATTTTGGAGAAAAAAAGTATGTAGGTACTTCCAACAGCATCTTTCCAACACCTTTCTCTGCCATGTGTCCACCAGCTCAGTCCCCTTAAATAAGAGGCAATGAAGCAAGGATAAAACCCAACAAACTGCATTGGTACAGGTTATAATTCTGATCAGCTGTTAAAATACATATATATATATATACATATATATATACTGCATATTTTATAGACTGCACACCACTGTTTTAACATTCTTGGATCTTCAGGTAAGTTTACATCCAAGAAACACATTTGTTTAGTCATAATTAGATCCAAATTATGTAAATAATTAAAAATAATCATGTGTGCTTACTCTAAGTCAAGTTATTTTAAGGCATTGTTTGCTGCAAGTCTTACATTTTCTTCCCCCCCTTTTTTTGGATAAGTGGACAGTATTCATTTATATGCACTGTAATTTTGTGTGAGGATATTTAGCTTTCTAATATATGATAAAATTTAGCCACTGAGGAAAATATCTTTGCCTCAAAAAAGCTGATTTCCCTCATTTTAAATTTTTTACTTTTCTAATGGTAAAAACAAAACAACAGAAGGTATCTAAAAGACCTCATAACAAATATTAATCTTCTGATATCTGGTTGTATCTTTTACAAATTCCTAGAGTGACTGTGTTAAGAAGGGCTCTATCTATAAATATTCAAAACTGTGAGGTAAAAAATGGTTAATTATCTAATTAGATCCATATTTCATTTAATAGTAATTTTACTTTGAGAAACATCCTACCTTTGACATACATGGAAATCACAGCACAGGCAGACAAGTAGTCATGGTATTTCCACTAAACCTAAGATTATTTTTTTCTGAAAACATTTTACTATGATTTTAAGCCATGTAGTCCTGTTGTCAAAGCAAAATCAGTAGTCATCTAGTCAGACCAGCATGTATATATAGATAGATACAAAAAATATGCAAAGCTTCGGAAAGTTCATTATTGTGCTTTGATACACAGGTTAGAAAGGAAAAAAAATCCATATCACTCCATCTACCCTCCCCAAAGGAGGAGATCCAGAAGATCTGCATGAAATGTTTCTGCTCCAGGGAAACCAATCTGGCTTCATCATGCCTAGCTGGAAAATGTAATAACTTCCTTTTCTTTGAGGCAATTTCCATAATCCAGCTAAAAGTTATTTAAAGAAAGAAACAGACATTTTGCTACTATTTAAAACACTGCATGTTTACTAACCAGACTGAATTCCTTGAAATGAGCCCTTCCTTACATTTACATTTCCCTGTGGTGTCACACTACAGTAACACTGGAATCTCTGTAATTGCAAAAACCCATTTGATTTCAGCTTCTTTTGCTTAAACAGAATAAAAATATGTTATTCACTGTAAGTTTTGCTACGAATAAATGCATTTCAGAAGCTGGATCTCTCAATATGATCCTGCAAGATTAAATCATTTCCTTTTGAGTACCCAAATTTTCACATTAATTACATTACTGAGGTATAAGCCTTATCATCACAGATCTTAGAAATCCCACTAGCTGATTTAGTTGACAAGTCAGTAGTATCTCAAAGTAGTTCAATGAATTTATGAATGTCAGTGTTTCTTAGGATAAGTACTGTCTGAATTTCCATATTAGCAGGGAAACAAAAGCAACAATGTCATTTGGGATAAATCATATCAACATTTCTTTGCTAAGGTTAATGACTACAAAAATGTGTAGTAAACCCCATGGATCACTATAGGTCAGTGTGAGATTTGTTATAACTGAATGAATTTCTGTTGTTTAGTTGGACGTTTTACATGAATAGCAAAAGCAGAAGCACATTCTATTTAGTTATGTTGTGATTAATAAAAAGCCTTTGCTCACACAAAATTTGCAAGAATTTGTAACAATATAATGAACAAAGTGTCCTGAAGATTCCTTGACAATAAACACACATTCCAGAGGTTTAAAACCTATCTTTCCTTGTTTTCTAATGTCCTACTTCCGCCATACCTGACTGTACTAAGCAGTACACATACTAACAGTAAAATAATATTTCCCACCCCAGAGAATTTCGGATTTAAGTTCCTACACTAGACCAGTGTAAAAGAAGTGCAGGGAACAATCTGCATTTTGAAATAAAATACAGATTTGTTGTTAATAGAATCAGGTCATCTGCTAGGCTAGATGAGACAAAGCTATGCTCAAAATTCCTACAATAATCAAAGTTTTATAAAAATATTATTGATATAAAAGAAAATATATATACCTGATTTATTTTATTAGAAACAAAGGAAATTCATTACAGACATATGATGTTCTGATAATCCTTCTCTTTCAAGAGAATTGGTGATACAGATCCTCATGCTCTTGTGAAGCGACAAATAGAGAATATTTGTGAGCTCAGTGAGGTAACCATTTTTTATACTTTCTGTGCAATACAAGGAGTTATCTTATTCTCATTCATCTACTCTCAAACAAATAGGCAATAATAATTAACTAAAAAAAGAAGGATGTGAACAACCTGTCTGCAGACTGTATTTAGTATGATTCTTGATAATGTATGAAGTTACATGTTCTAACAAAACCTACACTGAAGATCATGCACTTAACAGTTGTTTGCATGGCCAGTTACTTAGTGTTCATTAGAGACTTGCCTCATACCACCAAGTTGGAACAGATTCTCTACAGTGAAAATCCACGTCAAAAATATACACTTTTTCTTATTACTGTTAGTTTTAATTATATACTTCTTGAAAGATCAAACCCTTCTTGTCTGGAAATCAAAAACAGCTACAAACCATGCCAAACCCATTTCTACTCCCTTGCACAACCATGCAACAATTTACAGGATTCAAAGGCCTTTTAGTGAAAAATAACTCTCAAATTATCAATTAAGCCAGGCTATTTTTCCTATCACAAGCCCTATGAGATAAATCCTAAGTTTCATAGTTGAATGCCCAGTATACTAGAACACATTTGGGCTCAGTCACCTCTTCAGTTAAGTGGGGAAAAAAATAATGGATGTATGTATAGGGGAGATGTGAAAAATGCTGAGCCAGACACAGGCTTTAGAAAACAGAGACCTAATCAAGGTCAGATTGTGTCTCACCTCAGACCATGGAGTAGGATGTTTTAAAGAATTATCACAGCATTGAGGCCCTCTTCTTTAAAGATAAGTATCTTGGCTTCAGCTCTACCTCATCATTCATGTTTGAAAAATGTCTTCTCCTTAGTATGACATTTATCAATCTGATCTTCTCTATTTCCTTCATAGAAGTTTTTGTTTAATTTTTTGGTTTTTTTTACAGTGAAAATAATTAAGAACATCCATCCTTTTCTTTGTAGTGTTTATGACCAAATATGTACCTATTGCTTTAGTCTCTTAAATTCAAAAAATGGCTAATGAGCACTTTCATTGTTCCTTTCACATGCAAAATTCCACCCTGTGGGGTTATTTTGCTATCTTTTCTTCTATAATAAGGATGTATTACAGCTTAGGCCAAATTGCCCTCAGGTTTGAAGAATCAAAACAAATTATTTCATCATTTTATTCAAACCACAATATTGTGGAATTCTATATATTCTTGAAAAAGATACATCATCCTTCAAAGCGAATGATAAAATTATGATTTCACTGAGATGCTAGGTTTATGCCCATTGTTCTGCACAAAATTTTGTATAAAGAAGGTCCTGCTTAAAGAAAAAACCTCTACTTTCTTGTCTTCATTTGATTTGTTGCATAAATATCGCTGAGATTTATGGAAGGTACTCTCTATACACATTAACAATGTAGCAATTCAGAATAATCTTTTCTGGATTTCAGTAAGTGTTCATGTAAGTTATAAATAAACATAATTAATATTCCTTTTAGTATTGACGTGTTGCCAGAACTTCTCTTTTTTCTTTTCCGGATTAGACAACTAATTATTGTTCTTACAGGAATGCAAATCAAAAAAAAAAAAAAA
>VXAC01003236.1:24229-64972 GCA_013399225.1 Rhipidura dahli | reverse complement strand
AAAAAAAAAAACAAAAGAAAGAAAAATATTACTCAAGAGTGATTTCTGGTGTCTTTTTAAAAAGGTTAGAAACTGACAGTTCTATAAAACTATTTTTTTTTTTTTTAATTTGAAAGCACAGCTAGTTAAAGTATCTAGTCTGTATCTGGGCAGAAAAGAAGCAAACTTCTTTTTTTTTATGCAAGTTGAAGTGTTTGCTGAAATACTTAACAGCTGTGTAGTCACACCATCATCCATTATCCGATTGCTGTGGAAGATTATATATGTTTTTCTTTGTGATTCAAAAGCCAGAGGGTGGTTGAATTATTGCAGGAAGTTTTCTGTATGACATTTCAGAAACTCCATAGCAACTGTATTCAAGTCATGGCACCTGCACAACATGATACTCTTCAGAGCTCTATTTGGGTTCAAGGAAGGTATCATATAAAGTCATGATGACATGCAGAGGTTGTCAAAGGAAAAGGTGTCAGTTATAAAAAAAAGTGTATTTAGGAGCATCTTGCAAGCCTAGTCACATGGAAATCGTAAAACCGTTCTTTTTCTGTAAATAACAATGAGCAGTGGCAATTCCTTTCATTATTTTCCCTGAACTGCAAGCACTGAAAAAACTTATTCACTAATATGTTATTAGAAAAGAGGTGACATGTACTCTTGTACCCAAAAACATTTTTAAGACATTCTTTTTACTTCTTTGTGAGAATTTATAAGTCTGTTACTGTTTTCCTCTAAGAAAAAACAAAAATAATCTTGCTGACATGTTTCTGCAAAACTCTGACCTCATGGTTACATTAACTTATAAATTAAGTATAATTTTCCTGACTAGTACTGGCTTCAACCACCAAGTATTACAAGTGTAGTAAGCATTATTATTTACAATATTTTACAGGAGCATATGGATTTAAGGGCAACCTGGAGATAATTTTGCACAAATTACTTCAGCCTACTCCTTCTTTTCTTTCTCATTTTAAAAAGGGGACTAACATTTCCTTTGCTCATTAAGATTATTTTTCCTCTTTTTTTAATTTTTTGCTTTATCTGGAATGACAAGTTTCCCCACATAATCATAAAATCAAAAAGAAAGCAATTATTAAAATGTAGTGAAAAAAATTGTCTAAACATGACATTCCTTTATAACTGTTCAAATTTCTCACATGCTGTGGCATTGCAGTTTCATTAGTTATCTTGCTTTCAGCTTTTAAACTATGTAAAATATAAAAATTAAGAAGGAATAATAAAAAAATGGCACATTTCAGGTCACCATTTTTCTTAACAAAGAAGTCAACGAAGTAAAAAAGCCATTACAAGACTTGGAAAAGGGCATAACAATTTTTAGGCATACCACTCTTGTCCTTGCTTTTAAGTTTATGTTATCCAGGGCCCCAGCCATGCACAAATCCAGAGTGGCAGTATTCTGAACTGCAATATTTCAGTAAAGCAGTCTTCTATATGACCAATGATTAGGGGGTATAGGGGACATCAAATACGTATGGCACACCTAAAACTGTAAACACAAACCACACAGAGACAAAACCTCAGCTTCTCCACTCAGTGATTTGAATAGGCTGGGTGAGCAGGGAAACACAGCAATGCTGGCCTCTGCATTTCTTATTTACTCACTTGGTCAGGAGCCATGCAAGCGACTCCCCAGCAGCCCCAAGCCACCTCATTCACTGTCCATGTGGCACAGCCCCCAGTAAAGCACCTACATTTAAGCAAACTCCATGTAGCTCATGAGGTATGTCTTGCTTATGTCAGTGTTAAGGACCATGCAAATACTGAAAAAAAAAAAATTCAGAAAAATTGCAGGCATATATTTATTCAATTTCTATTTTTGATCATGCCATAAAAATTGGAGATACTTCTTGAAGAAAAGTGAATTTAGGCGCCAGTGAGTATGAATATTACTAGTATTAAGACAAATAATTTTAATGTTAATACAAAGAATTTTGTTCCTTGAGTTCTCTGTGATGCTGTGGCACCTTTTTCTTCTCTAAAAAATTCAATTATTAATTTATTTAGTAAATGCAGGTTTCAGCTAAGCTCCACTGATAATGTACCAATATAAACTGTGAGAACACAAAACTATTATTGTCCTAGGTTACAACGTAAGATGTAACCAAAAGCATAGATTCTATTATCATCTTTACAAGTTGTTAAAGCAGGTGGGGCAGTTCTTGTTATCTCCTACCATGACTCATCCCTGATAACTCCCTCTGGATAGTTATCTTGGTTTAATGGTCTATCAAGGACCCTCTGCATGACTCACAGAATTACATCATCCCTTTGTGAGATGCTCTGCCCAGGGGGAGGAACCAAGCATTCCCACCTTTATATAATCTGAGGTTTGGAACACCACAGTCAGCCCTTCCCTACTGAATTCCCAGAGGACAAGAGCTACATAACCACTCCTGGACCTTCAGAGGAGGACCTGTTCAGACTTTTCTGCAGGATCACCACTTCAACAGAACCACTTCAAAGAGGACTGCAGCCACCACTGAATCAGACTGCTACCATAAAAAATTTAAGAAGATTGTGGGGAGATTAAGGGCAGGCAAAGAGGTAGCTCTGTTCCCCAAACTGTCCCTTGAGAGAAACAGATCGGGTGCAGTGAATCTGCTAGCCTTCCTCTATTTCTGCCCTGCACAGCTGTATAGCTGCAGATGGTGCAGTCCCACACCTTGCCGGATAGCCAATATATTGCCAGAGACGAGAGACAAGGGAGCTCTACTGCGAACGAGGTTCCACAGGTTTTCATGCTTCGTGAAAGCGCCGAGCAGAGCCAGGGCGAGGGAGCGAGAGGAAAGAGCCAAGAGCCAAGAGCTAAGAGCCAAGAGAGAAGAGCTAAGAGGGCTGGCCAGGTGTTCGAGCCAGTTTTGCCAACTCGGTTCCACGCCCCAGGGGCGGTAAAGGCGGGGTCGAGGAAGGGAGCAATGGATGGATGGGGGAACGGGGGTGGAACAGGGATCGGGAAATACACCAATGGGGATAGGAAAGGGGCAGGGCAGAGCACCGAGGTGGGACAGAGAGCCAGGGCAGGAAACAGCCACAAGGCTGCCGGGAGATGTAGGATTTTATAGAGTCTGGGGGGTACAGTTACAATTGAGCCACAGAGACTGGAGAAAAGGCTGTTCCTTTACAGAAACACGGCGGAAGCATTTCTCAGTTCCCTGAGTTTTTGCACCAACTGACCTCAGACATTTTCCCTGGTTCAGTGGCAAGGTCAATGACTACAACACTACCACCTACCTGGCAGGGTGTCAGGTCATATCCTGACTCTGTCAGGCTAAGCCAGTATTTCTGTATGTTTGCCTTTTTATATATACTAGTAAAGACCTGTTATTCCTATTTTTCATGTAATTGCCTGAAAGCCCCTTCATTTCAAAATTATAATAATTCAGAGAGAAGTGAGATACATTTTCCATTCCAGGGGAGGCTCCTGCCTTCCTTAGCAGATACTTGTCTTTCAAACCAACACAATTATGTAAAAAACTGAGTGAATATTAAAAACATTTTATTCTTTAATTTAATTTCTGTGATTTCCTCACTTCTTGACCTGCTTACTACTCAGTTATTGTCAGTGCCCAATGCACATTTTGGAAACATACAGTAAATTCATTAATTAGTTAGTTACTGTATTTTTAATAATACCCTGGGTTGAAAACATTTACCCTTTCAGACGTGGATCTTTACTTGATAGCTTCTTTCTACTAATGTGTGAAAGAATCAAAACAGCTATACATGAAGAAATAAGTGATGTTTTATTACCACTTTTTTGGAGTTGAACGACACTCCACTGTGTGCATAAGGAGCATTTCCAAAACCTGCTTTTCAAAGAATTTTAACCTTTACAAACTGACGTTATGTCAAATTCTGTCACTCTTGAAATTTTATTTTCTTGCTCTGACAGATCTTATCTGCTTATCCAGAGCACTACTGAATTCTAATCATGGGATCTGAGAAAAAGAACTGCAGAAATGGTGCTTTCAAAGAAGATATGATGCTAGGAACATTGAGATTTAATTTAATTGCTCACAGTTAGAGCTTTTACTAAACAATGTTACAGACAAACTCATATACCACCAAGTAGTGATTCATTTAGAAAACAGGAAAAGTTTGGCATTACAGCACGGTATAACATTCAGAAATGGAGATATTTTCTCAGGTAAAGGCCCAATACCTCTCTTTCTTGTTTAGCTTGTTCCACACACAGAAGTGAGTGGTCTGCTGAATTACAGTAATTTTTCTTCTCTATCACCTCCCCTTCAGTACTACTCAGGTACTTTCCAGTTCTGATGTTATAAAGTGCTGAAAGTCCTCTCAAAATCAATTTCTTGTAAGCACTAAGCCATATATCTTTACATCAATGTTCACATATGAAAGAGAGTCAGTCAGGTAGCAGAACTATATAGTGTGTGATAGAATAGCTGAAGGTAAAGAACAAGTCTCAGTTTGTTTCGAAGTTCAGACTAAGGATAAATGATGGAAACATTTATGCTTTCACCGATTATAGCAGGAGATCCATTCACCGAGTTCCCCAACAGAAGCTGACATGAAGAGGACTGCCACAGTAAACAATAACATTGTCATTAAAAAAAAAAAAAAAAAAAAAAAAGTTTTATCTAGAGATTTATCTTGTGTGTACTTCATACATAATGCATAATGCATGTGTCAGACTTATTCTCACATTCTTATACACTTTCCAAAGGAAAATATTGTCAAGTACTTCCACAAGAGACATTAAGCTTTTTAATATTTTGAAACTCACAATATAGTTTCCTTAATCATTAATTACCTTCTTTCAGATCTTGATGTTGTAACCATGTAGTTATCTACATTTCTTAATTGTGTTTTTAGAAATTGCTTTCTTTGATGTACACATATGCCTCAGACTTGGCCAGGCTGAAACCAATTCATACCAAGTCTTCTTTTTAGGTATCTGAAATGTGTAGTTGCTTCACCTTTTGCATCGAGTACATCCATGTCAGATAAAGCAGTGGTATTTCTCTTTCAGAAGGATGGAAAAAGGAGGGTCCAGGTTGCTGGGGGCTATGGGGTGGGCTGTCAGTGGGACTATGCCAGCTGATGAAGAAATGTGCAGGGGAAGGGGATCAGGGAGAAAGAAAACAGGTATAAAATGGGCTGGTGACATGAAAAATGTGGGTGGTCCTTATGCCTGCTGGACAGAACCACTGCACCTGACCAATGCAATCAGTCCTATCTTCTCAGTAGCTCTTTTCTCAGCTCTCTCTCTGCAAAATCTCTCTCCATTCAATATATGTGAGTGCACATATCCTTTTGCTAGCAAGTATCACGCTGTACCTGCAAGGGAGTGGGAGACTTGTGGGATGAGAAAGAGGGTCTGGGATGCTGGTAGTTCAATTGTAAAATTGTGTGTGTGTGTCCACACTAGTGAGCTTCTCTCTCTGCCAGCCCAAGAGGCTGCCTGTGTTTGTGCTGTGAGTGAGTCCAGTGTGAAGGTACTGCTGTGGCAGTCTGTGTGACCAACCATGTCAGTGTCTGCTGGTGTGTGTCTGGGTCATCAGCTCAGCTTTGCTAATGGCCGACCCTGCAAAGGGGAGAGTGACAGCTTAATCCTCCAGCCTGGGTCTCCAGACATCTGGGAAGGAAGGTCCTGAGCTGAGGCTGCCAGAGGAGACAAGTCTTACTGTCACATAGTAGAAATTTTTCTGCTATTTTAGACTTGATGGTGCCTGAAAAGCCTATATTTTCCCATGCAGAGCAAATCTAAGGAGAGGCAGAGTTCCCCGGGCAATTAGACATCAAAATGTCACCCAGAGATTAATGTTTGCAGAATTTGTTTTCTTTGTATTCTGTAAAAAAGGTGTTAATTTTCAGCTTGATCCTCTTTTATGTAAATGGAATTTTTCTTACAACCCAGGAGGCTGTTCTCGGATTTCCTTGGCTCTTTTACAACACTATGCCAGTCTTTGAAACCTAGCAGCATTTGTACAAAGAAGGTTTACTTGAAACTTTTTTTATTTGACTTGAAATTAATTCAGATAACCCATTATAGGGATTTAGTTATATGTGATGATGCATTCTCATAATGTAGGGAAAGTAACTAAATTTATGCTGTTTATCTAAGAGGGAAGAAATGTTTCATGTAGGCTTTTCACTCCTTTTCCCCCTCTAAGCATTAAAATGTCACTCATCATAATTTATTTCATGTGTTTTTCTAATTAAAATGAAATTTGAATTTAAATAATGTGAAATTCAAGTTCATTCAAAAATGAATAAATGCTTTTTACTGATAGTATGCTTTCATTAAAATTACAGATTCTGACAATGATTCACACATCCTTTTACATTTACATGTCATTTTGGGCATCTTTGGGAAGATAACACTACACTGTGAAAAATTAATGTGATGAGTTTTTAGCTCAGTTCAGTGCAAATCAACTTTGTGTTTCCTCATGATTTGCCACCTCTTTTATATAAAGAAAAGTAGTAGAAAAAAGTCAGCATGGAAATAAAAGAATACTAAAGGGAAGCATGTTTTTTTTAATTACAATAAAGGGGAAAATTATAATTTTCAGGTATTAAATAGATGACAAAGGACTTTGGTAACAAACTATGTACAATCTTAAGGGTATACATCAATTGAAAATGCTGAAGAGATATGAACGACTTAATAAAAACTGATATGAGTACTTAGGATGTGGTAGAAAATGAGCAAAACTTAAAAACGGGAGGTGAAGACTGACAGATGAAAACCAAGAGTTCTTCAGAAGAATAACTTTTGTACTCTGAGGCTTAAAACAGGTTCTTAGCCCTGCAGGCTACACTGCTGCTGAAGGCTTCTCCAGATGCATTATGTTGGTAGGTAAAACCTATGAACTTCTTGTCTAGGACATCAAGCCCAGCTGGACTCTGTGTGTGTTCGTGTGGAAGAAAGAGAAGAGAGAGAGAAAGAAACAGTTCACATTACACGTAAAAGGCAAAATGTTAATACAATAATGTTGAAGGGAAATTACTGTGCATGGGAAAGAAATATAAAAAATTAATTATAGAAGAGGGGAAGAATTTTATGTTCTTATGGTTTTTGCAGACTTGTACCCAAGCTTGTTTAGATCTGGAGCTGAAATTGCATTTTCATTTCTGTAAGGCACCTGTCTTACCACCTAAATTAATTTCAAGTTTTAACTGCAAAGATTATTTCCATTTTTTTAGAAAAGTAACATATTTTTATTGATTGTAATCTAGATCTTTCTGAGGTTAGTTTTTATAAAAAGGACAGAAAACTGTCCTTAAAAAGCTTTTGCAACCTACATCTTGGAAGAATATGTTTAAATTCATAGACTGTTTCCAGAGACATGAAAAAGACATCGCACATAAATACAAGATTAACTGGGTTGTTGCATTCAACAATGAGAAATTACATAGTATCATCATCATTGAACTACTCTTAAGCAGTAATTTTCATTAAATTTTGTGATGAGTTTGTTAAACATAAAATCAACACAAAATAAATAGCAAATATAATCTGTGAGGTTTCACTGAAAAATGATGAGGTGCTCTATGTATGTATTAGGATAGTTCCAGGAATATATTATGCGTGTTGTAATACTTCAGATATTCACAGAGTATCATATTCAAAATGAAAGCTGAATCAGAGGAGACAAAATCTAGATATGTGTTGCATTTCTTTAACAAAGTTTTAAACTGAGGGTTTGACTATGTGACTTGAGGCTTTATTATTCAAACAGAGGAGTATTTCTTATCTCTCTCACAAACTCATGTCAAAAATGTTAAGAGAATAATAAAGTTACGAAGTTGATAACACCAGAAACAGGAATTTAAATTATTAAGCTACTTCTGGAAATATGACATATGTTGCATTATTTGTACCAACCTATTTATGAACACAGTGATCAGCTTGAGACCACAGACTGCTGAACATCTCCAGCAAAATTAGTCAAGGGATTTGTTAGTCTTCCAGTTTTATGTCTTAACTGCAAGTGACAGTGCACCGGAGGAGCAAGACGGATAAAATAACTACATGATTATACCATGTAAACTGTGTCAGTGTGTAAATGCTGTCATAAAAAAGGATCAAATTAAGAGTGTACATGTTTTTCAGAGCAGAGAATGAAAGAGATGAAATTAGGATAGGAAAAAAAAAAAAAAACAAACCTTTTTTTTTTTAATAAAAAAAGCTTTTTTTTCCCAGAGATTTTAGAAACAACATATTTGTAATAATTTCTGAAGCTTTGGAAAGTAAAAGGATAAATACAAATTACATTCTTATACTAACTGATCTCTTATTTTTACCTGTTTACTTTTTGAATAATTTTGAAAATAAACACCAAAATTCCACAAAAACCAGTTGAAGTAACTTCTAATAAATTATACTATCCAGATAATTTTTGAAAATTATCCAGATATCTTGAAAAAAAATCTATTTAGGAAAAACAAAAAACAAACACAAAAAAAGATCAGAGGAAATGTCTTTTTTCGTTTTAAAAATTTGACATAATTTACTGTTGCCATGAAAAATATGGACTTTTAACACAGAATCTTCTTCCCAGAAAACAATGGGAATTGCCATAGTTTCATTTGATATAAAAATCAAATGGAGGTTGCAGTTGTGAACTTATTTGAAATAAGAAACTGCAAAGGAAATTGAACTGTAGGGGTACCTTTTATCTAGATTTCATTTTGCACTTTGCTGATTGTTTCCTCAATTCAAAGATGGTCATTTATAGGGCAAAGCTTCTTAAATCTCTATAAGAAAGTGTCTATTGAAAGTACAGAAATAATATAAACAACTCCTGTGGTGCTGCCCATCCGCTTTTTTGAAGATTTCACCAGTATTTTAGAAGATGTTTATATCATCTGAATCTACACATCTTACTGCCAGACTGCTGCACTTTTCTACTCTAGCTCAGTAAGAAGACTAGTTCCTAAAGCAGTTCTTGATGAACAACAGTGAAGTCTCTGAAGTCTAACTCAGGGGTCTGACTATGATCCGTCCTTTTATGCAAGTTACTTTATGCACCTATGTCATTCATGTTTTCAAACCATTTGCCCTCCAAGAACAAATATGACTTTATGAAAACAAATATTAAATTCTTAAATGTCTTGTGTCTTCACATACTTCTTTCACCTTCCACATATCTACCCAAAATCATCCTGACTTCTTCATCTAGGAAGTTCTGTGATGGTGCTGAAATATAATTGTTAATTCTTAGTGAATAACTTCCATGATCTTTTATTTGTTTTTTTTAAATTAGCGTGATACTGAAAAGCTTGCTTATCTCTGCTTATAGTCACTTGTGATGTATCATGAAAATTCAGGGATAGAATAAGAATTTAGTTACTTTATTCCAACTTCCCATAATCTTATTGGGATGACTTCTGGTAAATTTAGTGTAAAAGTCATTTATTTTTCTTTTAATGTAGCTCACACAGTCCTATTTTGTTTTATTTTTATTTTTCTCACTTCACAGCTATGTTGATAAAAAACAGAACGGAAAAAAAGAAAGAGAGTTTTGTGAAACGGTTCAGAAATCCTCAAGCTCTGATGATCAGAGCGCATACTCAAACAGCAGCTTCTTGACAAATTGTGATAAGCACAAAACCTCTATTTACTGTGTATTGAACCTACTCATTTGAGATACTCACCTGTCAGTGTACAACGAGCAAGAAGGCAGAACAGAAAGGAGTTCCAAGAAGGAAAATCTTATGTTTAATTTTCCGTCAGGGGGATTATGTAGTCTACTTCTTTTCTTGTTTTAGCTTAGCAGTAGCATCATATACCACCAGGCAAAACAGAAATTTTAATAAAAATTTACTTTGATTAATGCAGGACCAACAAAAAGAACTGAGAAATGTGCATTTCTCTCATTTGATAGGACAAAAACAAAAGCAGATCTACTTGTTTATTTTCAGTAACACATTTTCAAGATCACTTTAATTTAACACCTTCAGCTGGGCAAAGCACTTAATAAAAAAAACAACAGAAAAGACCCATTTTATACTTAGAGGCAAAAATGAAAAGTAAAAATTGAATACATATACTCATGAAAGAATAGATATTACCAATCAAGTCCCATTGATTAAAAATGGGGTTGCACTCACTCCTCATGTAGCATGACTAGCACATATCTAAGTACCTCTGTATATAGGTATATATATATATGTCTTTATATGGTAAAATGAGAGAAGAGAAAAGTTGCAAGAGGACTGAAGAAGAGTTGTGGTGAAAAAGAAAACATCTTTGGCGATATTTAGCCCTATATTGAAAAAAATCATTAAAATACCTTTTCATGCCTTCAGTGTCAATGACCTGAGAAGAGACAACTAAAAATGAGAGACAAATCAGCAAATTTAATAGACACCTGTTGAACAGGCTTGATCTCCCAGAATAAGTTAAATATCTAATATTTTTAACAGCAACACCGTTAAGTAATCTTAGAAACTCAGGATGACTCACCATCTCCTTGGTAAGAGCTTAAACAATTTCCAATCTGTTTGCCTGAAATATAACTCCTAGATGACCTGAAGTATAGACCTAAATTAACAATTTGTTCCTATTTGCAAACTTGAAGGTCAAGGAAAGATATGTATTTTTTAAATTATATATTTTTCTGTCTCTTGCAATTTGATAACAGCTTACCATTAAGGCTATGTGGAAGTTTCAATATCAAGTCCAAAGGAGAGGGAAAAGGTGAATCTATCCTCTTACAGTAAGTGTGAAATTTGCTCAGAACTGTTAAAGAAATTAGTATCCTTAGAGAAACAGCACTTTGAAGCAACAATCATCTCATTTGCATCAGCAGGAAAACAAAATCAGTAGCATCCTTATTCTGAACCCTCAGAAGCCCATTTTTCAGTTAACTCAACATTTTGAGGGGTAATCTATCAAGGAATAATTTAACTATGAGTTTTAATTTTATATCTGGATTTTCTTGACTACCCTTTGTCAAACTGCAATATGATCCCAAATGTTACGACAATAAATTTCCAGTGAAGAAATATATTTATTTGCCTAATGAAAAATTGAAGTAAAAAGAAATATGTTCAAGTAATAAAACTTATACATAATGGCAGTAAAAACGAAGAAAAAATCTCTATTCAATTCTTATGTCAACTATTAAAATATCCAACTGAACTACTGGGTGTCATTTACTGAGTGTGATTTTTAAATTATTAGATAAATTACATAATTTTTCCTGCAAACTGCAATTTAATTGACAACTGAAATTGCAGGTCATTTTCCCAAATGTTTTAAAGTTTTACATGTCATTGTAACACCCTCCTCTGAAGTAATAAAGTTATTTTAAAAATTATTTGATTTTTAAAAAGACCTATTAAAATCATGAACTTAATGTTAAATCTGTTTCCAGTACTGCAATATGAGTTATCTTAGGAGTGCTACATAACATAAGCTGTTTTCACATTCTGAAAAACTTGAAGCTCTTTTGCTTTTTCTAAATTGCATATTTGGTGTACCTGTGCAGAAGCCCAGTAATTAGGGGATTTATTTGTCATGTGGGAGGCTGAGAATAAAAACCTTGTTCCAATTATCATAAAATTATTTATGGAAAGTGAATCTGGTCTAGAAGTAGTAATACCTTAGCAGGAGTAGAAAATTCACTGGTAGTGACCTGAACATTGAAGAGTGGTAGAATAAGAAACTCAATCATTTTCTTTATCATCCCAAAATTGTGTAAGAATTATTTAGATGATTTCAATTCCACAAAAATCTGAATATTTTTTCCCTGCATTTTCTATGTTAAACCAAATTCTACCCCGATCTTTCTAAAGAAAGTAAGGTAAGGTTATGAGAAGTTTTAATTTCCAATGTAACATATAATATAATGGTTTGAAAAAGACAATCACATAACAGTTCCCAGGACCCAGGAGGTACCATTTTCTGCTACAGCCTCTACAGAAATGAGAAAATATGTCTTTACAAATGTAGAACTGTTCTTCTAGACTGGAACTGTGGTACTTTGAGGTTTCCCTTCTTTTCAAAAATGTCTTGTGGATAGTCTTTGAGGATTCTGTGAAACTTATCTAGGATTTGCAAATTTTTGGCTTCTCTTCAGGCTGGTATTAATCTGCTGCTGGTCATTCAACTGCTGCAGTTTTTCAAATCCCAAAAATATTCATATATCCTTGTCAGAAAGTGACAATTCTATAATTTCCTGGCAATATCTTTAAACTTAAACTGGAACATACTGTGTACACAGCCAGTTTTCTACATCTCAATTACAGTAACTGTGATTGTGTGTACAGTAACTGTGTACATCTGTGTGTAACTTATGCACAGCAAATCTTGTCACAGCTCTGCCAGAAATCAGAAAATAACAATTTCATTCTGACCGAGGTTTATAAGCCAAAGCAACACCCATACAATTTGTGACATTCCAACATTTAACAGCATTTTCTCTCTGTTAATTTTGATGTAAGAAAAAGTTCCCTTTTAGTTGACTTCTTCTGATGACTGAATCAGTTTAAGCTGTAGAATATTCCTGAGAATCTTTTAAGACTATGAAAAATATTTAAATATTAATAAGAGGTCTGAAGTATTTCATTTTGATCAAAACCTGCTGAATTATAATTTTATTTTTTAATTGTGGAAAAAAATAATAATTCCTTTCAAGCTTTTATTGAGACAGACCTTGATGTAGTACTCTTCTTTCTGCTTATACCAGATGCTTATTTCTTGTAGAAAGGAATAAATTTTTCATGAAAATTATTTTTTAATATAGCGTTTATTGTTTCTTTTGCTTCATTATTCTCATAGCATCCAGCTGTGCTATTCACATACAGAATATTTTTTCTCAAAGCACTGTGCAGGTATAGAGCATAAAGAGATCTGTAGACTTTATTAAAATCTTTTTTTTTTTTTCAAAATTTATAGAGAAAACAGAACCAAAATTCAATAAAATGATACAAAGGAATACAAGGAAAATGGAGACAGTAGTGGTTAATAGAATAGGCTGCAGCTATGGAAAAGTTAATGGAAGACTTTGGAAGAGAAATATGAATTACTTTGATGGGTGACTATCTGAGCCATGACACAGGACACAAAAATACTGGTTTGAAATACTGGTATTTCTTGCAAGGGATGATGACAGTTTGTATTATAGATGGCCAGTTAACTTAATTAAGGCAAGGAAAACATTATCAATGGGTTAGAACAAAATTTCTTCTCAGGTTTAAAGTCTTCTTTGAAATAAAACTTATTGGTTTATAGATTATCAGTGCTGAAATACTTACTACAGTATGATGTATATAATTATTTTGATGGTGTCAGAAAGTGAAAGGAAGTTCTTTCAATGCAATGTTCCCTTAAGAAGGTGTAAATTCCTACCAACTATTGCCTGTAGACTTCCATCAACAGTGTATAGAGTGAGGAATAACTTTCCAAAATAAGTCCGAAAATATGAGTTAGGAGCCAATTTACTTCATTTATTTATACAGAGGTCGTAATATAGGATGCCATATTCAGGATGGACATCAGAATGAGTGAGATTTTGAGAGATATGGCACTTATGCTATGTGAAGAAGAAAATTCTTAAATCATTGGCCTAGAAACCATATTTCCTGACATCCTGTCTGGAACTATAAATTCAACTCTATCTGATTAAAAAGAAGGAAGGTCCAAACTTACCTCTGGTCATGGTTTTTGCTTTGAGTAGTGGTCTGAAAAGGAAATAATATAAAAAGGAACAAACTCACTTTCTTAGGGGCTATGTTATTTCATACTATCTATTGTAATATTTGGTCTGTCATTCAATTATTTTTATTCCAAACTTCATGACAACGTTTGAGATTATGAAATACCTGAAATGCACTTTAAAAATATTAATTATATACAGACTGATTGTGTACAAGGAGGTTTGCTAATGCAATAGAAAAATACTTAATACAGGGAATCACTGACTGAGTTTTGTAGGCATTTGCAGAAGTAATGCAAACCCATGTTCCCTTAACAAAGCATTAAGATTCTGATTTAAATAAGCACATACTGGGCTTCTATAAGCATCAAAAGTTATTGTCCTTAATTCATAAAAACATATTTAAATTCTCCTAATCTATATTTTAAATGCTGTGTAGGATAATAGGTGCTACAGGAAGATATGGTCTGTCAAATAATTGTAAAATGGAATAATTGGTGTTGAATACTATAGTTATCTTTTGAGCTATTTTTATCAGAGTGTATATGTGAATAATTTTTAATTTCAGATCCAGACAGTTGTACAATGAGTTACTGGCAGAATCAGGACATGAAGTTTTACAGCTTATCCTTTGTGCAAGGAATTTTCACTGGGTTTAAGGAAACACAGCAGCCTCTAACTGCATAGAAGGCATTTTTGATGGTGGAATACAAGCTTAAGCATCCCTATATGATGTTGATTAGTTTCAAGAAGGTAAGTGCAGCAAAGTAGTTTCAGTCTAATGAGTAGAAGATGAAAGTGTGAACAGCTGGAGAGTCTAAACCAGCACCAGGTATCTTAAAGGGGTAAAGTACAATATTCTGGAGTCTAATTTATTGAACAAGGCAGTAAAAAAGTAAGAAATAATATTTTTATTGTCTTTATACTGGACAAAGTAAGGAGCAATTAGTAATTACCTGTCCATTACGTTTGAAGAAATGCATGACAGAGGATGGAACTAAAGACAGATTGATTATGTCCCAGTTTTGTGCATTACCCAGAGTAATTTCTACAGCAAATATTCAAAACAATTTTTTTCCTGAAAGTATTCCTCATTTTATAAATAGAAATCATAATTTAGACCAAAAAATACTTTCTTACTCAGTACAATTGAGCAGAGAAATAGTAAAACCATTGAGGCAATAAATGTCACTACAAAGCAAAGTACATAACAGTTCTCAATTCCTAGTGCACTGTTCAGGCAACTTCAAAACTCCAATAGTTGCTGCTGCTAAAACATAAATTAATGCTCTTCCAACTTAATCTGTTCAAAATATCCTTTAAAATGGATTTCTATTTCAGTGGTATGAGACTAAACACCTTCCAGAGGGACAGCATAGAAGGGGATAAGCTATCCAAGGGGAAGTGCCAAGTCATGTTCCTGTGGCAGAACATCCGCATTCACCAGTGCATGCTGGGCGTGGACCAGGATAAGCAGCTCTGGAGAAAATGTCCTGAGGTCCTGTTGGACACCAAGTTAACTGTGAAGCAGCAATTTGTCCTTGTAGCAAAGACTAAAACTATCCCAAGATTCATTAGGAGGAATGTTGCCAGCAGGATAAGGGGATGATCCTTTCCCTTCATTCAGCATTGGTGGGACCTGGACTACCATGTCCAGTTCTGGGCTTCTTGGAACAAAAGAGATGTGGACAAACTGGAAAAAGTCCAGCCATGAAGGTCCACAAAGAGTGACAAAAATGGTATAGAGGTTGGAAAATCTATCACAGAGGAAAAGGCTGAGAATGTTTAGCATGGGGAAAAGAAGACTCAAAGGGGTAATTCATCACAGTATAAAAATATCTGAAAGGAAAATGAAAAGACAGAGTTAGGCTCTTTTCAGTGGTGTCCAGAGACAGGACAACAAGCAAGGTGAACAAACTGAAACACAGGACATTCCATCTGAACACCAGGAAACACTTTTTTCTGTGAGAGTGACTGAGCACTGGTACAAGTTGCCCTGGGAGGCTGTGGGATATCCTTTATTAGAGATATTTAGAAACCATCTGGACATGGTCCAGGGCTGCCTGCTCTACACAGCCCTGCGGGAGCAGGGACATTGGACCAGATGACCTCCAGAAGTCGGTTTCAACCTGAGCTAGTCTGCCATTATGTGTTTCAGGTAAACTTATGGCTTTTACTGTGAGTAAGGTGAAAAAAGCAAAAAACATATCAGTGCTGTATTTTATTAACATTGCAAAACCTTCTTTACAGCAATAAATACGAGCATTAATAATCAAATCTACTCCTCAGAACCAGACCAGGCTGGATCCACATCCTCACCCTTTATTTGTGGTTGTGAAGAATGCTGGTAAAGAAACTATTTTTTTATATTTTCCAAGACGCTCTGGAACTAAAGTTTTATATAAACCCAAGGGAGAGATACAGCAAGATCGTTCTGACACTCCTACCAGCAGGTTTACTACTGCTGTAATCAGCACTCTGCAGAAACAGTCTATGGAAGAGTCTTGCTGTGATAGTCTCAATTTTTCCAAGTTCAGGTCTCCCTTAACTGGAAGAAGTTCTGTGCTCAGCTGGGATCACATTTGCTTCAGACTCCTGTATATTTACAAATTGTACCCCAAACATTCTTTAAAATAAACTCATAACTCTTGCCTAGTTTCCTCTCCTCCTTTGCCAGATATTACATGACAAAAGTTCATTGACTGTTCCAAGGAACCATTTTTATCTTTTTAATTTATGCAGGGAAACCTGTAGTATCCTGTTTCATGTGATGGTGTTCAGGAGTGTGCTGGTTTGGCCAAATTTGGAGGAGAATATCCTCTGAGGGAAGGCAGGTTACCACCACGCCTCCCTCACCAGGTTTGGGAACAAAGGAGTTTTCCTCGGAGGAAAGTGAAAGAGATAAAAACTATTTATTTAACAAATACACAGGAAAGGATAATAATGCTAAATAATAAAATCTCTCGCCGTGGAGAAAATCCTAGAATGATTTCAGAGTCTGTCTCAGGTAGGCGTAGGTCCCCTCCTCCTCCTCCTTGGAGCTGGGTTGGTGTGGGCCCCCCCAGGGCCTTGGAAGAAAGGTCTCCCGGTGTGTTCTGATGCTGTGGAATAGTCCAGAAGAGAAGAAAAAAAAAAAAAAAAAAAAAAAGCCAAAAAAAAAAAAAAAAAACCACCAAGTTCAACTATCCCGAGAAAAAGAGTCGAGAGCTGGCTGAAAAGCAAGAGGTGCTTTCCTCTGCTCTTGCTGCCGCAGCTGCAGGAGAGAGCCCAGAGCAGTGTCTGTGTCCTTGAACAATTGTTTGAAAATTTTGGTCATTTTTTCCCTCTTCCCCCTCTCAGGTTCAGTTTAAAGGCACAGAAAGGCACTAGAATTGATTTCTAGAGCAGGTGAGAGGTGATACACATATCATAAGACACCTCAGGACTGAGACTTCAGGTCGTTATTTATTTGTCTATCAGGAAATATCTTTGTTCATTTAATCTGGAAACAGATTTTATCACAATAAGTACAGGAACAACTTCTAAAGTAAGCCCTTAAGATTGCTCTCAATCTGATATTCTCTTACAACTATTTGGATACATGGATAGCATGTAGGGGATTTTTGCGTGGAAAAAGGCCAATAGAAAAAGGTATGAATGTGAATATGTTTTCAATGTATACATGTATGCAGCTAACTGTAATCCTGAAAATGGTTTTAATCAGCCTGAAAAACAAGAAAGGACAACATGTGCCTAACTCTGCTGGTTCATAATGCTATATGTAAAATTGCTACAGAGAGGAGAAAGGACAATGGAAGACCATTATTCATGGAACCAACTGAGGTCTTACCATTCTCTTTAAAAAAACATTTTGAAAGTAAATTTATCTTGGTGAAAGACAAAAAAAGAATGAAAAAGGTTACAATGAAGAAATCCTATTCTACCTCCGATGAAGGTATGTGTTATACAGAAAGAATGTAGCCCTTTATGAAAGCCACATAGAGAAGCAAGACTGCCACAAGAGGAGTAGCTTTTTTTACTGCTTATCAGCTCACTTTAATAGAGAATCCTTCATTAGAAATATAAGTAGAGTTTAAAATCTTTGTTTCTGATCCCCATATTCATAGTCATATCTGTTAAGAGACATGGAACACTTTTACTATTTTTCATCCTTCCTAGTGCTTCAGATCATAGTTGCATATGAATAAACTGTTTTGTAGTCTACCATGGTCATTGAAAACATAAGTTCTAAATAAGGAGTGTAATGTACTGCAAAGGAAGAATCCCATATTCAGATAAAGCTGAAACTCTGTATACCTCTTTTAGAGTATATTTTTCAGGTTTCCAGTCACGTATGAAGGACATCTCTTTAGGTTAAGCAACTTTCTATTTTTCCAGTTGTGCTCTGTGGACTAACATAGAAGTAAATCTGGCATGCAAACAAATAGGAAAGAAAACCAGGAAACCCTCTGATGTTATTATCCCTCCATATACAAAGCCCACTATGAAAACCACACATCACTTAAAATTCATTGCTCACTGAGTGCCTCAGAGAGATTTGATCCTGGCCTTATAAATGCTGCCCTTACAGCTTTGTGTGCCTAATTCCTAAGCTATCCATATAACAAATGTGAGAGGAAGGGATAGTGTCACACTAAAAACAGCTTTTCTCTGTTAGACGAGAACAGTTTCCTCCTCACTATATCACACAGGTGATTTTCTTAACATAATCCATAAGAAGTATTTATACTTCCAGATGAATGTCTGAACCACTGCATTGCTGAAACCTTGGCTTTGTTTGTAAATTGTTGTTTGGAGTTATAGGGCGGATATTTTTTCATGGACATGGAGTGGTAGCAGCTGCCTCATATTTTTTCATCATTTTGCACCATATATAATAATTTACACAGAGTTAAATTCACTAGTAATTACTGCCAAACATATGTGCCCATTTCAAGGTCCCTTATCATAGTATAAAAAGACAGCGAAACAGTGGAGTAGCAGCAGGATCACTGTCCTTTTTATAAAAGGTACATGAGTTTTCAGTTGAGTTGCTCTAAAATTCATGTATATTTTGACCCTGAACCATGGAGTCATTAACAATGAAAATCGTAAAAGCACAAGTCAGCTTATCTTAACAATGAACATATTTTTTTTATTTGAAGTGGCAATAAAAGAAGACTAAGCTCTATGTCTCTCTGATCCCTGCTGTTTTATGATTTTTAGAGCTTTACTAATGCATAAAAATTTCAGACAATTGTTTTAATTGTGTGACTAGTAACCACTGTGCAGTTCCTTTGTATAAAAGCTCCTCATTGCATTCTAGTCAGTATTTAACAAAAGCAAAGGTCACAACTAATGGCTGCATAGTCACACATCTCTTTGTTTTAAGATGATTTTCCCTGAATACAAACAGCCTTTAATTTTCACCTCTAGATAAAATTTTAAATCTCTCTCTTAGACCTTTCAAAGTAAGGTATTTTGCTAGTTTACAAAACTAATCAGTGTAATAATCCTCTGTATTTATGCACTGTCCTTAATCTCAGTGTCCTCAAGTGTTAAAGAATATTCCTTAGATTTTATAAAACACTTGTAAAGGAGGCAATTTCTGGGTCAAATCTGCCTGTGCAGCTACACAGCTCCTGGGAGTTCATTCATCTTCACAAGCTGTGCAATCACAGAAGCTGCCTGTAACTGGAGAGGCTGTGTCTAACTCACAGAAACAGAAGCCACTTCTGGACAGTTGCTGTACTTGATAATAACTAAGAAAAATAAGAAATAAAACCAAAAACCCCAAAGCAGTTCATAATTTTAAATTCTTCTGATACTTAGAGATAGCCCAAATCTCCTTATATTTTAGAAATATATTTTAATTTATATTATATTTATATTTATTTATATTTTAATTTTTTTTAATATATATTTTAATTTTAGAAAGCATAAGCAGAGTAAAATATTTAGTTCAGAAACTACTTGTGTAACCTGAACAAGCTACTTTTCCCACTTTGAGCTTTTTGATATGTGCTTAATACAAACAGCATATGGAGATGAGATTTGTGTACAAGGAAAACAGAAAAAACCTGTTAGGCTCTCCTTCTTATTTCATGTCACCTGTTTTCCTTCTAGTTGTCCTTTTTTTTTCTGTTCATGCAGTATTGATTTTCATTTCTTATTGGCTTGTTCAAGAAGTGAATCCTGAATCCGCAAAAAATATCTGAGCATGTAATTATTTTTCTTGTGTGTTAGATCACATTGATACAAGAATATTTTCTAGGCTGGGAGTTAATCTTAGATGAGAATGAAAAGTAATGGTTTTGGAAAATTTTGAGTTCAAGTGAACATGAGACGAAAATACTTTGCTTCTATTGTCAGGAAAATAATTCCCCTGTAATATTTAGCAGTTTCAATTTTCCAGATCAGACTGGGAAAGCAAGGAAGCTGTGCACTCTCATTGTATATCTTCATGCTTCTTTAGCTCCTACAGGCTGTCTTAGTATCATGTGCATAGGATGAATGCAAACAGTTTAGGGAAAAGACATATGCTTGATGATGACTTGTGAAGAGGAATTAAAAGGAATGTTTTAAAATATTCTATAATATGTATTACACATTACATATTTTTATATACACAATATATCTTATAGATTAATAAAATGATAGAATCATTTAGGTTGAAAAAGACCTTTATGATGAAGTCCGGCTGCAAATGCAGTCCTGCCAAGTCCACCATTAAACCATGTCTACATGTGTTTGTAATATCTCCAGGGGTTGTGACTCTACCACTTCCCTGGGCCGATTATTCCAATGCCTGACAACCCTTTCAGGGAAGAAATTTTTCCTAATATCCAATCTAATCCTCCTCATAGGCCATTTCCTCTTGTCCTATCACTTGTTACTTGGGAGGAGAGAGTGACCCACACTTGGCTTCAACCTCCTTTCTGTTAGTGGTAGAGAGTGGAAGGGTCTCACCTCAGCTTCCTTTTCTCCAGGCTGACACCCCCAGCTCCCTCAGCCACCTCTCATAAGCCAGGCACTGGCCTTCTTGGCCACCTGAGCATACGCTGGCTCATGGTCAGCCAGTGGTTGACCAGCATCCCCAGTTCTTTTTCTGCTGGGCAGCTTTCCAGCCACTCTGCCCAAGTCTATCAAGATATCTTGATTTCTCAAATCTGAAGCTTGCTATAGCCCTATGGAATTTGGAAATACAGGCTATATTTTACTCCATAAGCAACTTCCAGTCATCCAGAGCATATTCAGTGGCAGAGCAGTTGGAAAGCTTTTCTTCTGGCAATGTAGACTAAAGGCTCAGAGTGGTGAGTGTCAAGTGCCAATGAACAAAAGTAAAAGCAGCAGTACAACAGCCCAGAGCAGTGATTCTGCTTCTGGATGAACTCCAAGTGCCTTGCTGAGTAGAGCATCAGAAATGTTTTTCAAAGCAGACTTGCCTTGATGCTGTGGGGAATGCTTTACATTTACGTTCCTTGAAATTAAAGCCATTAACTTTTTAAAAGTTTTAATACTTTCTCTACCCTCTCTGTTAATTATTAGGGTTTTGTTCTTCCTCACACACCCACATGATCTTTCTCTGTGATCCTGCAATGAATTCATCATGTTGACATTTTGACAGTTCACTTATTTCCAAGCAGTAGACTACTATGTCATAAACATAGTGTTTTGATTTTACTGAAGAATAAAGAATAAAGTTAAAGTGGAAAGAGAAAGAACATTTTTATTCAAAAGCAAATGTCAACAACATTGACAGAAGGAAAATAGAACATTTTTGGCACAGAAAATTACTCAAAGAACCACTGTCTTTTATCTTCCTAACTTTTGATATATTTTTCCACAGATTCAGATGTACAAACGTCAGTGAAATTCCTTTATCACCATGTTCCATTTTTCTTGCTATCTTGTTGATTTCACTCAAAAGAAAACAATTTTTCAACAAGTGCTTATTTTATAAAAAAAACTATCAAATTTCCTCATGTATTTGACCATTTAGTATAAACTGTAAGACCAAACACTATTAAACAATGTTTCTCTGCCTTCTCATCATGGCATAGTTTCCAAATTGCTTCTGTGCCTATGATGAAATCCACAGGCCTTCATCATTCCAGCCCTAGCAAATTTGTTAATATTCAAAGCTATTTTTTAGGTAATGAAAATCCAAATTCATATTTTCTAAACAAAATGTTTATGAAAAGAATTGTTGACACATTTTTTAAGAACTTATTAGTCAGTTTACTTTTTAAAGAGAAATAAACAAACTTTGCATCCTTGTATAGAATCATAGAATGATTTGGGTTGGAAGGGACCATAGAGATCATCTAGTTCCAGCTCCCTGCCATAGGCAAGGATGCTACCACTAAATCAGGTTGCTCAGAATCCCATCCAACCTGGTTGTGAACATTAGAGCGACGGAGCAAATACAGTGTTTTTGGGCAACCTGATCCTGTGCCTCACCACAGTAAAGAAGTTCTTCCTAACATTTAATCTAAACCTATCCTCTCCGTTTGAAGCCATTCTCCTTTGTCCTATTAATCCATGTCCTTGTCAAAAGTACCTCTCCAGCTCTCCTGCAGGCCCCACTTAGGGACTGGAATGTGCTATAAAATCTCCCCAGAGTCTCCCTTTTTCCAGGCTGAACAACCCAACTCTCAGCTTGTCCTCATAGAAGAGGTGCTCCAGTCCTCTGATCATCTTCCTGTCCTTCCTCTGCACTCACTCGAAAAGACTGATGTCCTTCCTGAGTTATGCTTCCCCTTTTCCAATCAGTGGGAACTTCAGTGAACTACCATGATTTCTAAAACATGATTGATTGTGGCATAGCCACCAGTTCCCTCAGGACCCTTGGATGCGTCTGATTCAGTCCCTCGGACTTGTGCACTTTCAGGTTCCTTAGATGGCCTTGAACCTGATTGTTTTCTACAGCAGGAGTCATTTTTCCTTCCCTTCATCATCTTGCTTTCTGTGGCTGAGGCACTGTGGCTGGAGTATTTGGTGAAGGCAAAGGCAGAAAAGTCCATGACTACCTCAGCTTTCTTGATGTCCCATCTGTTCTTCATGGTAGTCCAAAAAGCAATTCATTTTATGAGCTACTGTTAGTTACAGGTTATTGTTTTCTATAGAAGTGAGAAAATTTTCTTTTTTTTTTTTTCCCTCACTATGTTCATGTTTTGGGTTTTCTTCAGATATTTTTATAATTAATATATTTAATTATAATATAATGAAATTCATCTAATAGAATTAATTACATTAATGTAATTATATATTTAACAATATTTCTATTTAATAATATTTAGTATTTTGTGTTTAATATTTTAAAATGTTTTATTCAATGTTTTGATACTTAGCAGAACCATTTTTTCTTTTAGGTTCCTAACGCAACATATGTTGTATCAAGATTCATAGATGATTGTAGTGGAATAGGAAATTCACTAGATGCCAGGGTGTGTTGACTTTAACTGTGTGCCTTGGCAGCCACGAGGGCCAACCTTATCCTGGACCTCAACACAAGTCCTGTGCACAGTTTTGGGCACAGCAATACAGGGTTATGAAGCTATTGCAGGANAATCCCATCCAACCTGGTTGTGAACATTAGAGCGACGGAGCAAATACAGTGTTTTTGGGCAACCTGATCCTGTGCCTCACCACAGTAAAGAAGTTCTTCCTAACATTTAATCTAAACCTATCCTCTCCGTTTGAAGCCATTCTCCTTTGTCCTATTAATCCATGTCCTTGTCAAAAGTACCTCTCCAGCTCTCCTGCAGGCCCCACTTAGGGACTGGAATGTGCTATAAAATCTCCCCAGAGTCTCCCTTTTTCCAGGCTGAACAACCCAACTCTCAGCTTGTCCTCATAGAAGAGGTGCTCCAGTCCTCTGATCATCTTCCTGTCCTTCCTCTGCACTCACTCGAAAAGACTGATGTCCTTCCTGAGTTATGCTTCCCCTTTTCCAATCAGTGGGAACTTCAGTGAACTACCATGATTTCTAAAACATGATTGATTGTGGCATAGCCACCAGTTCCCTCAGGACCCTTGGATGCGTCTGATTCAGTCCCTCGGACTTGTGCACTTTCAGGTTCCTTAGATGGCCTTGAACCTGATTGTTTTCTACAGCAGGAGTCATTTTTCCTTCCCTTCATCATCTTGCTTTCTGTGGCTGAGGCACTGTGGCTGGAGTATTTGGTGAAGGCAAAGGCAGAAAAGTCCATGACTACCTCAGCTTTCTTGATGTCCCATCTGTTCTTCATGGTAGTCCAAAAAGCAATTCATTTTATGAGCTACTGTTAGTTACAGGTTATTGTTTTCTATAGAAGTGAGAAAATTTTCTTTTTTTTTTTTTCCCTCACTATGTTCATGTTTTGGGTTTTCTTCAGATATTTTTATAATTAATATATTTAATTATAATATAATGAAATTCATCTAATAGAATTAATTACATTAATGTAATTATATATTTAACAATATTTCTATTTAATAATATTTAGTATTTTGTGTTTAATATTTTAAAATGTTTTATTCAATGTTTTGATACTTAGCAGAACCATTTTTTCTTTTAGGTTCCTAACGCAACATATGTTGTATCAAGATTCATAGATGATTGTAGTGGAATAGGAAATTCACTAGATGCCAGGGTGTGTTGACTTTAACTGTGTGCCTTGGCAGCCACGAGGGCCAACCTTATCCTGGACCTCAACACAAGTCCTGTGCACAGTTTTGGGCACAGCAATACAGGGTTATGAAGCTATTGCAGGACATCCAAAGGAGGGCAAAAAAGATAGTGAAGGGTTTAGAGGGGAACTGACTGAGGTTACTTGGCTTGTTCACCCTAGAGAAGAGGAGACTGAGGGGAGACCTCGTTGCTGTCTAGAGGTTTCTCACGAGGGCAAGCAGAGGGGCAGACACTGATCTCTTCATTGACAGAACCCAAGAGAACGGCCTGAAGTTATGTCAGGGAAGGATAAGTTGGATATTAGAAAAAGGTTCCTCACCCAGAGGGTGATTGGGTATTGNACCCAACTCTCAGCTTGTCCTCATAGAAGAGGTGCTCCAGTCCTCTGATCATCTTCCTGTCCTTCCTCTGCACTCACTCGAAAAGACTGATGTCCTTCCTGAGTTATGCTTCCCCTTTTCCAATCAGTGGGAACTTCAGTGAACTACCATGATTTCTAAAACATGATTGATTGTGGCATAGCCACCAGTTCCCTCAGGACCCTTGGATGCGTCTGATTCAGTCCCTCGGACTTGTGCACTTTCAGGTTCCTTAGATGGCCTTGAACCTGATTGTTTTCTACAGCAGGAGTCATTTTTCCTTCCCTTCATCATCTTGCTTTCTGTGGCTGAGGCACTGTGGCTGGAGTATTTGGTGAAGGCAAAGGCAGAAAAGTCCATGACTACCTCAGCTTTCTTGATGTCCCATCTGTTCTTCATGGTAGTCCAAAAAGCAATTCATTTTATGAGCTACTGTTAGTTACAGGTTATTGTTTTCTATAGAAGTGAGAAAATTTTCTTTTTTTTTTTTTCCCTCACTATGTTCATGTTTTGGGTTTTCTTCAGATATTTTTATAATTAATATATTTAATTATAATATAATGAAATTCATCTAATAGAATTAATTACATTAATGTAATTATATATTTAACAATATTTCTATTTAATAATATTTAGTATTTTGTGTTTAATATTTTAAAATGTTTTATTCAATGTTTTGATACTTAGCAGAACCATTTTTTCTTTTAGGTTCCTAACGCAACATATGTTGTATCAAGATTCATAGATGATTGTAGTGGAATAGGAAATTCACTAGATGCCAGGGTGTGTTGACTTTAACTGTGTGCCTTGGCAGCCACGAGGGCCAACCTTATCCTGGACCTCAACACAAGTCCTGTGCACAGTTTTGGGCACAGCAATACAGGGTTATGAAGCTATTGCAGGACATCCAAAGGAGGGCAAAAAAGATAGTGAAGGGTTTAGAGGGGAACTGACTGAGGTTACTTGGCTTGTTCACCCTAGAGAAGAGGAGACTGAGGGGAGACCTCGTTGCTGTCTAGAGGTTTCTCACGAGGGCAAGCAGAGGGGCAGACACTGATCTCTTCATTGACAGAACCCAAGAGAACGGCCTGAAGTTATGTCAGGGAAGGATAAGTTGGATATTAGAAAAAGGTTCCTCACCCAGAGGGTGATTGGGTATTGGAACAGGTTCCCTGGGGCAGTGGTCACAGCACCAAGCCTGACAGAGCTCAAGAAGTGTTTGGACAATTTTCTCAGGCACATGGTTTGACTCTTGAGGTATCCTGTGCAGGGCGAATTGTTGGACTTAATATGATCCTCATGGGTCCCTTCCAACTCAGGATATTCTATAATTCTTGGAATTTGAATCAGTTTCCCAGAGGGCTGGTGTGTAGAACTCCACTCAGTGTAAGCTGTAATTTTCAATAAAGTTCTGTGAATCTCTTGGATTTTAAACCACTTTAAAAAAAAATTGTTTGAAAAGGTTTATTCCCAAACTCATTCCAGCTGCTAAAATTACTGGTATAACACTTATAAAATAAACTAATGCAAAATTTAAATGCATTTTTCCACTAGACAAAAAAAGGAAGGTGTTTTCCCACTTCAAGTCTATCTTCTGCTTATTTTCAAAGGGTGTCTTTCCTGTGTCTAACCAAAACTTTTATTTCTGTGGCAGACTGTCTATACAAGAACTTCTGCTTCCAAACCCATGTTTATGACAAAAAGTTATAAAGTCTTAAATGCATACATTCTTTTTAGAACTGTAAATTACATTCTGACTTAAGTATAAATACTAGAAGACAGCTCTAGAGAATTTTCAGAGATCAGAAAATCTGAGGTACTTGGAAAATATTTATCCTCACATACCTATAAATCCTCACCACTTTTGCATTCAGAGTATCCCATTCTGGGTATTTTAATCACAAGTAAGTGTAAGGGAGCTCAGTTGGTTCTGTAAAGCATATTTCATGTTAAATGACAAGGTCTATTTATATTTGAGACATCTGACTTGTTCCATTTAAATCAAGTGCTCAGTTTGGTTTGTTTGTGGCAAGTCAGTCCTAACTTTGAAATGATATGACACTGTTTTGTTTTATTTTCCTGCAACAAGTAATGTTTTTAGGCTCCTAATCTTTGGATTTAATATATCATATAAATTCTCTTTTACTAGAATGTAAGGCACTATCATCATGGTAACTGCAGTGCTTAGCTGATGTGAAAATCTTGTATTTTTCTGGTTTTTTAATCCATACTTCAAGAAAATCTTACTTATTCAGAGTACCAGTTTAAATTGCTAGACTTTAGTAGACTCTTAATCCGTGTAAACCTGAGAAGATTGCTTACTCTTGCTGTTCAAAAAAGTACATTTTGGAAGAACTCAATGCCTTTTAATATCAGGTTCTTAAGGTCTTATGCATATCCAGTCTTCAGTACAACAAAAATTTTGTCCCCAGTTGAGAATGTAACAAATGCCATAAAAATGTGAAAAAAAACCCTGTATGACAATAATCCAGATCCTTATAAAGAAGAGATATGTTTTCAACAATCCCATTTCTCAGTACAAGGACACACCTCTAAAGTCTTGTTAACATCCTCTGGAATAAAAAAAAAAAAACAATAAACCAAAACCAGGAAAAACAACAACAGAAAACTCACAACCTTGATCCAATAAACCTTAATTTAAAAGTGGTTTCAGGGTATAATAAGCAGCATGACTCCAGTGAAGAATGTGTGTATCATGTTTGAAGGAAGTACAAGGAATATATAGTAGCTTTCTTACAAAAGAGCAGCTTAAATTGATTATCTCCCTGGAAAGTGCCTTTAACAAAAATACATCTAGAGTTCACAGAGAAATCAACACAGATGTAATGATATAATCAAGGTCTTTTTAATTTCATGAGACAATTTGGGTTTTGTTTTTTTTTTTTTTCAAATATTTCTTTTTATTTTTTGGATTGAATCCCAGGACGTTTCTACCTTGTAGCCCTTCAAAAACCAAATAAAATAAACAAAACCAAACAAAATACCCTCCTCCTATCCTCTAAGCTCCTCTCTCTCAACTGAGTTTCTGTCATATGATGCAGCAGAGTCAATATTATAACTCATTCTGAAAAGATTCTTTGAAATTAATTGAAATTTAAGTTAAGCATACCTTATCTTTTATAGCTTCATACTCTATTGAAAATATTCTATCAATTTAAAAACAGGATATTGAGTGAAAATTTATAACTTTTATGATGTCCTGCTGATAATTATCAGTCCTCCAAGAAATGTAAAGCAAGCTAGGAATAAATGCTGAATGTTCCACTTATTTTTCTCTGCAATACTTTTTTGAGTGGCAAGTGTCTTTGAATAAAGATAAAGGATTTTTTAGAAACCTGACTCACTAAAATCAACAGTTCAGTGAATGGCTTTGGAATAGGCTCTACAGTAGCCTTCACAATGAGGTTTTAATCCATAAATGGTCCTCATTGCAATGTCAATAATCCTGTAAAACAACCATTACTTTCCCTTTCAAAATATTTAAGGAGGAAGACATTTTCCCCCATAATTTTTTCCCCAGTTAATAGGTTTAATAGTTCGTGAAGATCTATAGATTCTCCAAATATTATCAAAATAAAACTCATATGCCTGCAAGTTTTGCAGCATTTCACATCAAAGCTTTTTTACTGAAAAAATGCACCTATCACAGATTAACACTTAAAAAAAGAGAGAGAAATACATTCTAGTCTAAGTGTGTCAATGCAGAGAAGCTGTCATCATCTATAGGAAAAGTTAGGTTTAAAATGACATGAAAAAAATTTCTTGAAGTATCTGCCTAACACCATTAAAATTGTCACCATCTTTATATGTCAGTTACATTTTTCTATTAACTCTCTTCTAAGATATAACTAAATATCCCCTATAACATTTTTTAGTTCTTCAGAAAAAGACTTAGTTAATTCAAGATGATGATTTTTTGCCTTTTCTTTTATACCCCTTTTATATACCTTTTGAATTCTTAGTGGTTTTTTTTTAGCCTACATTCGTAGACTTATTTGTCACGCTAGGAGACTAAACAGCTCAGAAGCCTCATTGTTAAAGATCAGAATGCCCCAGACACCAAGGTCCTCTCCAGAACACATTTTGTGGAGATAGAACCATCCAGGGGAAGGTTCCTTGAAGAGGGGGGACTCATTCAAGACTCTCATTGGGGAATTTTGGATAGATGTGCTAATTAGTAAGACCTAGCCAATCTATCAGGGTGTGTACTGTGGTGTGCATTTTGGCACATTCCACCTGGACGAGGTACACCTAAGGATCCTTAAAATAAATACCAAGGTAAAATCCCTTTTTCCTTTCTACCCGTGTTTGATTCTTGATTTTAAGACCAGAAAAAGGTATCAGGATAATGCAATCATTTTTCTGTATTAAGCCTGATGTGTATACAAGCCCTTACTTCTATCACAGGCAAGCAAATGAAGGAACTATTCTTGGAGGGATATAGGAAGAGGTGTAGTGAAAAGTGAAAGATTTATTCTCCATTTAACTCAAGAATAAAACTACCGTTGAACAAAGACAGCCAAGAATTTCACCCATACTGAGGAGTGAAATTCAAATTCAAGGAGAGTTTAATTCAGACATGTCACTGCTTGTCTTGAATACCTTACTAGGGATCAATGACTTTTCCCAGTCTGAAAAGATTTTCTTCAGAAATTTTTTTATTCTATATGGCACAGGCTGATGGCTGTACCACAAGCTCGGACTCCACATTGTCGAGATTTCTCAGGCTGTTAATCAGCAAATATTCTCCATCTGTTGGCAAGGCAATTTATATTTTTACTTCAGTTTGGACTTTTGGAGCTAATTCCAGGGAAACAAATGCAGGCCTAAGGATTCTGGGTCGTGACTGAGTTCTTCTTCTGTTACACTGGCAACACAAGTGGTTTGAGCCACATACTTCTGCAACCCTGAGCTTTGAAATGCTTTGCACCCTTAGAATCTTTTCTTAAACCCCAGCTACCAGGCCTGGCACTGATGTGGCCTTGGGATCTGAGGTGAAACAGCTTCTTTGTGTATCAATTCCCTGTGCTGTGGTGCAGAATAACAGCATTTCTGCAGTTTATAGGAGTGATGCTGGAATCCCACAGTATCAGAAGTCTTTCTATGCTAAAATATTGTGCTAGAGAGAATCACACATGTAAAGTCTCTTAGCAAGAATGAGAACCATAGGAGTCATAGATACTGCTGTGAGAGTGGGTATTGGAGACTAGAAATGAATAATTTCCACGTCTCTGCCTAACCTTAGGGACAGGAATTATTTATTCATTGTGGCAAGGAGCTATCTTTGACTCAGCAAGTCTACTTCTTGAGATACAAAAAAGGCAAAACTGAAAAAGATACAAATAAGCAAAACCAGCACTTTTGGCCTTCAAAATGTTTGTATGGTTGTTTTTTTTTTTTTTTTTCATTTTGTTCACTATATCTGCAGTTCTGATAAAAGACAAAAAGATGTGGAACCAGTTCAAACCACAGGTACATAATAGTTTACTAACTAATCAGCAGTGAAACAAAATGGAATAAAAATGCTTGGCAAAGAAGTATGCATATTCCAACACCAGTTTTCAATACCTTTTATCCTGTCGTGACCAATAAAATGTTGTTTTTAAACCATTTCTTAAGAGCATTAGCCCCAAATACTTCCTAATTACTAGAACAGTGGTTAAGCATGTTAATATTTAGCAAATTGATTTATACTGTTTTCATACATTTGCAAGCTAGGAATCATACAATTAGACTTACAAAAATAATGAAGTTTTTGTGAATTTATAAGCATCTATAGATATATATATGTAGATATAGATGTAGATATATATATATATAAAAAAATATTTTTTTTAAAAAAAAATCCTCTTTTCAAATAACTAACAAAATCAAAGTTCAAGGCTTTAATTACTCAAATTACTCAAATATTCCTGAATAAGGAATATATCTCAAATGTGCATGAACTGCTCTCAGAAAATCAAGGAATATACCATTTTGAGATTTGTTTGCTCAGGTCCACTGAAAAGCAACACATAACATTTATCTTAGTGTAACTCTTGGACACCTGTTCTTGGTTTCTCTGGGTGCCCCAGGAAAGTGATAGATAAATCACCAGAGACACCAGAGAAAATGCTAAAGGCAAAGAATTCATTCTTCAAAAATGGTTTTAAAGAAGAAAAGCCACTACTGTGTCCCATCCCCTAAAATGCCTAAACCAGATAATTTCAAGCCTTTAATTTTTTAAGTTAAGAGACTAATAAGGTAGTTTTTACAACTCACAATTAAATCACCTGTACTAGAAGTAAAAATTTAAGGAAGACATGTAAAACATACTTTATCATTAAATATAGTTTTATTATCAGATTATGACTTATTTTTGCTTCTGATATTTCATGTATTTATTGACTGAGCACATATTTATTTAATCAAATTGCAAATATGCTGCACTTGGAAGAAAAATATGGTGTGACTAGAGAGACACTGTCAATCAGAAATCTTATATGCATACAGTTGGAAGAGCTTGTCCATAGAGTCCAGTCTATTACCTTTTTCTAGGATCACACCTGGATTATTTATGATACATTTGTTACACTTTTTCCAGAAAACATATTTCACAATGGTTTACTTTCTGTCCAGTAAGACGTAGTTTTTGGTGAAGTAAATGTCATTCAACTAATTTCCTTATTGACTAAGAATCTATATAAAAGCATAACATTTGAATACATCATAGAACTCTGCTTTTGTTTCTGTATAATCTGTTTAATGCAGACCTATAGTCCTTTATTAACTAATATTTTGGAAGCAGTGCTCAAAAATGTTGTTATAAAACTTAGGTTAATTTTCAAAAATTGCCCATAGAAACGTAGTAATTTTGTTTAAGTTTCTCAGCCCATGCTCAACCTGTGCTATTGTAGCCATTCTTTTAAAAATTCCTTGTTTTACTACTAGTAGAGATAATGAGTCTATAGAAGTCACTATCATGATGAGGAGCTTTACCTTATCTTCAGTCTCCTCACTGATTTCTCTACAAAGAGGAAATTAAGTGATCATACAATTTAAATAATGTATATTATTTTTGATCTAACCGGGAGATTCACAACAAACTCTACTCAGTGGATGCTGTTAGCTTATGTGATTAAATGCTAATTTTGCCCAGAGAAATCTCTTTACCCTGAGTCAGAGACATGAGCCCCTGTTCCCTCGTGTCCCTTGGGACTATCCCAGGGAAGCATGATGAGCCCTATGGGCTCGGAGAATCCCAGCACTACGAGTCCACAGGGGCTGCTCCCTCATCTGGAAGATGGCACTCACTGGACCAAGAAAGAGTGTTGTGGGACTGCACAAGATAATGGAATGTTCCAGGGAGGAGCCAAAGGTGGGGCAAGGGAGGGATCAAAGTGGTTAGAAAAGCCAGAAAACAGAAGGATAAGGAGATTAAATGGGGTGGGTATTGTGTAAGAGGAGAATCTATGCTTGTCTAGCCATGGCCTGTTCCTGGTCAATGAGTGAATTCTCTATTCCAAATAGACTGCTTTTCTATCTGCTTTCCTGAGTGAGGACTCTCTTGAATGTCTCATTGCAGCAGCTGGAGAGGTCAGAGGGTGTTTGTGTCTGTGGTGCCAGGAGCAGAAGAGACAGGAACATGTGCATACTGTACATGGGTGTGCACGTAGATGCCTGCAATTTCCTAGAGAACTTCAGGGTGGACTAGATAATGAGTGGAATAAAAATGATGGGAATCAGGTATCAGAGGTTTACTCAAATACAGGAGAGTTCAAAGATGTTGAGACTGACTGCTGGAGAGACAGTTGGTCCAGTCTAGCTGCTGACACCAGGGGATCTCCGGGAGGGCTATGAGCAAGACCACAGATCCAAACCACCTACTTGTGAGTTCCATTCATGCAGAGTGCATGTTTGAGCATGAGGCAAAGGGGGAAATGCAGAGACCCATGGGCCAGCTACTAGATAGACTGTTTAAGGTTTGTTACTGGAGGAAATGAGGGGGTCATGTGTCCCTTCATCCATGTGACCAGGGTTTTGTGTTTATGTGTGGGTACCAGCAGCTGGAATGGGGCTGTGAACATTAGGAGTTCACTTGTTGATGTGCTGGCCGTGCACTAGACTAGGGTCCAGAGATAACCACCATTTATATATGTGTATAATTTCCGTGATCAGCCAGGAGGGGAACAGGATCAGGCCATTTCTGCTTGTTGTGTTTGAGTTAGTATGGTGTGGTTCATGTCTGTATTGATCCACATGCATTGAACCATGCAAATAGGGGAGAGGGTATGTATGAACCATGCAGAGGGAGAGTATACATATTTAAAATACAGGCTCAGCCTCACTGCTGACTGTATCAAGTTGCAACAGCCATGCCTCTGTTGGACTGCAAAACTTGGCAGTTTCTAAAATACTCACCTTTAGAGACTGAGATAAAAAGGTGGTAAAATCTGCATGGACAAAATAGAGCTGATTACTCAGCAGCACAAAATACACTTCATTGGTACAAATAGCTATCCACAGCTTGTTGCAGATTTATAATAAAGAGTAAAAAATTTAAAAGGGTTCATTAAAGATTTGTAGTCTTCAATATGCAGGATTCTGAGCTGAATATTTTTCAGTGGCAAATGCTGAATGCAGTAAGTCTGAGCTCCACTGAATATTAAGTTTTGGGATTTTTTGTCGTTGCTGCTGGGTATTTGTCTATATGAACATTGAACAGACATTTTCTGGAATATCTCAGCTTTGAACTGTGTAACAGGTTCAATAAGTAGAAACACAAAAAGTAGAAAGGGCTATGTAGAAAATTTCATACAAAACGGACTTTAAATACTCCACAGGTGTAGAAACCAAAATGAAAGTAGGTTGCAAAGTGATCAAAATATGCAGGTCATGAGGATTAAACTACACACTCAAAAAAATGAGGCATTTAACTCTACCAATATAAAACCAGAACTCAGTCCAGATCTGTTAAAAAGGTCATGAACCATTGAACTGGACTTTTGACTCAAACTAAGCTTTTGAAAACTCCATTTCTTCCCAGAGGAGTAGTGAAAGAGGATTGCATTAGCTTTTGATATACTTTACTTGCTATCAGCAGGGATTCAGTAGTGCCTGAGGAGTTTTGCTTTGAATTTTCTCATTTGTTTCCATGCATCCAAAGGAATCAAAAAACCCCATTTTTCCTTTTCATAAAATTTATCTTGTTCTCTGGTAAAGCTTGGATAATTGATATGAAAAGGTTTAATCTTCTCTGAGAGTTTACCATAGATATATCTTTGGCACCACAAGCTCCAACATTTGGCTACTTCTTTCTGAAATAGCACAGTGACAAAGTCAGTGTAAGAAAAAAACCAGCAAAAGTCCATATTCTGTAGAAATACCCTCACCCCTCCACCCTCCATTACATTCTTTAAAAAGAAGCTGGACTGATATGTACCTAAAGAGAATCTTGGAAACCAGAGTGTCTCTCAAGATATCCCCTTTGGTCAGAATATGAAAACATCCTTACTTAGGTGAGGTTGTCTGTCTTCTAGCTTGGATAAAACAGATCTGTGTATAACAGGCAATGTGTGCAAATTGCTGCAAGACAGAGACATTATAATAAAAAATATATAAAAAATGGCAATTATCTTCAGCTCATACATTTACACAAAAGCTACAGCTGAAGCAACTCATCAAAGAGTTGGTAACAGTGCAATATCAAAACTAGGAGAAGCACAAATGGAAGTAGGAAGAGGCAGTTTCTGTTGCCTCTAATACTGGTGAAAAAAAAAATTGAAAGTTCATCAATTATAGAAAGCTACAAATAAAATAATATCACTAACACCTTCATATTTCAAATAAAAACTGGAAACTTATTCAAAATCTGGGGAAAAAATGGCAAATATAACCATAATTTAAATTTGAGGTGTGTTTTATATACATCTGAGATTCATCTGTGATGAATCAGCTGTCATATAATAGAAAGATCACTTGAAGTAAAGCCAGGAATACACCAATTTACTCACCCAAGCTGAGTGTCAGCTGTTTTCCTAAGTGGGAAACAGGATAAAATTACTTCAGTGCTGCTAGTAACAAATGTTGTGAGTGAGCATATTTGTAGTCATTGGTAACATTTTATGACTTGAGTTTAATCCACAATGGAGAAGTTAAAATCCATTTAGTTATGGCCTTTTTTCGCTTGAAACTTACAGAGGGCTCAAAAGTTCCATTCTAAGATATCCCAGGGATATATTAATATTTGGAAAGTTTCCAGATTTATGTATTAATTTCTTAATTCTTCTTTTTAAATAATCAAATTAAATATATATTTTTTTCTGTTGCTATATTTATACAGTAGTAGAAAATGAAGGGAAAAAAGTGGAGAATATAAAAAAAAAAAAAAAAAAAAAAAATCATTCTGTGCATCTTAGGCAGGCAAATAATGATAATGCAGTCACCAGAACACTAAAAAGTGCCACTGCAGCATATCAGCCTGAAGTGCCATCACCAGAACACTAAAAGTGCCACTGCACCTGGCCACCTGAACCAGTGCCTACTTTAGACACATGTAATTTTTGCATTGCTGTGATTGCTGTGCTGGATACAAGTACAATAAGAGTCGCTATAAACTTCACCCTTAGAAAGGATTTTTCAGGAAAGCTGCTGAGCTCTCAGACAAGCTAGATCTGCTCAGAGCAAATTATGGGGGCAAAACCTCTAGATCTGTTTTAATTCTCCTAAGATCTGTAAGACTAAACTTACACTGCCCTTTAGAATGTAGGCCAGGGAGCTGGGGTAAGGAGCCTTGTCATACATTGTATAACATAGATGTTGATTAAAGGAAATCATGTGTGAATTGTATTGGACATGATTAGACTAAGACACAATTAAGTCTGTAAATTTTGAAATTTTTTTTATTATTATTTTCAGTCTCAAAAAGTCACTGCTTTCAGAAATTGGCTTCCAACGTCACTGTGTTTGCTTCAGCACTGGAGTTAAAACTGATGGGGTATAAAACAGTTGCATGAATTCAAACACTTATGATCTTTCTGGAAAGTTTCATGCCAGTTCCTTATAGATATTCTGGAATATTCTTTGGAATGAACTTGAGGTTTTTAGTTAGTGGTCTTCTGCATCATGTCAGAGGTTGTCAGTGGTGTTTAAACCATGTGTCTATTCACACACACAGTGGGTATGCACACAGTACAAGGCAGGAAACTCTAATTCCCATTTTGCTTTAGAAAAAGTCCTGAAAATGTATTAAGTGACAACTATGTTACCTCATTTCTTATTCAGGAGCATATGTTTTCTCACTTTCCTTCTTCTGCATCCAGGTTTCTGGTTCCACTCCTCAAGGTTTCCTTAACATATCATGACTATGTATACTTAATATATTATATAATTTTCAGCTGTCATATTAGTTAGGCTTAACTAGTTTGACTGAAACTGCTGAGATTTGGAATCTTTCATTTCTTTCTATACCCATAGAAAGTACAGAAACAATTTTCTGAGTCGACAACCAGCAATACTGCCCAATCCCAAGTTATTAGAGGACTACATTTGGCTTAGTTTTTAATCTTTGTGCTAAATGGCAGCATGATTTCAGTATTTCAAACAATTTTTGGAGCACACCTTACTTCTTCTTGTGCTTCCTGTAAATGCACCTCTGATCTAATTGAACTTTTTCTTTCTTCTCCTCTTAGAAGTTACTATTTTCTAGTTCATTTTGCATTTTGTGAATGGGACAAAAGGCAAGATAGTAAGGTTGCATGTTAAAGGTGCATCACAGAATGCAATGGGCCTATTTAAGTGAAATTATCTAATTGGAACATGGAGAATAAAAATAATCAAAATTTAGAAATATAATTTCAATTTAAATGTATATATAAAATTGAACATTTTGTTGTTCAGTATGCATTTGAAGAAAAAAAAAAAAATGAGGGTTTTATCCTAGGAATGAAAAAGATATTTTGTTCAGCAATTGAGTTTTATAAACCCCAAGTATTTTGTGATAATCTTTTAATCTTTAATTTTTTACATTCAAATTTTGAATATGATTATACTGAAATTTAAATATATTTCAGAAATAGATTTTCTTTGCTGTCACTCTCTTTACTATTTCTCTTCAAAAATTCAACAAAAGTAATATTATAATTATTTTTTAGAGTTTTCTATTTATGATTAAATAAAATAGTGCCACAAATGATGCCTAAAATAGCTTACTTATATAAGCAGTGTTAATAGCTATTTCCAAGCATTTTATACAATCTTACACAAACTTCCTGTTTATTAACTGCTTACCAAATTTAAATAAGTAGACAGTAATCTGATGGATGTGAGATGGCTCTGTTGACAATAATAATTTGACAAATAAGTCTAAGGAAGGAAGCACTTCCTCACATAATTTTATTGTCAGAATGCTCAAAAATAAAGTGCATCTGAAGACAACAATTTCTCATAAAAGACCAGTCACAAAATTGATTTGACAGGTTTCTTTTTGGCTTGTTGCCCTCACTCTCTTTAACATCTTAAATCAGCATCCAGTTTTTCCTCTGACTGAAATCTTCAGATTGTTTCTCTCCCTTCCTTCTTTTTTATCCTTTTTTTCCCTGGCATTGGAATTTTTTTCTCTTTAATTTGAATATAGGCAGATACTCTCTTTCTTCAGGCATGAACCCCAATTAAGATTAAAACTTTTGCAATGAATTTAATCTCAGTTCCACCAGAAACCTAGAGCTCACTCCTACAGAGGACTTTAATACCAAAAATAGAATGTAGGTGGAATTGAGTTGCCTGTATTTAAACTTGCTATCTTAAAAGCTTGGCAACCTGCACCTTAGCCTAGTAAAGGTGAAAAAATGAGGTACACTTTTGTTTAACTCCACTTTGGGGGCTGAGCTGCTCCTTGGTGTTTCAGTACTGTGACAGACTCCACATGGAATGACAGCCTATTTTAGAAAAAAGGTGCTAGTGTTTTAATCCTTCTTTTAAATAATTGTCTCAGGTTTTTAAAGCAAGCTTTCAAATCAGGCATTAAGCATCAGCATTGTTCTCATTTTAATAAATTCTAAGAAAATCACTAGAGACTAATTCTGTTTTCTGGAAGACTGATCTACTTACCAATTATATTGTAAATATGTGAAGCACCCAACTCCTGATAAAATTGTGCATCAAAGAAAACAAATGATGTAAAATTGATCAAGTCCTTTACATGGTCAGAAGTGTAAATCCTGGGATATTGAACTCTGGAAATTGTGATCCCTGATACAGTCCTGTTTGTGTATCTCATCAAATGGATGTACATCACAGAAGAAATTCCTAAGGGAACTTCTGGGCAGGAGCCCAGAGTCTTTCCCTTCTATGTAAGTCAGAAGACACTAAGTTGAAAAATCAAATACCCTCTGGTCTAGAGCAGGAAATGTGAATTATCTAAAAGAGAAAAATAGATTCTGTATTTTACAGGGAAAAAGCTACAAGAAAGGGAATAAAGTGTTGCCCCTACTTCTGACACTTAATCAATTGCTTCAGAGATAGTCATTGATGAGAGTAGATTTGGGTTTCAATGTTCATTTTAGACATCTCAATTGCTAACTTGCCTTCAGTCTATCTCCATTCTGAGTCTAATTCTTAATCACGTACCTAACTCAATGCAGAAAAGTGATACCATTTAGTCTTGACTATGATGCCAGTCAATGGAGTAAAGTGGAATGAATCACAAGGTATTAACTGGCTTTGGACTTATTGTTTCACATCCCTGACTTTTTTTTTTTCATGTCATGCAGAACACAATAGAGGAGTCAAATGAGAATTACAAATGTGGCAGAGAAATGTGTTTTCACACTCAAGTAAAAGCTATGTCTTAATTTAAAAAAAAAATAATAAAAATCAAAAAAATCTACTTACGGTGTTGGGCTTGGCCATTTGAAATGAGAATACATGAGTAGTGTTTTCACTGCTATTAATCAGAAAATTTTATAGCATTTTATCACTATAGACTTTTATCTTTACAATGAGCACTCTGAGAATTATTTTGTTCTAGATTCTTATTTCTTACAGTAATAATTCTTTGGCTTACAAAGACACAAAATGGGAAGAGCAACTAATTGTGAAAATTTTTTATTGGATGTTTATTGAAAATGAAATATTTATTGTGTTTACTCTATATCTTAAAGTGCATGTTTGTTGGCACTTGCTGTCATCCACCTTATTATAAAGAGACATCTATATGTAGGTCACAGATACACATTTTCTTACAAACAAATTTTAAATGACCAGATATAGGATTTTTCTTGTAACAAATAAATCATTTCTGAATACATTACTGATCATTCAGAATCACATATAACTTCAGTTACCTTAACATCTTTCTGTTTACCTTAAAATATTTCTGAGGAGCTAGAGCTCTTCTTCTCTGTGATCTAGACACCAATGTAATTATTATCCAACAGAAAAGCTCCTCCATCGAGCAGTATGCAAATGTGGTTGAAAGCTAAATTTATTCTCTTGAGAGAGGAACTGAACTTCTGAAAAGTACCACCACATTTACTATAAGGTTCATTTAGGAGTTGTTTTCACTGTGCATCTCTGCACACGTCTCAGCACTCAGAGGTGGGAGCTCTCTAATATATGTAATGGTTTCCTTTGTATTGTTACAATTGCAGTGCACAGCTCTGCTAAGAGAAAAGGACCTATTTTATCTTTCAATGAGTACTACACTCCTAGTTTCACTATTTCTCTTTGTTGAAACAGAATTATGGCAGCAACACTGAAAAGTGAATAAATGGCCAGGAATTAATTTATATGAGAAATATCATATTTTGAATATTTTTTCATGATTATTCTACTTTAAGTTAGTAAATGTAGCTGTGAAAGAAAAAAAAAAACATTTCTAGGTAGCATTCTACTATGCATTTGCAAAATAGTAAATGATGTGTATGTACTCATGTGAGAGAAAAAGGAGGAGGTGGGTGAGGATATATGGTTCTCAGCTTTATTTTTTATCAATTATAGTATATGAGTTGAGACAGAAAAAATAGTTACTGCATTTATTGTTGTCATTGTTTTTCAGTTGGACTTTTTTATTTGCAGTAATTCCATTGATTCAAAATTCAACTCTGAGCAGTCTTCTGAGTTTATATTGTTCTATCATAGGATGATTCTGCATTTCATGAGAGGAAAATCTAATGTTTCCATAATCAAAACCTGTTCTGACATTCACTGAAATGATCATGCAAAAGGGATATTTAATCTAAAGAAATCATTTTTGTCTGTGCATTGAGATAGTAGTCCAAGCAATTAACTTAAGTCAGCAAATGGAGTACAGATAGGCAGCACATTGTGCTTTAAGACTGCTTTAGGGTTGATTATTTGTAGAGGATTTTTGAGATTTGTGGTTTGTCTTTTTTTTCTTTCTCTTGTGCTAAAGCAGTAGGATGTTTTTAATGTACAACTTTAAAACTTCACTTTTGATTCCTATGTTTCTCTCTGTGCTAGTTGGAGAGATAAGTTACTCTTCAACTGTTTCTTTCCTCTCTATGGACATCCATTAAATTCTCCCGAGTTGGAGTTGTGCTGAAGTTTTCAGGCAGCAGTTTTTAAGAATTTACAGATAAGTTTTAAGAATATATTTAATATGATCACATGCTAACATGATCACATGCTAACACATAGCTGTTCATTTTTGTTTGTTCAAATAAGTGAGTATGAATGATAACCACTGAAAAGATACATTTGTGTGTTTGCGTATACTAACTTTACTTTTAATGTGAAAACTTTGAGACACACATAAGTAAAACTAATCTGCTTGAAATATGCCCTCTAGCTAGAGCACTTTCTCATATCAGGTATAGTGCTATTTCATTGTCATTGAAATAAAAGTTCACTTTTCATTGCCCAGACAGCTGAAAAATCTATTGCAACCTCAGGTACCCAGAGTTACACAAGCTGACATTTACATTTGCCATATCTTGGTTAATAAATTTCAGATTCTGACTTTCCTGACATTTTCTAATACAAAGTTACTTTCCTTACCTAGAAGTTTAGCAGGTGTGCATTCAATTCTAAGAAACTGTAGCGTCAAGTCTGGGGGGGG
>VXAC01003236.1:0-24210 GCA_013399225.1 Rhipidura dahli | reverse complement strand
GGGGGGGGGGGGTGTGGGTGTAGAAAAGCAAGAGTGCAAGACAAGACAGAGACAAAAAATTATAGAACATAAATTAATAAAATGAGAAGCGGATTGTCAGGGAGTTTATCTTTGAAGAAACATAGTTGTACTTTGAGCTTATTTTAAAAAAATAGAAAAAGGCAGAAAAATCTTTTTTGCAATTTTATTTGTTTTACTAAAATTATAAAGCTGCTGATGAGATTTAAAAGTCTTGTGTTGTTTGTATAGATGTAACAAAGAGCAGCCTAAGTCAAATGATGTGCTTTATAGTCTAAGAAAGAAAGTTCAAAGGCAGTTCTGAAGTTATTGTTAGTACAGGGTCTAACTTGGGTTGTCATATTGATTATGCCTTTACTATGAAATATACCCACAAGCAATTGTATCTGTTTTAGCTGATGATTCACTTTTTAAACATGTGTTTTGCTGCATAAATATTCACTTTACTGCTTTGATCTCACTTGCCTCATTTTTGGTCTTCTTGAAAACAAGCATGCATTTCAAATTTTGAAAACCATCTCTTTTGAGGGTCTTAGAGCAATAAGAAACTGTGTGACCATATTTAATTTACTAGCATGCGTTTTAAGATGCATAAAACAGATGCAGACAGAATATTTCCAAATTAATTTGAATTCCCATATTAAATTAGTACTTGCCAAACTTTTAAGTTCAAAATGTGTTTTTGCTTCTATATGCAACTGTTTTCTCAATTCCAGTTACAATTTCAGAATTCCTTTGTATATGAGTGTTAAAAAGATAGTGTCTGATTCTGATTTGACTTGCATCTCCCTGGTTCTCTAATTTAAAAATACTTAAGTGTTTATGTGTAAAGGTAGTTATGAAAATAAAATCAAGCCTGATCTACTGGCCTATTTTTCTGACAACATTAGTTACTGTTAAACCAACTGTTAAACTGTTAAACCTGGTTTTTTTTAGCACATTCCTGTATCTCATTGTAAGAATTTTCTCTCTAGGTACAATTCTGTAGGCATGCTAGTGCTAACATGCACTTCTAATTCTCATGGTTTCGACATGAGCTTTCATCATCATATTACAAAAATGTGTGGTTTACATGTTGTGCCACAAAATGTAATTGCTGCTTAAACATCCTATGAGTGACTATGGAAATTTCTGTGCAATGTCTGCTTCTTCTGAAGACACTTCCTGCCTCTCATAACAGACTCCCTGCCATCATCATCACCAGTTACCTTCATCTACCTGAGCTTTTTGACATTTCTATTGTGGCCTGCAATCCATTTTCAAGTTCATGTGGCTCTGTAATGGAATATTAACACCCTGAGAGTAGGCTTGCCAGCAGGAGGTGTGTCAGAGCAATTTGACAAACAGTGCCTTGAAGGATTGTGACCTTGGAAGCCTCTAGCAGGACAATTTATGAATTTGGAGTAGCTGCCAGATTGAATTGTAAAAGGGTGTATATTAACACACAGGATTACAATGAAGGCTCATTCATAAACATCGACATCCTGCCAAAGAATGGATCACACAGAAGTTTAATAGAATATCTATTCTCTTATTACGAACACATAAACCCCCCAAATTATCTATCTGCTTTCTTGGAATACCTCAGCTCTACCACCATTTTCAAGTCCTTATTTTTTGCACTTAAACATTTTCCTTACAACATGCCAAATCCTTCCCCAGCTGGGCACTGGCACAGGTCCCACTGATTTTAGCAGAAGTAGACCTGCCTTCAAAAGACAGTTATAATGATGGTCATGTTAATATTGGGAACCACAACACACTTTCTTAGGCCACAGCTAAGCATCTGAAATCAAATTTTTAAATCCATTTTGTTACTTCTTCATAATTTTCACCGGCTTTTCAAAGACTTCCAGTAGCCATGAATGAACTGAAAAACCTAGAGGAGTGAAAATTAGGTCATATTTATCTATGAGTCCTAATAAGGATTTACAGCTTTAACTGCAGATGTCCAGGTTTGGAAATTTTGGCCTATGGCTGCAGCCCAAACACCTCCAGTATTTTCTGGAAATGATCAGACAATTACACAGTAAAGACCATGAGCAACACTGTTGACTATGGCATAATTAAAGAGAGACAATAAAGCACAGAGTGCTGAGAAAAATATTGTAAAATTACATGTTACCACTGAGCAGATTGTTTTTTTAGATTCTGTTGAAAAAAAACCTTCTCCAAGAAGTAAAACTACAGAAATAAAATATAAATTATAATTACTCAGCCTAAGTATACATTTGTGGGGAACTATTTTCAGTAATTTTGCATTTATGAACATAGTTTAAAAGGCAGATTCACACAGCAGTGAATTCTCAATTACAGAAAGAATCTTCCCTTTTGCAAATAGAAATGTGCTGCTGTTCGACAGAAGTACTTATGTTCTTCATGCTCAACACTACAGTTTATCTCCTTGTTAAGTGTAAAGAATATTTGAAAATGGTAATCCTACCAGCTTGCACTGCTCCTCCGTGCAGCATAGTAAGAACTTAAGCACGTATTGTCTGCAAAGAACCCTAGAACCATCTGATGTATGTAAGTGGCATAAAGAGATATCTCCTTTTAGCTGGTGTCCCAGTTCAGTAAAACATGGCCTGATGGCACATGCGAGTCACACAATTCTGAAACCTGGCCAGTATCCAGAATTTTGCCTGAAGCAAAAACCATTCTAAACCTGATCCAAGGTTGGCTGAAGTGGAAAGAAACTATCTTATTGTTTTCAATGGCTTTCGGAACATGCAATCCTTGATAAATATACCCTTCACCGCACCCTGACATAATCCTCATATCACACAAGGTAGTTGGACACAAAAGGTACGACGACATCAGCATCAGCAGGCATAAGATTTATTTCAAGAAAGTTGTTGAATGATATTCTTTGTGTGTCAAGGTTGATCCCCAGCCAGATGTGTATACCTTGCTCATTATCTGTCATACCTTCAGTTTTAGTAGAAAAATACAATTCCTCCTGAAGTACTATGGTGTTTACTCCACTAATCAATTCAGTGATTTTTAAAAAATGTTTTTCCCTCAGACTTCATTTCACTCCATTTTGTAAATGCTGGCGTACAACCACATAGGGTCAGAGGCAGGCAGTGCCAAATCACTTGACCTTTATGATTCTCCACTGACAATGTAAAATTGTTTTCCTTTACTGTATTTTTTTCATATCTCCCTCTCTCTCTTTTTAAATTCCTATGCTACAAACTGAACATATATAATTTATGACTATTTTTTTTTTTTTTTGTGAAATCATGGTTCTGTTCACTGACATGAAGACTCTGCTATTAACCTCAGCTTTTCAACACAATAATAAAGAGCTATGTAGACAGTTCTGGGCTAGCATTAAAAAAAATCATTGCTCAATAACTTAAAAAAACAGTCTAGATGCTTTTTCCTTCCCACTGTACCAGTTTACATTCTTATAAACAGAAGAAGCTATTTTTTATTAGATTATAATTCAATAAATGACACTCTACAGTAAGGAAAGAACAATTTTCTAAACTAATTTTTAATAATGTATAAACCAAAAAACCCCATTTAAATGTTTTATTTGTAAGCTTATAGTCTCTAGATAAACCACATCACCTTGAAAGAGGAGAGACAAGTGAAACAAAATGAAAAATATTGCATCTTACAATGGCCTTGAGTCACGTATTCTGCAACAGATTTATGCTTCACTGAACCTTTACTCCTTATACTGGATGTTTATTTAAAAATAAATCCAGAGATAACCCAAATAAGAAGTGGAAGCAGAATTACAGTGAGAGGAGCTATTGAAATAGAAGGAACAGAAGGTTGTGGGGGATAAAGGACAGCAAGGCAATGGAGAGGAGTGTGGAAGAAGCTTTGTATTTTCCATCACTGAATATTCAGGTAGTTGGCACCAATCACTATGAACTCTAGCCATGTTTTCATGCCTAACAAAATTTAATCTGCGGATTAGAAATGTGAAAATGCAGTATTCTATATGCACTATTTTTGAGACAGAGCTGGGAATTCTACTCCCTGACTGCAATCATGGTTTCAACTTATATTATTTAAAAAAAGAAAAAAAAAGGAAAAAAAAAGAAAATAGAAAATAGGATATTTTTCTCTATATGTAATGGGCAGCTTCAGTGGAGTTTCTGTTAACACAAAAACATCTTCCAATGTCTACTTGAAATGTGTTTCTTGTAATAGCACTGTACTTTGCATTATGTACCTTTTCTCCCTCACTGTTTATAAGTTCTCATTTCAGGCACTTAAGTGTGGAAAACAACCTGATACTTCAACAGTGAAATGACTGACTTGCTAGATGAGCAGACAGCAGTCAGTATTGTCTACCTTGACTCTGGTACAGTTTTCAACACTGTCTCCCATAAGATCCTCAGAGAAGCTGATGAGGTATGGGCTGGATGGTCAATGAGGGGGATTCAAAATTGGCTGAATGGCTGAGCCCAGAGCAGGTTGATCTACAGCATAAAATCTAATTGGAGGTGTCACCAGTGCAAACTGACAGTCAATACTGGGTGTGATCCTCTTTATTATCATCTTTACTGATCTGGATAATGGGGAAGAGTGTAATCTCAACAAGTTTGCTCATGATGCAAGACTGACACACCAGAGAGTCATGCTGCAATCCAGAGGGACTTCAACAGGCGACAGCAACCTCATTAAGTTCAATAAGGAGAGGTAAAAATTCCAGCACCAGGATATGCTGGACACCACCCAGCTGGAAAGCAGCTTTGCACAAAAGGACCTCAGGGTCCTGGTGCAGCATTCAGAGGACTGCAGAAATCTCTGCAACGTGTGACAATGCCTTTTCAATACTTCAAGATAACCTAAATTGCTCTTTTCCTGTATTGTCACACACACATCTTGACATAACTTCATGACTCTAGAACTGCTATTCAAAAAGTTATTGAAATCTCACTCTTCTCTAAGTGATAAAAAATAAGCACACATTGTTCTTTGATCATGAGTCTATTTGTATGTCCACAGGGGACAGACTAACCTTATGACATACATTTACTTTCAACACCCTTTGGGCAACAACACATATTATGACATTGTCTCAGTTTGCAGCCAAAAGTATCTGCCAAATGCAATCAGACTTCTTTTTTTCCCTCTCACTTCTGTCTTTTCTTCAGTATATTTTTGCTATCAGTTCCTTAAACAAATCAGGGTACAGACTCTCCATTTAAACACATCTCCTGTGATCCTGTCAAGATCAGCCTCACTTTTGTTCGGTACAGCTCATTAGGGATACTGGAGAAGTTCAAGTCCTAGGAATACAAATACAAGAAGGTAAACTACCTTCCAGTTATCTAAAATTTAATGATTAATTTGTTGCAAAATGCCAAATGCTTACATGAAGAAACATTCACTTCTGTTATTTAGTATCATGCTGCATGTACAGTCTAATACTTTAAGTAATTCACTGCAACAATTTCCTAGTCATATCCAAGGCTGTCTCACTGTCAGCCTGTATAAAACAGCACGGTCATGCAGACACCCTGCTGTCACTTTACCATAACTTGTCTATCACACAAAATATGCACAAAGCATCAGGATCATGAAATTCTCAGGCAGAGTGTACTTATTTATAAGTCCCATGAGGACAAGAAAAGATTACTTTTTGAGCATCATAAGTGTCTTATGAAAATCAGAAACATATAAAGAAAGAAAAAACAATTATTTTTAAGTAATAACATTAGGTTCCTAAGTGAAGCTTATACCAAAGTCTATTAAGAAGAAAAAGAGTATTCCTTTATGTATATCAGAATGTATTAGCTGTCTAATTTTTAGAATTGCTGAAATACATCCTGTTTCAAATGCAATTGCTACATGATAGCAGACATTATAAATTTCATATAGCAACTTTCTTTTCAGCATTTGTAATGGCACACATTACCACAAAAGCATTTATGAGAATTACAGCACTATAAGTTTCCAAAGTAAGTATATTTTACAGAAAAGAAGCCTCAGTGTACTTTCGTGTTAGATAAATACAACTAAAGGCATGTTTTCTCTCTTATTCCTGGTGTACATACAGACACGGTTGCAAGCAAGCTGAAGTGGTATGGAGACATAGGAAAACATGTCTAGGTGAGTCTCCTTCTTTGTCCTGAATTTGAGCTTGTTTCTTTTTCTTGTTCACTATTTTGGCTTCTTTAGTAAAGTGCTCAGCAGTATCACAGGTTTGAGGGTCTTTTTATTATCTCATTTGCCATTTGGGACCACATTGTTCCACAAAACTTGTAGTATCTAAATGGAATAGTTTATATCTAAGCAAACATCGTTTTGCCTTTCAGTACATACATACCTAGATTTCTAAAGCACAGATTGGCCTTTATGAGTAGAATATACAGTCAGTCTGTTAGCTTTTCCCCGTCCTCCTCATCTCTTCTCTCACAAATTCCTTCTCATGCTTTCGAGATATTTCACCTTAGACTTTTCCTATCTCTTAGTGCAGCATGTAGGTACCTTGGCTGTCAGTTCATACAACAAATTATATATGATCCTGATGAAGCCAGTAAGAGTTGAGCAATGAACTCCCTGGAGTCAGTATGTCAGTTAATGTCCCGAAGTTGCTAAAAAACCCCATCCAAACAAAAAAAAACCTTGGCTTTCTTTCTTCAGTTTAAGTGTGACAGCCCAGTAAAAAAGGGCATAAAAGAGAGACTAATAGTACTGTTTTCCTCAGCACCCTTGTGGCTGGATGGAAGTATTCCATCTACCCTGCAGTTAGGGAAATACACTCTCATAAATCTGTACAAGAAATTGAATTTCAGGGAAAGACTATGTGATTGAACCAAAGGCTGGTACACTTTCTGAGGTCCTATAAGATTAGTGTTCTCCCCTCAGTTTTAGTGCTAGCACTTCACATTCAGTCTTTGGGCTCAGTATATAAACAGTCACTAATTTTGCTATCAAAATTAGTGCCATCTTTCAAGACCATTAGTGTCAAATGACTGCAACACCAAGGTACATTAAACAAATTCTCTTCTCTTATCTTCACGTTACCATTGACTAGGAACACAAGAAAAATCTTGGGGAACCAGCTCATGTGGTCTCACAACTTGATATTGAGCTCTCACTGCTCCCAAAGTCATTAAGTTATACCTGGTAAATCTCCTTTCCTTCCTCTGAATTGTGTCCTGTGGCAACAAGATGCAAACTCAAACTATATGTAAGTGCTTTTTCAGTCCCCTCTGATTGCCAACTGCTTATGCTTTTTCCTTTTGTTTGTTTGTTTTAGAAAGAAACAGGAAAGCTGAACATGGCATGAGAAAATTTTAACAAGGACCTAAAAATAATCTACTCTCTTTTCAATAAATACCTAGTAATCAGTTTGGATGCAAAAAGCAGCACAGGATCTAAGAGAATCAAACTTGTTTTCTAGTCTTCTAAATTTTATAAGGTCTAAAATTCAACAGACCATATAAAAGCAAGCTTTAGTCATGGCTCAAGAAAATGACAAGACAATGGCAATGACATAGCACATTGCAGGCCTCATAATCACCATTAAGGGATGAAGCAATGCAAGTTTGGCATGAAGTTTCAAGCTTCATGGTGCTTAGGGCTGACTTAGGCCTACACCATGTTGCCCATTGTATAAACTGGATATGAGCAATGGGACTTTACGTTTACATATTTGAAAGGTTTGATTAACGTCTGTTTTGCTACTAGAAGAGTTACCAAAAAGGACAAGGACTACCGGGTCTCTACAAGTTGATATACTCCGTATTAAGCAAGGGGGAAGCTTCATCTTAATTTTCATCTAAGGCAAGTGTAATTTAATTTTTGTTAGGAACATTTTGTCAGGTGCAAGTAGAGGCAGAATGTAGCCCAACTCACAGCTTGAGAATTTAAATATTGCTGGATGGAAGCTAACAATTAGAAAGTATAATTTTAAATACTATTGAGAAAATACTTTAAAGATGTGCTTTTGTATTTTGTTTAACATAATGGCTTTCATCTAAGTAAGTTATGAGTACATTTATGCCAATTTATTAATCAGAATCTTCTTCTGGTTAGATTAATTAAGCTAAATCCATTTTGTAGGCAGCACATGGGAGAGACAGGTGAGTGAAATCAAGTTTTAGTTAACTTTAGGTCTGTTTCTGGCACTGACATCACATTCCAAGTAAGAAGAGAGAGACATATGAGAGTGCAGGAGTGAAATGTCTTAAATAACTGAGTTTTTTGTCATATAAAAATCTTAGAGGAAAGTTTTACTTTGGGCTATTTTCAACTAATCACAATCTTATTATTCTAAAAAATAAGAAATACCTATATTAAATAAAATTTTTAAAAAAACAGTGTATGGGTCATCTTGTTTCTAGTAGCCTCCAAGTTTCTTATTCCTCTCAACTGCATGACTATAAAAAAACCCCCTACTTCTATATTTTCCTACAATTACACATAAAAGCCTGAAACAAATTTCATTTTGAACTTTTATCTTCTGCATGTTGATAGCCCAAATATTTGTGGGAAATAAATAGACAACAGAAACTTGTGAAAATGTTTCTTTTTGTGGTTGTTTGTTTGGGTGGTTTTTGTTGTTGTTTGTTTTGTTTTGTTTTTTTTCCGCAGAACTAAGATAAAATCATAGATTTTAAGTCATGGAGGACAGAGGGATGAAATCATATAACTATTTCCTTTCTTCCTCAAAGATGCCTTCTTCTCTAAATCAAACCTGAGAACTTCAAAACGGACTTTTAACAAGACTAAGTGGAATACCTATATAATATATATAAAATTAAAAAGGATAATTTTTTGCTGTGTTTTCATGAACCTTACAGGTGAAAAACCACTGAATAACATCTACCAAATATGAATGTTAAATACAAATTTTTCACTTTGTTACTTGATTTCAAAGATGTCCTGGAGAGATATATCAAAGAATGAGAGAATATACTGAGTTGGAAAGAACCAACTAGGATCGTCGAGTCCAACTTCTGGCCCTGCACAGCACATCCTCAAGATTCACACCATGTGACTGAGAGCATTGCCTAAACACTTTTCCAGCTCTGTCAGGCTGGTGCTGTGACCACTTCCCAGGTCACAGTACCAAAACCTGTTCCAGTGCCCACCCACCTTCTGTATGAAGAACCTTTTTCTAACATCCAGCTTACCCTCCCCTGACACAACTTCAGGCCATTCTCTTGAGTCCCGTCACAGATTGCTACAGAAAAGAGATCAGGGTCTGGTTCTCCTCTTCCCCTTGTGAGGAAGCCTTAGACTGCAATGAGGTATCCCCTCAGTCTCCTCTTCTCCCACCTGAATGGACCGAGTGACCTCAGTCTCATGCAGCTTCCCCTCAAGGCCCTCCTCAAGGTCACAGTCCTCATGGCCCTCCTTTGGGCACTCTTACAGATTAATGTCTTTCTTACATTGTGATGCATTGATGCTGACAGTTTTAGCAGTGAAATTCTTCAGCTCTCTAGTATTCTGTGAGCTCTGTCTTTCCCACACATGCTACGTAAAACAAAGTTACCAGTATTTATCAATATCCACACCTGCTCTAGTTTTTCCCAGACTGTTATTATTTCAGTTAGAAAAACACTTGCCTGCTGCATGCTGTAAGTTGGGTCAGCCCCTCGGGGGGTGGCTGGCCAGAAGATCCAATTCCCTTATGCCACTGATCCCACTTGTGAACAAACATATAAAAAGCTCAGAAAGTTATTAAACTCGGCTCAGTTTGCCTCTTTCTACTGATTTGGACTCGTGTGGTTGTTTCTACGCGTCCGCCTTACACAGCGACAGTGATGAACCAAACTGCTCACAATATTCCAGGTGAGGCCATGCTCTGCATGTGCTCTGAAGGAGTTATTAGCCTGCATAACACCACCAACCCGTATCGTAATTACATCCACGCCATGTATTGATAGCAGCATAACGGCTGCTCGGGAGCTGTCATGATGTCAGTGCAATGAAACTGGGGTTTTGTTGGCTCATCATTTTAATGTGAAGCTTTTTTGCTGAGCATAATCCTGTCAAGAAAAACAAGTGGCCATTCTTGCATCATTTTCTTTGAATGGGAATAAGGAAAAAAATATATGGCTAAGTTCTCTACAGAAGAAAAATGGGGTTACTGAGAAATATTTCTGGAAGAAACAGGTTACCTGGCAACAGATAATACCTCTTTTGAAAAACCCACCATGGCCCAAGTATTCCCACAGAAGTTTTAACTTGGTTTATGATTTTTGGTGACCACAAAGTTTTGCTTATGCTCTCTTTTGCAGCACCTACACAAGACTATTTAGTCACGATACATATTCATGTATGTATATCCATATATCCTTACATATGTATCCGTAAATATACATAGAGGCAGTTTCTTTTATTTCTGTTACTTTATATTGAATTTTTAACACAAAAATAAGATTGTAAAAATTTTGTTAATATGAATCTTACTTTTTCTTCCATTAAATCTGTACAAAAATTTGTATGCATTTGTAATCTTTTTTGTTGCACTTAAACACTTCTCTACCAGCCACACAGAACTCTGGTATCTATGGTATAATAGTCCTCTAATAATTTGTTATATGCTTAAAAACAATTGAAGCTCTTACTTACAACCTTTTTAAAGCATAACCACAGTCCTATTTTCAAGCTGTGTTTTGATTTCCAAGGCTTCCTGCTAGCAGATAAAATCTTTTTCCATCCCTCTGCTTCTCACTTTGATTCCAGATATTCCTTCTACCACCTTTCGCAAAAAAAAAAAAATTTGGATTCAAACTTTTGGTGAAATTTTGTTAATGCTCATCTTTGAATAAGTAGCAATAATAAATAAATGCAGCACAGATCATACAGGTAATCTTAGATGGGAATGAGGGTTTGTGCTTAGGATTTCCAATAGGTTATTGTTCCAACAGGCACTATTTTTCTCCCAAGACCACAAAGAAGAATTAACATAACTTGCTTTAATCAACTTCGTGGATAAATCATAGTATCTGTTTTTCAAATAAGAGAGTCCCATAGGAGTCATTGGAAAAGTGAGAAGAGACTAATGTCTGAAACAGGTTAAGTTGATTAATGATCTTAGGTTCTTCTTCCTGATGAAGTCACTGAAATTACATGGTGCTAACTATGGTCAACTTGAAATGCAGTCTAACATTGAAACATTTTAGAGAGGAAAAGCTCAATTCAACCAAAGCTAGTGAATAATATTCAGAAGATTTGGACTTCTTTTTAATACCACATTAATTAATTACTTTAAATTATATGGACAGAAATATTCAGCAAACCCACTGGCTAGATTGTTTGTATATCTTTTAATTCTGTGAAAAATTAGATTATCGGCCTTATGCAGATTGTCACTCACCTTTGATTTTAGGGCTTGTTATTAAATATTCAGAGCATTTATTCAGTAGAATCCTCAGTATCTTTGCTATTGCTATATAAGGACAGATTACTTTTACAAATGACTGTCTCAACATTATAAATAGCCCCACTATGTTACAGTTTTCCCATGAGTATCCTCACTATTGAGTAAATTGACCTTCTACAGGACAGTAAGTCATTCATGACTGGGAACCTTAAACTACAGAATAAATTTGGAATCACTCAGTTCCTAACTAGACACTCTGTATTTAGCTTCAATATAACCATAAAAATGCTGTATAAAGTATCCAGCTGAGATCCTAATACAATTAGTCTCCTAGTCAAATCTGTATTTCATATATTCTGCTAAACTGCACTTCTATAAATGTACTCTCAGTGTGGGAAAAAAGTACTGGTAGAAGACATGCTTGGAAGTGTTTTTTTTGCTACGTAGAATCAAGTGGTAATTATAAAGGCTTCTTCACAAGTTTAGTAATGAACTTAAAGTGCACAAAAAAATCTTGTTCTGGTAATAGCTTAGTTAACAAATAGCTAAAAAATAGGCATCGTTTACTTCATCTGCTCTTTAAAAGAACAACGAAAATTAGAAAAGCAGTTCACTCTCCAAATTCCTTCTGTCATTTGTCTGGTGAGATTTCTAGTATGAACAGCTGCTACAGAGCAGCTTTTTGCTATGTGCTTGGCTTGAAAGTCCTGGTCTTGACAAGGAATTAAGCTGCTAACATGCTTTGGAGCAGTACCACCCTAAGAAAAGATGATTGTGGTCATGGAAAAGGGTTATTGAGCTGTTCCTAGACCTCAGAGCATAAAAATAATCTTGCTGAGTGTGACTTTCTGACTATTCAGGTTTAGAGTTGATGTTGCTAAATGGGAAAGATTAAAAGATAAGCAAATATTTTCAGTAATATATTATGTACATACCAAGTCCTTTACTCCTCCTTTCCCCGCAATATAACCCAACTAAATCACAAGTAAATGAGGCTACTGCATATAATCCTAAACAAAAAAATCATCCTTTAGGCTCCTCTAGGTTACCATCTTTTTTTTCTTATATTCATACCCTTTTCTTAGTGAAGGAAGTCACTGCAGCAAAATAATCATAGTCCTTCCCATACTTTAAGTTCTCTAATCCCAGGTCTTGTCATGTCTGTGGTCACAGATGGTTCCAACTTCTCTTGCTAAACTCCAGAAATCTTTCTTTAAGGAGCAGTGGAGACCAGACTCCACTGAGAGTGGAGACAAACACACGAGAGTGTTTGAAAATATACCCTACAGAGACCTGACACTTTTACAAGAGTCTGAATTCCTAAGATGCCAGTGCTAGTAGTATTTAGACCCAACAGGTTTTCCTCATCTCATCTGGGAAAAACGATGAGATGGAAGCTTCTCCAAACCTGATTTTGCAACAGTTTCAGTCAAATGCTAAGTTTTGGGTCAAGTACCTCTTCTCGTCTGTAGGCTGTTAAACTGCTCAAAGCAGGTCCCATTCTCTCCTTCAGTTCACCAAACATCAGCTCAGCAAACTACCCACACAACCTTAAATTACCCATATTTATAAAAGAGGAAATTACGAGAAAACAATTTCTTTTAGAGCAAAAGAAGAGAAAGAAAGAAAAGAAAGAGAGAAAAGCAAGACATAGCTACCACCTCTTCGATTGGTATGATCTCAGCTGCCATACAATCCAGGGACAAAAGGGAGACAACTTGTGCTTGCCTCATGCTTTGGCTTAAGTACCCTTTGACTTTCCTGAGCCTTTCCTCCAGGTGGGACTTCCACGCTGGTGGCCACTGAAGAGCTGGGTTAGGGGCTCCAGGGACAGATGTGGAGCATTGCCTGTGGTGTGCCAGGGATTGGGGGCTGCTGTGGGAATGGGCTCTAGGGTGGGGTGGGATGAGGTGTGTGGAGCAGGACCCTGCCATGCCAGGATGAGACTTGACCTGTCCCTTCCACCAACCATGCACCTGAAATGTTTAGAGCCAGAAATCCTTTCAGTCTCTCACACTGGCCTCAAAAAAACAGAAGAGAGCCAAGATTGCCTGTATGCTTCTCATCCCCGAAGCTTCCCCTTGCAAAAGTGACCATAATTTTGACCATAATATCTGAAATCAGCATCATACTAATGGCTCCAGTGAGAGTATAATGCACCAGATGAAGTACAAAGTTACTCTGTGGGAAGTAATTTAAATCAATACAAAATACCTCAGAATTCTCGGAGACACTTTGCCGTCCTACCTGCTCACTACTTTATTGATGTACTACTAAATGAAACTAAGTAGTACATCAATACACAGTTTTAATTAGAATGCTGGGGCCGGAGGGGATGTCTGACATTTTTTGATGGAAGAAGAAAGTATCAAATCTAGCAAGGGAAGAAACAGAGCTAAAGGAAAAATCAGTGTCAGGAGAATAATAAAAAAAGTTAACAAAATCACCAGAGCTTGAACAAAGAAATAGGAGATAGTGCAGGTGAAGATCAATGTCTCAAAGCAAATAGAAGGGAGAAAACGGACTGGTGATATTGACAACGATAAAACTTCATGCCTCTAGTTATTTTTTAGGGTTGTTGTATTTTTTTATAATAAAAATGCAAATATAGATTTAAAAAGAGAAAGAAAAAAATTGCTAGTTGAAAGAATAGAGGGTTTTTTTCTCTTAAGTCTGTGTGAAAAGTTTTCCTTAGGAAATTGTATTTGAAGTCATTCGATGCTTTTGGACTGTAGCTTGTCCTTCACTGATGATGATGACTGAGGTAAAAAGGTGAGAGAAATAAAAAAAATCTCAGACTAAGAAGTAAGCTAATTGTTTAACCCAAGACAGTGACTAAATTATCCTGTAGACTTCCAAACTACATTTACTGACAAAAAAATTGCCCAAGGTTTATTTTTGCATGACCAGAAGAGTGCTATGGATATTATCATTGCTATGATTTTTTTTGAAATGATATTCCAAGGGAATTAAATATATTGAATTTTAATGAATAAATAGAAGAGACATTTTTAATACACCACTAACCACGGCAAAATGTGTGCATGTATAGATTTCAAAAGAAAGTTTCTTTTCAACAATATTGAACATTTTCTGAAATCTATTTTTAGATTAGCAGAAAGTACTATACAGTGGCAACACATTAAATCAAGAGATACAAAGATACAAATTCACCACGAATGCAGTTTCAGTGACTTAAAGGAAATTTTACTTCAATCAGCCTGATTGCTAAAATTAAGTAGAATCAGAACAGGTTTTCAGTTTACAGTCTTATGAAATAAAAACTATGGGAAAATTATTTTTATGTTGTTTTCTCTTACAACAATTCGGTAACAAAAAAGATTAATTTCCTTGTGTCCTTTTCTGAGTCTGTTAAAATTCTGGTGACTCCTGCCCTATTACTCTTGGCTTATAACACATGAACAAATTCAAAGACATTTAATTCCTGGAACTGATGCATAATTAAGTCAATAATCTTTCTATATTTTAATGAAGATGAAATTCCTAAGCCTTTTACTTGAGAAAAACAATGATAGCAATAAGAAACAATAAAAAAAGAATCAAAATTTAAAATTAATTCAGTTTTGTCAAGATATGAAGTCTTTTTTTTTTAAGTTGCTTCATAAATCCAATTATTCTAGGTTATGTACCTGATATTTAAATCAGGATTTAAGAATATTTCAGAGAAGATGTGAAATTATTAGACATTTGAAATTCCTAAGCAAATACATGATAGAGATATAAGAATAGAAAGACACATTTTGAGAGTCCATAGAGAAGTAGGAAAACAAGAAGAAAGTATTTTAATTGTGAATTGTATGGAGAAAATACAGAATAAAATATCAAGACTGTGTTTTGTGACAGGCTGTCAAGCATGAAAGAATTCTATAGCAGGATAAAAAATTTCACTGAATGATCATCTTGGAATTATGATTTTTCATTCCTTGTTGACATTAAAGTAAGACACCTTTCAAGAACCATTTCTCTTGGAATGTGTGAGCCTTTCCCAAGATTAGCAACTTTCTTATTTACAGTGTAAGAGCTCTGTAAAATTAAAGTTTAACTCTGGTATTTGAATTTATGTTACAAAGATCTTGAGATTAAGCTTGTTTGGTGCTTCTAGGTATTTTTTTAAATCAGGTTTGCTATTTTTCCCACCAGGGCCACTGTACATTTCATAAATTATGTAGGTGAAAATGTAAAATATATTTATCACCTACCTAATTCTATATTATTATTATTATTTAGGAAAATACCTTTGGCTTCCAAAGGAGCACCAGGATAAGGATTTACCTATTCATTTAAAAAAGTTCCTCTTGGTATCTGCATTTTCTTCACAAACAGAAGAAAAGGCAGTAGAAAATACAGTAGGGACAGAAAAAGTAGAATTAGAAACATAGACTGAAGTGTTTTTTTAAAAATCTTACTCTTATTCTTAAATAAATCTAGAATAATTGCAAAGATGGATGGATTTACTGTTAGACAATGAATCACATAACATGAAGAGTTCTATCTCATCAAGCCTGGGTGAGTTTTCTATGTAATTTTGAAAAGTTTGTTAAACCTTTTCTCCAACATCTCTTAGAAAACAATAAAACAAAGAGAAAAAAAAAAAAACAAACCCCAAACAGAATCAAAAAGAAACCCCTACCCATAATTATTATAATCTCTAATAAAAAAGAAGCAGTGATAATAAAATCCATTAGTGTCTTTGATAAACTCAGTTTCTACTGCCATAAAGAAAATACAAGCACAGGGTGTAGTTTCCAAACCAACAATGGCAAATACTGAGTTCCTTTAATTCTCCATATTCTGTTCAGCAATTAATCGCTCACATGCTTAATGATTTGAAGACCAACTGCTCTTAGGTGTTGTCACAATTTACTGCATCAGCTGAAATTGGTTGTTGGTTAAACTGGAGGTGGATCCAACAATCTTCTAACATTTGGTTAAACAAGGTTATGATCCAAGAACACAGTTCAGTTCAGTTTGAGCACCATCAGACAGTTTTAATTTGTCCTTAAAAACTTATCCAGTATCTACCACTGCAGTTGGTCTGTGTTAATAATTAATGAGATTTGTATGCAACAATTTATCAGTGGGCGTAGATGATAAAGAAATGCTACCTATAGCATCCAGACGGTGATTTTATTCTGGGGGATGGTGTAGAATCTTGCTCTGTCACTGTCTAAATGTTTCTTTAGAATCTTGTTTGCAAGTTGCACATACCTTCTGGGCATATGTCTATATAAATTTTCATGAATTATTGTCTTTCTTTTTTTTCTTTTTTTTTTCTTTTTTTCCTAAGTTAAAATATTTGCCTTATGGACAAGACTGTGTCCTGTATTGCTATGAGACTTCTACTCAGAATAAGGCAGAGTAAGTGCACAGGTTTGGAAGATGAGAAATGCAGTAAGAAAGCTAGAAGAGGGCAAAAAAAGCTCCCAAATAAAGTAAAAATCTATAGAAGAATAATAGCTATACATATTCTATTTTCAGCCATATATAATAAATATATTGGTTTAGTTGCAATGGTGGCTAGGGAAAAAAATAACATCAAGTCTTTGAATTTTCTCCTATTGAGTAAAACCTAAAAACAATTAACCCTCCACACCACTTCCCTAAACCTTAAAGGAATTAATATAGTGAAATAGCAAGCAAAATATCAGAAATCAAAAGGAGAAGGGCACTGGAGAGGAGCCTACAGTGCTGGTTCAAGATGTCCATCCAGGGCACAGGAATAGCCACTCTTAAAGTCATGATGGGGCAGGATGAGGGGAGGCCCCCTCATCCCCAGATGGGGCTGGGCAGAGACAGGAAGGAATGTCAGTATCCTCAGGACACTGAGAAATTTGACCAGTGTTCATCTGCCATCATCACATTGCAGATTCAATCTTATCAGCCTTTCAGATATAATGATGAAAAAAATGCTATTTATGTGGAAAGTCTCTTTTCTTCAAACCCACACAGTTTTCCATTGGAACAAGCAATTAAGCAATTTAGCAATCCCTAAGAGATATTTAAAGTCAGGGCACATTGACTATATTTTGTGCTCTCTATTCTCTTGCAATCTAATGGATTTGTATTCAATTAAAGATAAACCAGGGGGGAAAAAAAGGCCAAAGAGCACCACAGTGTTTCAGATTTCAATGAACTCTTAAAAATACAGTAACAAAAATCTCAGGTACTCAAGATCATCTTCTTGTTAAAAGAAATAATAAAAAGAATTGCTTAGTGAGGTGGTTTGGCTTCTATTCCTCTGAAAACATAGAGCTTCTATCAGTTGCCTTATTCTTTCATCAAAATAAAAGTCTGGCTCCTGTTTGCTGCTCCATTGGCATTAAAGGAGCAGTTTTCAGGCTTGACTGCATAGGATGCCAGTAAGCAAATCCCTAAATTAATGCTTAAAATGGCATTTTGGTGACTAAATAATGATCTATGTCCAAAATTTTTATACTTGACTGCTTAAAATTAGGAGGGGTAAATAAATCCCTAGTTAAAATACAGTTATTAATGCAGAAGTGGATTGATCTTCAATCAAAAAGGGAAAAAAAACTAGTGGATGTCCTTGGAAGGGTTGAGATATGCATGCACTTTGCAGGATTAGACCTTCAGAAGATCAAGAGTTTTGTTCTGTTGCCTGCATTTGGCTTGTAATCTTATCTTCCCTCAGGCATTTTTTGAAAACAGCAACACAAAAGACAAATTATGACATAGGGAAGTAATAAGAGGTTGCTATAATGCAATTATTTTAATTATTTTCTAATGATATGGAAAATATATATGGATTCAGATTCATTTGTGTATCCTAAGGTAGGTGCCTTCATTTGGAATGAGTTGCTTAGTTTCCCATTATAGATGACAGAACTATAATCAGCATATTCACTGGAGTTTAGTCTTAAATCCATTGTCCAGATGTAGAAGTTTAATTTTGAAAGAAGTGAGTTACACCTTAGCTTCCACACTGATCAATTATTTGCCAAAAGTAAGGGACCTCAGGTGATTCTCACATTGTAGTCACCAACATTTAACCAGATTAACCCAATCAAATTATAATACTCATAATTAATGAAGTTATTCTTAAGTGACAACAGAATAAGGAAAGAAATTATAGTTCTTTATGAACGTATAATGTAATACTGGATCATTTCCCCATTATTTTATAACAGCTTCTTCAAAATCAGCTGTAATAAAGTCCTAAAAAAAATCAACTTAGGAATTTAACTTTTTTTTTTTTACCCAAGTGTACTCTCAACAGGTGCTGAGCATATTTGATTTTAAGAGGAACATGAAAAAATCAATGTTAATTTGTTCAGACGTTTTTCAGATTTTTAACAGCTCTGTGATGTGGTCAGCATATGAGACAGAGATAATTTTTTATTCATCACTACACAGTTGTTTGAATGTTTGACCTTGACATAGCAGGAGTTAACTACTAGACTCAGGCTTGAGAATTGCATTTATTTGTCCTGTATCTAATAGTATAATGGCAAAATGGTATGATGTAGGGCAGTGATGAGTGATATCTATGAGGATAGGAAAGCTTGCAGTCATTTTTGCCTGGCTGTTTTATTTACAGAGACAAGAATAGGTGACCTCTGGAGAGGTTGTAAATGCTCTGGGCATTTGTTTACAGGTTAAATAACATATTGTGCAAATTGATGGTTTCCTATGGTCCAGTCTTCATTCCACTTGGGCTGTACACGTTGTCATACTGATATAACACATACAATTTTATTTTTTTTAAGTTTTAAATAAATGTCATTATTTCTTTTCACATCTCAAGGCATGGGTAGAGACATAATTCCCATCCTAATCTCCACGATAACCTCAGAGCTTCCTTTTCTGTTTGCTACAGTGGCATATTCCAACAGGACAGATGCTGGTGATTAAGATTTTCTGCTTCAAGAAATGTGTTTTATTCACTAGTTGTCAACAAACTTTCTGAAGGCAAAATCCAGAAGAAAGGCTCTGTGAGGAGCCTGGTTAACAAATCTAGGGCTTTCCAAATCTGAAAAAATGTTTATGATGTCCTATGTTAACAACAGTTGCTAGAAAGGTTTGTTTTCTCACAATCAGGTTTGCAGCCTGCTTATGACAATACAAGGAATATTTAGTTGTCAGACAAAGCTCTCCCAAGGTTACCAGCCCATGTCATGAGTTGCTAAACACTGAACAATATTATCTGTCAGCAGCAGAGGGTAGCTTGTAGGACCTTAAAATGTCAGTGCAAGAGTAAACTATGAGTGTTCATATAGAATTTTAATTTTAGATTAGGACAAAATCAAGATGACAGGAAAAAAACTCCTTGGATTTGTGGGTGTAAATATTGTACAGATTCCACCTCATTGTTTTGCTACCAGCTATCTGAAGAAGGTACCTTATTTGTAGTCAAAGGATTAAATTACATCAGAACACTGCAAGAAGATATGAATACACTTTTGTCTACACCTGTGAGACAGAGCAGATGACTGGACTTATCCCCATCTGCACTGATCTCATCATTCCAGGATGATTTAAATTAGAGTTTCTGATAAGAAATAGGTGGTTTTTGCATTGCAATACTTCTGCCTCAATTTAGACATCAACAGCAAGATGAAAAGTATCTGACTGTAAATAGGCCTGTTTAACTTCATGGGCTAAGAAAAGAGTCTTGAAGACTGGCTCAGCTCTAGATATCTACCATGTAGAGATGGATCATAAAAAATATCCTAGCAGTGGGTAGACCAGGAGAGAGATTATCTCACATGATGTACCACAAGTCTATTTCCCATAGATATCCCCATGTGACTATTTCAGCAGCTCATTTCGTGACCATTTTGTTTGCTAGTGCATATCTTGAATGCAATAATAATAAAAAAGTAGAAGTATAAGCAAAAAAGGCATTTGAAGCAGAGATCCATGTTTCGTTGCTACACTGTGTGATTAAGCTGTGTAAATGGTGCTCCATTTATGTTTATGTTGTGTAAACCAGATTTTCACAATTCAGAAATGCATTAAGAAATAGTGCATCAGAGTTTTTAACCTCTGCCCTTACCATATATGTTTCTTTCTAACTTTCGACCAAGAACTTCCCTGCTAAAAGTATACATTTTTTAAAAAAGCCATATCTTACTTGCAGTTACTTATTATAAGTTACTATTTTGAATCTCTTGTTTTCTTGTTTGATGTCTAAAAGCTGAGAGCTGCCCAGCAATAATAACCTAGCTGAATCTGGATATGTGAAACTGAAACTTAGAGCCCACAAGAGATGGGCCCAGTGCCTTCTGTTGATAGACGCTTACAAAGAATTACAGTACCCTCTAGGTTTCAAAGTTATGCATTAAATTTTGCTTAACTGAAGGCTGGCATAGGTTTGAAGGGAACATGGGAAATGTCTCTGTTCCAGCTTTGTAAAATGCAAGGGTTACAGCATATCTCTGAAGTAAATGCTTTAGCTCTGTGGCTAAAGGCGGACATCTGTGGCATCCTCTAAGCTGCTGTTGAAGAAATAGGCAGCAACCCTTCCTCCAGGGTTCTCAGTAAAAATAACTGTGATTATTTAGACTTCCAGAGAGTATTAAATGTACAGTGATTGTTCATATCAGTTTAGCGTCTTTGGGACCTGAAGCCAGTGACACTGGTTCTGTGAATCCTGAACAGCTGGAGGACGGATGGGGCCCTGAGCTCCTTGGTTCAGCCAAGATGGCAGATCCTCTGAGTGAGTACATTGCCAAACTTTGGGCATTAACTTTTTTTTCTGGTGCAATTTGGTTGTCTGCAGGCTGTTAGGGACCTAAGTAGTTAAGTGGGAACTGCTGACCAATTTTTGGACTTTCATATGGAGATAAAAATTTACGTTTTGTCATATAATTTTTTTTTAAATTTCTTCCTAAGCTGTTCAGAAGACAATAAAATTGGTTTGATATAACCATTCAATAAAGTGACTTACTGCAAAGAAATAAAATTTTGTTTATCAGTGAAAAATCACCCTCTGAGTGAATTGAATTTCATTCTCTGCCTATTGCAGACATCTGTTTCATATAATTTTCTTTGAATAGGTATTAAATATCACTATCTAATTAAAACACTTGATTTCTTTTTTCTTTTTTAATGTATAAATATATGCATGTGAGCAATATGTACATTTGCGAGTTTCAATTTGTGAAACCAGGTTACAAACAGTGAATTGGAAACTGTTCTCAAACACAAAAGCAATTAATAAAAATCAGCAGCCAAATATATTTTTAAAGCTTTTATCCCAAGGGAAATCAGACACCTTCTTGAATTTCAAAAGCTTGACAGTGCTAGCAATAGTTAGATAGTTTCAAAGTATCTGACACTCTAAACCAGTTCAATTATTCTATTTCTTTTGGATTATGCATTAAGAATTGCAGTGTAAGTGTTATTGGAAGAAAAGCTCTTAGAATTAATAAGATTTAATTCACTGATTCATATCCACTGCTGTTTTGTGCTGATTATTAACAGGAGAACTTATCTTGGCTGAACTGCCTGTCCCAAAAGGAAATTGCTTGATCCTACTGTGCTTTTATGGTAAAGAAAAAAAAAGTTTAATAGAACTGATTAGATCTTTCAAGAACAGGAAGTGATGTTTTTAAATTTATATACTTACAGGAACACTTGACTGCTAATTTGACCCAGTAGCACAAGATTTCCCAAACAAGGCACATCATTCCAATACAAAAAGGTAACTAATCTGAGAAGTTGCAAGAGGATTTTCTCTTTGCAGATGTCAGACAAAGAATACAGGAAATTGTATCATAGGCTTTAAATATGTGCAAACCTATATGCATCAATTACTCCCACAACAGAGAAGCTTGGAGTTTCAAATAAATTCATGGGCAGAGAATCTCCCATAAAATTTTTGTACTGGATGTTTTTTCATACACTCTCTGAACAACTTGCCAATGAACAGTGATTGATGAAGACAGAAAAAAAGCAAGATGGAGACTTACAGAAGTATCTGTCTCTCTTATGTATATTTAATATCAACAACAATTTCCCAGTAAAGTTAGAGTCTTAAAAATCATGCTGTTGTAGATTGTAGACTCTGATGATGAAAATTTTGGAAAAACAAAAAAATAATTGTTGCTTTAAAATAGCGTTGCACTGCTCACTGAAGGTTTTTGTTTTAAAGTTGTCAACCTTTTATTCACTTTTCTGGAATCACTGCTAGAATGTCTACCAGCATGGTAGATAATGGTGTTGTTAAAACAAATATATCCTTGCTAAATATTTATTTATTAACAGGGTTTATTTCACTTTGTGAGAATCATATTTGAGAAAGTTAAATGCTTTTTTTAAATTGTTCCACCCCACAAACTAATTCAATAGCAATGATTGGCTCAATACAATTTTTTTTGACTCTATAGATTTCTATTATTATATGAATTATATACCATACATTCTGATTTCAGAAATTACCAGTCCATGAATTTCTAGAGACTCACAACAGTAGGCATTTGTATGTTGAAATGTGAAAAATTTGAAACCATTCTGAGTCTAATGGATATTTATTGAGCTCGACAGAAAATTTTCCGTTTATATGGCAAACTTTGAGACTTTTCATTTAGTCACATTTTTAAATGGAACAAAAACTAAACAAAAAAATCTCTTTCACAATTAAAAAAAATTAAAAGAACAGAAATATAGTTATATATTTCATTCATATAGTTAATGCATAACACTTCGATTAATTTTTTTTTGTTAATTTGATTATCAATTTTAAAGTTAAGTTAGTACTTATTTTAGAAAAATTCAAAAGCTTTATTAATTTTATTTCCCCCTTTTTATTATATTCAGACAATGTTAGAGCTATTTCTGTGAAAAAAATACATAAAAACTTTTTTGTATTTAGAAGGAAACCATTATAATCAAAGGTGATACTGATGCCTTTTCCTGGTCTTGAAATCCAGAGGCAAACATGGTTAGAAGGGGAAAAGGGGTTTTACCTTGGTGTTAATCTTAAGGATCCTTAGGTGCACCACATCCAGATCGAATGCACCTCCATGCACACCACAATCCTCAAGATCTGGTCTTATATTCTAGGTCTTACTAATTAACATATCTATCCAAAATTCCCCAGTGAGGGGCTAAAATCATCTCCCCTTCCCCAAGGAAGCTTCCCCTGGATGGTTCTATCTTAGTTTACAAAAAGTGTTCTGGAGAGGACCTTGGGTTCTGGGGCACACTGATCCCCTATGAAGCTTCTAAGATGTTCAGTCTCCCAGATTAACAAACAAGTCCAAGAATGTAGGCAAAAACCACTGAGAATACAGAAGTTGTAAAAAGGTATAGCGGGTATAAAAGAAAAGACAAAAATCATCATGGCATCAGTAGTATAATACAAATAAAGATATAGGTATATTTAGAATGAGGGGGAAACGCTTCAGTTTTCCCACTGCATGCCAGGGGTAATGGAAACTTGATTTCCCATTTTATCTCTGATATGGACTTCCTCTATAGTATTATGTGAACTACATAATCTCTTAGACAACATTTCATTTGCAAGAAATGCAGTGAGGATTAATGAGCTGCTATTTGCTATGGCTAGGAGGCTGAAAAGCATTTAAGAGCAGGGCCACATTTGGATTTGGATAAAATCTTAATATGTCCTAATTTGTCTATGACAGCAACTGGCCTAAAGATGTCATTTGGATTTTGTTTACAAAAAGTATATTCTGAGCTCAGCCTGGGAGACAGTAAAATACTCAGATGTTTATGAAGAGTTGTTGAGAACCAGAGCTGAATTCTGCTCAGTTCTCCCTGTGGACCATGAGAGCCTAAATTAATTCCTTCCTCTGACAAAACCTCACAATTTTTAATCTGTGTTTTTTTCCAGTTCAAGACCTCCTAGATGTGCCTTCCTTCCTTCCTTCCTT
>VXAC01003228.1:125840-207500 GCA_013399225.1 Rhipidura dahli | reverse complement strand
GGCACACTTGAAATGCCTTGGCCTTGCCAGTTCAGTCTCACCTGCTTAGGCTAATTTATTGTGGTGGGTTATTTTGGTTTTTTTTTTTCCAGAGGGCAAGACTGAAAAATACATTTATCCCATTATAGTTAACAGATTCAGGAAGTAATTTGCAGATCAGGAAACAATGGATCTCGTACAATAAAAGCACAGCCTAGGTAATTCATAAGGAAGATAAACTTGTATTGTTAAGCTTGCACATTTTACTCTTATTTGTAGGCCGTGTATTGCTCTCCTGTGCTTTCCACCATTAAGCAGTAATGTTATTGCATTAGTAAAAAAGCCCTGCTGCTTTGACTGGCTTTCAGAGCCACACACACAAGATCAGATAATGCATTTTACTGAATTATGAAGAGCGCAGTTATTTGTTTATAACCGCTCACTTAGTTATTGCTCTCAGGGCTCCGCGGTACAATTTAATCACTTCCCTGCGTCTCCGGAGTTCTCACAGGCTGGCGTGAGGCAGCGGAGGGACAAAGCAGGATGACTGGCAGCTAAGTGTTTCAATCAGTCAGGATACTGATTTATTTCTGCGAGGAGAAGTGTAAAGGAAATGAGAATGGCTGTTTTTTGTAAGTGATGTGCTGAATAGTCATCACTTAAACGCTGGAGGTCACACATAAAGACTGAAATCTTGAGAAAGGGAAAAAAAAAAAAAAGAAAACCCACAGGAGTGTGTCTTGTCACCCTCACTGCACACAGGCTTTGGGAAGCGTGTGATGCTCAGCATGTCCCAAAAAGGCAGCACAAAGGATGGGTCTGGAACCCTTTCACTTACCAGGTTTTCCTCACAAAAGAAGGGCTATGAAGCATTAAAAGGCAGGGTGTTGGGAATTCTTTGCTGTCTGTCTAGTTGCTGGACACACCTGTGAAGTTTTTAACTGTATTCAGGATTCTGGCGTTGCAGAATGTTTAAACTGGACCCAATGAGTTGAAATAGGGAAGGTGGTGTAAATATTTGTGCAAATTGATCTCCTTTGGAGTTAAAAATGTATTTTAACTAGAACAAAAATAGGAGTGAAAACGTGGGTGGAATATTATATCTGTGCTTTAAAAATATTCATGGGTATGGCTGAGATAGGAACAGATACATTAAAGTTTTCATTGCCTACTTTGAGGCAATAGAAATCATGTAATTTTATATCCCTCTTGATGTGCTGGTTTTAATCTGAAAAATATAATACTTTTTAGCTAGTCAAAACAATAAATACTCTATAGCAAACATAACAGCATTAGATGATGTTTATAAGGAGAAAGAAAATTCAACTGAAGTTTTTTGCTAATGGTGAATCATTCCTTCTGTATTCCATCTGAACTCAGACAGATATAAAATCCAGAGGAAGCCAGCAGATAGTTTTGAATGAAATTAGGTCTTTCTAAGATTTTAAACCTCCAGAGCCCACTGAAAATCCATGCTCAACAATCACTGCCTTTATAGCAGGGAAGATACTTTAGCTATCAGGAGGCTGCTTTAGTGGGGTATTCCCTAGAAAGCCCCCTGTAGCCTAGCCTACATTTCATCTTCTTCTCCTAACCTAAATCCTGAGGTTGTCAAACACTTTCATAAAAAAGTATGCACTAAAATTTGATGAAAATGTGGCTATGTAGAGAAAGAACTACCTTAGGAGAAGCTTTTAGTGCTGACAATAGAAAAACTTTTTACTGTCTCATGAAAAACTGAAACTGACTGCAGGGAGAGAGAAGGGGACTTGCCTCTTGGTCAGAGGAGAAATCTCTGGGTTTGCTGCTAAATGCACTCAGGGGAAGTGAAGGTATCTGCAGTATAAAATAATAAAATACAAAAGCAGCCCTTGCTGTCGCAGGGACTGGATGGCAAAGGAGAAGCCCCACTTTTTGATTACACTGATTTCTGGATGTTTTATGCATCCAGATGAATTGATATTTCTTTTGATGGTGCCCATTAAGACACAGATTTTGAGGCCTGTTTTGTCTCTTTCACAGGGAAGGTGTATGATGTGTTGATAGATGTATGATCATGATAGTTTTGGAAGATAAAGGAGAAGAGAAAATGTGCTGTGGGCAGGAAACAGCCACTTCAGCATTTCTTTTCCCTCCTGTCTTTTTTTCCTGAGCTAACAGTCCATTCAGCCTGAATACAGATCTATTCTTAATGTGTTCAACTGCATTATTTAGCCTACCACTGCAAGCCAAATTGTTATCCCTGGAGATGGAATTGGTAAATTGATTTAATGGAGCTTTGTTAATCTGGAATTTCATTTATGTCTTCTCTTGGATCCGTCCGTTTTCGCTTCTTTGTGTTTAGGAAGTGTGATTTTGGCCAAAAGGCACAAATACACGCTAAGAGCAGCTCTTTAGCTCCTGGCTACCTGCAAGAAGGCTGTCGAGGAGACTCTTGTCTTGTGAGAAGCACTTAAAACTTGCTATTAAGTCCTGCAGTGCCTCTGTTTGCAGCACATCGATCCTTGGGAAGTGAAGCCCTGAAGGAGCAGATCTCTGGTGTGTTCCGTGGCTGTGAGCAATTACTGAGGAACGCAGAAGAGAATACCTGAGTGGTTTATTCATAACCTGCTTCGTGGCTGCATTCCTGACTCCTGCATGGCTGGAATGCCACTTGCTGCAGCCACCAGTGGAGAACACAACCAACTGCTGGCTGAAAAGATCTGCAGTGGGTAAAAACACTGAGAGAGAGGTGTCAAATGGTCCCCTGGAAGGGTATGGATAAGGATTACATAAAAAAGAGAATTTGCAAGCCTGGAATGTGTTTTCCCCCACAGTATCTATTTCCATTTTCTGTGAAATGGCTTTCAGTATTTAGGTTATTTCACATTTTGTTATAATCTCTTGGATGGAGATCAGATATGAGATTTACGGTCTGAAAACAGGTTGAAATGGTTCTTGATGGTGTCAGGAATATTTGCAAGGTTTTAGCAGCTGATATGGTGCAGATGAGTGCATAATACAAATAATAACATTTATTATCTGTATTGCTGTCCCATTCCCCAGAACTGTGGATGTGGATTGGAGCCCTCCTTGCCTTCATTTTCCCCCATGGTCCTAGGCACTGTATCAAACAGGAAAAAAAACCACCAAATTATATTTTAGAGTGCCTGATAGTAGAGACAACTGCAGTTTTCTGATGAGGAAATAGCAGAATGATGTGACTCTGGTTATGAGCTAGTCAGTGGTCAGATATCAACATCTTCTACCCCTTTCTCTCATTCATTAAACCACACAATAAATGACATATTCAAGGTGAAATTTTATCAACAAATAATTGACTTTGGGGGAATGTGTGGCTGTTCTTTAGGGGAGCACTTGGACCTCCCCTTGAAGATGCCTTTTTGGCAGCACTATGCGGTGATACAGATAGAAAGGGTCAGAAATGGGATGAGTGCAAGGAATTAGTGATTTAAGAATAATATGACAAAAATTATAACCTCTCAGCTGTCCCACCTTCCTCAAGCAGTGCATCCAGTAATCCTTTCCAGACTGTTTTTCGTGAGGTCCAGTCTGATGCAAGTGCAAATAAACTTTGGCTGGTGAGCAAAATAACCCTCTCACCTGGCTTTAGAGGGACTGACATGGGCAGTAAGAGTTTCTGCAAAACATTTTTTGCAGGACCAGGCTTCTGTTTCCAGGATTTGTTAGTGCATTTCATAACAGAAAAAGTTCTGGGTTACCTATGAAATGTTGGCCATTTAAAGATTTCTGCTTGCTAACAGCCTTCTAGTTTCTCTTTGTTTCTCCATAAAGTCTGTTCTTTCCCAAATTATTCTGTCTCCTCAGAGCAGTCTTCAGCTAAAAGTGAGGACAGATTGGTACCACGAGCGGTTCAGTGTCTTGAAGCTGAGATTTGTGTTAGGGAAATGAGATGTGATGCAAGGACTGAAGGTGGTCTTGCCCATGTTTGTCCATAATTAATGTATTTCTTTCCTATTAGCTTCAAAGGATTTTTTTCTAGTCAGGAGTTAAATGGACTCATTTAGTGTTTATATTTATGCAAATGATTGTTGTGTCACTCAGGTTGCAACATTAAAGAAAAAAAGCCAGATATTTTACATGCCTTTGAGTATTGAAGTGATTACAATTACCTCCATAAGAGGAGTTGCTTTATTAATTAATTAACTTGGAGAAAAATGTCTAGTGACCCTCTGAAGGAATATCAATAACTGAAACATTAATTATGTAAATAAGATCTGTCCTTACTGTTCATTATTCATAGTTTAACAGGAAAATTGCCTTTTAAAATAATGCTTCATTCATATCTTTCAATAAATGTCTAACCTGCCTAGCTTGTCACTTGGGTCTGGATTTTGAGTCAAAGACTGTAGTGACATGGATACAGACCTTGGGGCACTTCATTTGAGCCACCAGCACCCAGTTCCTAATTGCTGGGCTGGCATTTTTTGGGCACGGGCTCTCTGAGGCAGCAAATCCCCTTTGGGAATGACTTCTTGAAAAATTTGTGTCCAGAGAGACAGAGTTATTACATTTCAGAAGTGAGGAAGGAGAGGAAAGAAGCAGCAAAATGCTTCCAGGGCTTTTTTGACTTTCCCGTGGTTTCAGAAGGGAGGCTGCAGCAGAGCTGCAGAACCAGCCCAGCTCCAAGTCCTGTTGAGTTGTGGAATTGAATTTTTCTCTGAGTCAGAGGCAGCAGTACCAAGGCAAACAAATACCTTGAGGAAAACAGGGTTAGAGCACGTGTTTGGTTCCTGTGATCTTGTGCACTCAGTAAACTTGTTGATCCTTTCTACATTTGGAAGATGTGACTGAATGCCTCCTGGCAAGTGCTGCAGGTGATTTCACACAGGTTATGGGAATCCTTGCCTTGTAAAGAGCTCTGCCTTTTTGTTTCCTAAAGTTTCACCGAGCATGTTAGCAAATTCTGATGAAGGATTCCTGGAGGGTTTTATTCCTTTTCGTATCCTTAAAGACAACACACAAAGGTTTCCAGGGCTGCTTTTTGCTCAGGTGCCTGTGAGTGCACCTGTGAGAGGAGAGAGAGGAAGAGCTGTGTTTCTTTCTCGTAATCTCAAAGGCTGTGCTGCATGTAATCTTGAGTGTGCAGACAAAAAATAGGAGCTGTGCAGTCCCAGAAAATCCTTTACTCTCCGCTCCCTGAAGAGCTCCTGCTTACGAGCATAAGACATTCAGATTTCCTTTTTTTTTTTAAAATGCCTCAGAACTCGCTTTGCCCATAGCAGGGAAGGGCTGATGAAGAAATATGTGTGTGCCCCCCCCTTTCCCTTGTAGCGTGATGAATTGTGGAAGTCCTGATTGAAAATTCTAATCACAGCCTTGCAGTCCTTCAGATCACAACCCCTGACAGTTGATTCACTCCTTTTCATGCCTGCTGCCTCTGACTGCTCCCGGTGCCTCGTCTGCATGAGTCTATCATTAGCACACAAAGCATGATGGATTGGCTGGGGTACCTGCATCCTCAGAACCTGGGAAATGCTTCTCTTTCAGAGTCAGAGAACCCGGTGTGTGTGTGTGACATCGTCATGAAGGAGAGAAAAATTAATGTGGTATTGGGGGTGCCTGTTTGCTGCCAGTGTTTAGAGGGAAAATGATGCATTATGGGGACTGTGAGTACCTGGCCTGTTCTTTGGGGTTTGGCTGCTCCCTGGGAACGATGCAGAAAGTCACGGCTGTGGAGCAGGGTGTGAGGGAGTCTGGCACATGCACAGCAGCTGTAATACTTCTTGGGAATCAGAGCTGTAAGCACTTCCAAAATTCTACTTGAAGTTCAGCCTATTAGTGAAATCATTTAACTTTCAGTGAGATCAGATGGCCAAAATGAGTACAAACAATGGCTTTTGGTACTGACTGTGGGCTCGGTTCACTTTGGTGGATTCTCTTCTATAGACCCTTTAAATAGGAAACTTTTGCAAATGTTTGCATCTTGCAAATGCTTTTATTCATCTGTGTGACTTGGCATTTAATGTTTCAGTGAACAAGACAGTTAAGTTTTGGCTCCAGTGAAAGATTGATAGGAACAATTTTCGAATGTGGTATCACAACAAAGTGAAAATATGTCATGTTCAAATACTGAGCTCTGATGCGTCATGTGGTCTCGTAATAAATGAAGCAGCACTACCAACCTGACAGATGTGCAAGAAAATGGTTTTAAATTTATGATGATTAATTTTCAAGATGAACTGCAATGAAAAAAATTGTTAGTAGATGCTTAAAGAAGGTAAGGGGAACCAGCTTTCAGAAATGAGAACAGGCAGGTAATGATAAAGCTGCCTTCACTTTCATATTTTGCTTTCTAAAATTTTAGCAACGGGAAAATTGGTATTCTGGCTGCTGCAGCTGGCGTTAACAGCTACTCATGCAAGTGTAACATCTCATGGAAATTCTACTTCTTGGATTTGTGCTACTGCTTTGTGCTGGTTGTCTTGGAAGTAGGAGTAACTCAGAGCAGAGCTGATGGTTTTCTACCTGGTGATCCTTTCAGAGCCATCAAAATAAAACAGCACTGAACTTAGTGAGAAAACAGAGGTAGGTTGATAGTGCCTTGAAAGAAAAACAAACCTTTCTGAAACTCATTTTTTAAATTCATTTTGAGGATTTGCCACTTGAGCATCGACTTTGTTTTGCACTAGGACAGTTGAATGTAAAGGGTATTGTTTGGTAAAGTATAAAGTGATTTATTTAAGCATTGTTAGGTAATTTTGGGCTAAAAACAGGCCTTGATAGCCTTTAGTGAAATCAACTCCTGCCAAATTCAAGAAGAGGAAATAGTTCCCATCCCTATCAGTGAAGTCCATTATTTCAAGGAACTGTGTCCTAATGAGGCCACAACTGAGCTTTCCATTTGGAAATGGAGACAAACAGCCTCAGAAAGGACGTGGGCTGTGCTTTTTTCAGAGCAGGAATTCAGCAGGGGAAAAAAATCCCAAGTGTCAATGTCATGTTAGTTTGAAACAAACAAAATGCGTTTAAAAGGAGATGTTTTATTTGTCATTAGCACTCTAAGCTTTTACATGGGCATGTTTTAGGTTGGCAGCAAGTTATGTGGGAAACCCCAGGAACTGTCTGCCAGCTGTTAATGTCCAGCTCTCTGAGAACAGCTGCCCTGCAGCATCTCCTCATATCTGACCTTCCTCATCTTCAGCAGTGCTCCCTCTTCTCTGTTTGGTGGTTCTGGAGTTCTCCCTGCCATTCTGGGGGCAGTGGGTGTGTAACTCAAAGGCAGTACTTTATCTGTGGATTGCAATTTAAGTTGACTTAATAGCTAACAGAAAATGAAAATTCCAGAAGCCATTTTGGCTGTCCGAAGATAGATCTGAATGCATGGGTCCATTTTTTTTCTGTCGAAGTCTCTGCTGGTCCCTATCAGGTCCTTGTCTTAATGTGCCCAGAGGAAAGAAAAAACCGAACTGTCTGAAGAGCTTAAGGATCCAAGTGTAAAATTAGTATAATAAGTATAAAAGTGTCAGAACAGATGAGATGTATCTGAAAATGTACAGTATTTATTGCACTTCATAATGGCTTTCATACAAGTTGCTCTTAGTCTTTACTATCAGGAATTGTTTTTATCCATTAAGATCCCCAAAGAATAGCCAAGATCACGCTGAAATGTTTTTACCTCCAACTAATGCTAATTAAAAAAAAAAAAAAAATCTGCATTTTGAAGATGCTTGTCAGAATCCTGGTACCTAAAATGTATCAGGTTATGTTCTGTACATCACTTAACAGCTGGCTACCCTATACATTTGCTGTTTCCTATTCACAAAACATTATGCAGCCATCCTCCATGGGGCCATTTTCCGTTCCCAGTGAATGCTTTGTCCCTGCTCTGGAATTCCCAGTAATCCATTGACAATTCACTTTCACCAGAACCGGCATTTTTTCCCAATCTTACTTTGTTTTAGAAATGAGAATACTCTGGGAGACTTTAATGATCAGGGCTGATCAGTTGTACTGTGGCATTTAGAACTGGATAGAATTCAAGGTTTCTGAAGCATAAATATTCACAATCATGGGTGTCCCACGTGAATGTGTTGTTCAGTGACTCTTTTAGTACCTGATGTGAAGTGATCCGAGGAGCGCGTTTGTTGCTTTCAGTGACAATTGGATTATCTCTCTTTTGCAGTTTCTGACCAAGTTTAGCTCTCAAATACCCCGTGGTTGTTGGCCATCCGAGCCAAGCTTCATAAATTTTGGAGGTTAATTCAGGGAACATTTGAGTTGTACTTGCCATCGAAGAAGTTCCATGTATGGTGGGCTGGGTTTCATTTGAAAGGGTATAAAGCTTCATTATTGCTTAAGGGTTTATGTTGTCTGTATCAACACACAAGATCTGATGGTCTAAAGGCATGAGCAAAGTAGTTGTATTTTTACAAATAATACACTTTTTAGTTCCACACTTCGTCTGTGTTAACCTTGGCTTTCTGATACGTTTAATTCAGTGAATTTCATCTTTCATTTCATTACATCAGAGAAGATCTCATGAAATGGCTGTAAAGGCATATCCAAACTGCTCTCCATTACCATGGAGAGCTGCAGTTCTGGCCTTTGTAGCTGTACCCAAATGCAGTTTAATCCAGGCAGCAGGAGTGGTGCTCGAGTGCCAGCTGTGACAGCTCTGCCCCCAGGGACACTGTCCAAGCCTGCCCAGCACCCTCAGGGCTCACTTCTCACAGCCTGGTCCTGGCTAGTTTGAGCTCTGGTTATTAATCACACAATAGAATTACTGTTTCCTAGGTTTAGGTGTAAATTTCCCGAAATAGACAGTGTGGATTGTTTTTTGAATTTTTTACGTTTCCTCGTGCCCTTTGCTGTGTGAAAAAAGCCTTCTTGTTTACAAAATATTTACAATCACTATAATGCAAGTATGTAGCTTCTTAATAGAAAATACTCATAAAACTGGGTTGATATTTGAGATTACTACTCTGAATCCTGGCAAGAGGTACCTAAATTACATCCACCACAGTGACTAACATTTTGACATTTACAGATGGGCCTTTGACTTTAGAGCTTGTCAGATGTGACCTGGGCTATGAATACCTGGAATCTGGAGTATGAAGCTGGAATCTATCTGTGCATGCATATTTTTGCTTTTAAATGTCACTGTAAAAGATTTTCATACCTTAAGATAGTTCCCCATCTGAGATGTGGGTCACCACTATTTATACAGTTACTAGATTATATTGGAATTATTAGTTATAAGAGTATTAACTAATTTGAATTAAAGATTGTTTATGAGTTTTGGACCTTATGTAAAATATTCTGATACGTACTTTGGCAAGATAAACTAAACTGTTAGTGGAGATTCTAGTTTGCTTCTGAAATTTGAGAAATATTTTTCTCCTAAATACTGAGTGTAGAGTATTTCATGAGGTTTTGCCTGAACTTTTCAGTTTGTTGATGGAGCTGCTTAAACATACCCAATAATAAAATAAAGAGTGCCAAGAAAGCTAAATTTCCCTCCTGCTCTGCCACGGTTTGCTGGGAGTGGCCAAATCACTTTTGCAATAGATAATTCAATATTCTGGTTTTCTTTTTAGCTTTTATGTGGCAAATGAAGGCAGACTGATCAACAGGCACAGTGTCAGATTGCACATGAAGTCAGGATTTGTACTTCCCTAAGAAAATATGGGTTTCTGTATAGCCCATTTTAAGTCCAGTGCCATACTTTATTAGGTATTAAGAATGTGGTCTGTAATAAAATTGAGAAGAATGTATTGGTATGTTCATGTTTTAAGCAGTAATGGCTGTGGCTTGTCTGAAATGGTCTAGGCTTCATTTTAACATCCAGTGACAAAGTGGAAAGGCTGTGCAAACGTATGGTGCTTTAATTAATGGGGGCAATACTAAGCTTTGAAAGTCCTCTGGAGCTTTTGTCTCTGTTGGAACATTGTGCTGTGAATCTTCCCTAATAGTTAAAGCAAATGAAGTAAAATAGCCTTTGGGCTATTTTGTTACACTGTGTTGTTGGGGAAAAAAATTAATCCGGTGCCATTTTGCATTTGCTGTCTGTGAATCAAACTGTGAAAGCTAATTTAAAAACTTTCACACTCGGCTTGAATGAGGACTGTCAGTGCTTGGAGAATGTCAAATTGAATGCAATTAGCTGGAGTTGGGCTAGCCTGGATATACCCATCAGCCTCAAAGTGCTCAGCCCTAATGACTGCTCTGATAAACTAACACAGAGGTTACAGGAAGGAATTTAAAGGCATTGAAGTCCTGCTGAAAACTTGCCCTGTGTAGAATGGATCTTTGAAACCAAAAGAGTTTGTACACCAAGGGGCAGGGAGGTGGTGAGACCCTGTGGAAAGTTAAATACAGCAGAGTTGCATCCAGCAAAGGGAAACAAAACCATGGGTGAACCTTCTCAGAAACTGTAAATACATCAAGTATTTAAGTATTTGTTAATAGTTAAGCAGTGAGTTACCATTTATAGTCTCTGATGTAGTTGGGTGTCACGGGCATTTGTCGAAGAGGCAGCTGGTACAGCTGTGGTAGAGTGAAATCTTGGAATGTTTTAGGGAGTGGTGGCACTAGTGGTGTTCCAGTTTGGGGAAGTAATGGGGTTTGAAATTAATCTCTTAATTGTATCTGTTGATCAAATGCTACATGGACCCCTAATGGGGACATGAGGTCCAAATGTAATTGGTAAAGTGAAGTTCCGTGCTTGGTTCTGTGTGTTGAGAGTAACTTTCAGACTGGATGTGAGCAGATCTCTCAGACTGCAGGTGCTCTAGAGACAGGGATTTTAGGAAAAAGACTGGAGGAGAAATAGGAGATGAACAGCTGAAGTTGTGAGGAGAGTTACCTGTTGTATCAGCTGCTAGTCTAAAATATAATGACTCTTCCCTTGGAAGATGGAGTGTCCACAGTCCGTGGCTTTTGGGGTATAATTTTCTGTGAGAACATCATGTCAGAAAATGTGTTTGGAGTTCATTCAGAACCTTTCTTTTTTTTGTTTTTTTTTTCCTTTTCTCCTCTTTTACTTGGAGAAGACTCCCTGCTGAGTTTTATGTCCAAGTGCTGAGTGAGGTCTCAACCCAGGTTATTCCCTGAGAATTGTAGTGAGTGACCCCTCATTTTCCTCATGGACAGAGAATCCTGATGGTAAACTGAAAAGAAGCGAGTCTCTAAATTAGCATTTTACATGTCATCCCTTCTCACACGAGCAACACGAATTGTGCAGACAACAGCAGCATTTTTAGTTAATGAACCCAGCCATAAGCACTGTTCATGTTTAACATATTTACAGGGAGTAGCATCCAGTCAAAAAATTCCATTAATTCTTTTTCCATGAATACTGTGTGCATGAGTGCATACATTTATGTGTGGATTTGTATGTGTGTGTACACTATTAGTGTATGCAGTGTTAAAGCATATAGAGTAATTCAAGAAGAATCACCAAGGAGGTTTCATTAGGCATGGAAATGTATTCAACAGAAGATTTGAAATAACTCTTTAATGGAAAAAAAAGGAAAAAAAACTGTGCCATTTGACATGAGAATTCTATTTTGAACTACAGTGTATGCACAGTCTGTTTTCTGCTTTCCCTTTCTTGAAATCGTTGCCTGAAATATTATGGTGGCATGCAAAAGCTTGAAGTTTAATTTTAAATTTAATTTGCCTGAATGCTGCCAGGATATTTTTACATAGACAGTAAAACTTCAACTTGGTAATACTTGGCGCTCAATTTCTATAGAAATGTCATTCAGGATACAACTTTGGGCTCATAAGTGAAATAAGATGAAATCACACATGTTAATGATGATTTTAAAATATTTTCAAGAGTATATAAATGTAATTTCTGCCTTGATTTTGTTAGTTTTATGGGCAGCAGGGGAGAGAGTTTGCAACAGTCATATATATATATTTAAAGCTGTGAATGAACTTTTTCCAATCTGTTAATCCAAATGTTCTTTAATGTCTAAAAATAGAATCAAATTACTTCATATTAAAAAAATCTGGGACTTATTTACTGAGCTTCAGACAGAATTATCCTTCCAATAATATTCAGAATATTCTTGAATAGAGTGCCAGAGGGTTACTGTGCTGCTGAAGGCTGGGCTTCCCCACCCATGTTTGCTGATAATCTGGTGACATCAGTTGTCCTACTTGACTTCATTCCTGATAGGAATACCTGTTTGGTGAAAAAAAAAAAAAAGATATTTTAATGGCTGTTATAACATGAAGTACTTGCTTTGAAGTGTTCAGCATTTTTTGTCAAAGTCACTTTCTCTTCATCCCCTCTGTCATCATATTGGACAGCACAAGACTTTGGGCTGGGAATTAAACTGTCAGACAGTCCTTCCTGCCTCATTCAGCGTGGTGTCCTGGCACTGCATGTGCACAGCACCAGAATTTTACTTTCACCTGATTAATTTGGTCATTTCAGCCCCACAGAACCAGTGCCCTGCCATGCTGCCTTCAGGTGCTGTACCTGGAACCAGCTGGCTCAGGGCTGATGGTGGGACTTGGTTGTGCTTCAGAGGTGGTGCCGGATCTCCAGCCCTGTGTAACTCATGGGGAGGACCAAGGGAGATGAAAGGAAGACTTTTTTTCTTGGTTGCATGTCACATTTCCTAAAGGAAGTCTTTGGTTCAAAGATGGACCACAAAGTCTCTGGGTGGTTGGTTTGTTTTATTTATTAAAGTGGTTCTTAATAATGTGGTGTTTAATAAAGCAGTGGATGCCCTGAGCATTCACAGCTCAAGACTGAGTTTTGTCTTTGCAAGCTCTTTCTGGCATTGCTTTCACACAGAAACCTGAAAGTCACAGCTGGAACTGAACATCCAGCTTTTCTTTCCTCTCCTGTTTTTCCCAAGTCATATTTGAGAGGCATTCACTGCTCCCAGACCCAAATCACATATTGCTGATGTAACTTTTGCAGGAGGAGGTGCAGAAGGAATGCAAGCTTGTGAGCTGAATTCTGGAAGATGCTGCAGTTGTACACCTGTACTGCTGCTCTTTCCTGCATGTTATTGCACACAGAAACACACAAAAATGTAAATTACTGCTCCAGAACCAAGCACATCAGTGAAGAAATCCTGAATTTTTCATTGTCTGGGTGGAATGAGAAGTTGTGTGTGCAAAGTAACCTCTCTTTTCACGTGACATCTTTAGGTAGGAACAGCCTGTGCTGGAGGATCAAAGTCAGGGTTGTGTGATAAAGGCAATCACTTTCTGTGGTCGTTGCTTGGTGAGCAGGGGAGGAGGAGGAGGGTGGGATGATCTCGTGCCTTGGGGCAGCAGGGTGAGGATTTGGAGGTTGAACTCTGTGTACCATTGCTCCTGTGCGTGTCATGCAAGACATCAGCCCTTCAGTTTGGTAAAGATAAAAGGGAGATAAAAAGGAGAACTCATGAAGGGAAATGTCACACAGCTTTAACAATTCGTGATGTTACTAAGCACCTCTATAATTAAACCAAAATACGTCATCAGTAACCAGATCTCTTAACAAAATGACCAGGAAGACGGACAAATTTCTTGTAAGAAACATTAGTTTTGACTCAAATTTTATTGACATGTTTTGGGATACTGTAATGTGCATTTCTTCAGATGGACTACCTGAGGTGATGCATTAAGTACCATTAATTTCAGCTGCTGTGGAGGTGCCCATAGCTTCTGTGTACCTATGGACTGCAAGTATAAAGTGTTTACTGTGGCTGATTTGAAATAAATCCAGAAAACTCTTACAAGCATTGTTTGCAAAAGAAGCAGTATTTTTAGAAAATAAAATGAACTTTTCTTGGCCATCGTGATGCCACATCAGTAATCTTTTTTTGGTTGGTTTGTTTGTTTGCTTGTGGTTTTTTGATTTTTAATTGACTTTATTGCTAGGCCCTGCTCTGTAGTGTTACTATTCACAGTGTAATAATAATCAGTTATCTGCCCTTCTTGCTGTGTTATTGATAAAAATATATCTGAAGGTGGAACCTATCATGCATGTCTTTTTTTTTTAAAAAAAAAAAGAAACATCTCTATACTCTTATTAAAATTAAAGAATATAACGTATCTTAGGCTTTTTTAAATCTAAGTAGGATGAAGAATTCACTGCAGATGATCTCATGGAAAGGCTTTGCAAGAGGAGGGCAATCAAGGGATAATTAGAGTTACTATTTAAATATGCAGAAAGCAAAAAGCTTATCTGGAAGAGCAGAGTGAAGTGTAAGTACAGACTAATACTCACGTAAGGATGATTTGCAAGCAATAAAAATCACATCTCCCTGACTTTGTAAGTGCAAAATAATAAGCAATATTTAATAATGGAGACTGTAATAGTGTGGGATATAAAGCCAGGGGTATGTTATTTTAACTTTAGATCTTACCTGAAGGGGCTGGATTGGTTTAGCACTGACAGAGTGGGGATTACAGGTCTTTGGAATGTGTGTGCAGTGAGGGATGAGAGTAATTGCTTAAGATGATCTCCAAGCAGTTAATTCAGAATAATGATAGGGAGCTGGTGGGATTCCTGTTCCCAGGTTTTACTTCTTCCTCTGAATCAGCCTGAAAGTGTGAACACCTCTGATGGGACTCTGGTTGCTCCTGTGATTTGAAAAGGTTTGCTGAAGAACAGAATTAATGTGCTGCTAAGAACAAATCCTCCTTGGCAGAGAAATGGGTCGGATGGTCTTCAAGTTCTTAATCATCCCCAATTCTGTAACTCTGTCATTATTTTCATTAATTAATGTGACTGGGTAACACAAACATCACACTTCTTCCAAAACTAATATTATTGCTGCCTGCCATTTAGTCTGTTGAACTGAAAAAAAGCCCAAAACAAACCAAAACGTTGAAGTGATGCATAGGCAATAACTTCATTGAATGTGTCTTTATCCAAATGGCTTTAATTGGGCATCACCTGCAGTCTCACCATGTACTGAGAGCCTGTCTGGTTTCACAAACTGGGCAAAGCCAGGCCTGCTTGATGCTGAGCTTTGGGAGGCAGGAGCTGCTGGAAAGGCTGGAATTCAGGAGCTGGGTTCTTCCCTGGGGCTCAGCTTCAGGACACGTGGCTGCCAAGGGGCAGAAAGGAGCCAGGGGCCTGACCACTGGAATTCTTTGGAGTTCCCCTGACCCTTTCACAAGGCCACTGGTGCTTAACCCAATGGTCCTGGCTGCCTTCCAAGTGGAGTAATTAAATTTTGCATTCCTGAATTCCTTCTGGTTTTAATTGGATTTGGTATTCTTCACCTTTTGGCTTTAAACTTGCCTAGCGAAAAACTGTTCCTCATTATAGTGGGGACTTTATTTCAGATCAGGGTGTATTACCCTTGAATGTAATGTACATTGCTTTGAGTGTGCCAGGTGTTTCAGGAGAGCAGTGTCCAAGGGAGAGCAACATTTTACTTCTATTTTTAATTGACTTTCTTTGCTGTACTGAAGTGCACCCATTTGATGGTTATCCCTGTTTGCTCTCTCAGTTTACAGGCCTTGTTGAGACTGTAAAATCAAAGGCAATTCATGAAAATATTTTAGATCTTTGCTGCATCCAGGAAACCTTCTGTTTGCCTCTGTGTGCAGCTTTCATCTCTTTTGTGTAGTCAGTGAAATCTAGGGCATCACTGGAAATTCAGTTTTCAGTGTGGACCCAAATGTTCACCTGATCACGGAGACTGCTCAGCACTTCACAGGAACCAGCTGGTAAACAAGGGAATCTGTGCTACATCTCCCTTAAAATATGGCTTGGTTTCTACTGTGCCAGTAACTTCTGTTCATGTACTGGAGCCTAAATAATTGATTTTTCAGTGTGTGCCACAGCACAGCATTTTAAAGCCCAGGCTGCCTTGTTGATGAGTATTGTGAGTTCTGCCGAAATTTTAATTAATGGATGGGGATGTCCAAAAAGTGTAGGCAGTAATGAGAGTGAATACATGGTTTAAATCTGGGAAGGTAATTTCTGGACAGGACAAATCTTTGATCTGGATAAAATTCAGATTAGTTCACTTAATGGTTCACCTGGCCCTGATGATACCTAAATTTAGAGCTTGTGAGCACCGCTGGCCTGCAATCAGAATATGTTTTCCCCTGCATAAGATGGAATTATATTAGTCAATTCGCATTAGCCAAGTCTGAAGTCTGTGTCTGGTTGTATTTATTTGTGCTGGGCTGATGACTGAGCTCTATTTGGCTTTTTGTTTGACCAGGATATGTGTATCTTTCTCAGTGCTGTCAGTCTTCTCTTCTGCTGCTCAGTGAATACTCCTGTTACTGAAAATCCAAGATCCATAGCCCTTTATTAAATTATAGAGTACATTACTTGTTCCTTTAGTATTTACCTTTGAGCATTAGAACTCTTTTTCCTAGACAATAACTCGGTGCAGGATTTTGTAGGAGTTTCTGAAACCTCTCTGAAAGAAGAAAAAGACATCCAAGCATATCTGGGAATGTTCTAAAAAAAGCAGTAGTAATGAACACATCTCCTTTTTTTTTTTTCTTCTTCTTATTTTTAAATTAAGAAGTATGTTTCCTATAAATGATTGCACAGAAGTCTTTAAAAGTGGACTATAAATTCACTTTGTATAGCATTCTGTCCCCTTTCTCTGTATGAATTCCAGAGCACAGCCCCACACTGACAGAAAGCCTTTCCCTAGTGGACTTGATTTTGTTGGTGTGCAGAGAGGGTGGGCAAAACCAGCATCCTGTCTTTCATCCTTCTGGATGAGGATTAATCATGATTGCAGCTGCAGAATGATGCAAATCTTAGCTGGGGCTGGAAGGGGGGGAAGGGATGGTTATGGGGGGAGCAAAGGACATCTCTTGCCTTCCCTTCCACTAGCCCCTCCTGCCCTTGGAGATTCTGTGGTCAAAGGAAGAGTTGCAAGAAGCAGATTCCTATTTTTTTCTTTTTTAACTAGGTAATCTTTCATGCACCTTGTGTTTTTTTTTTCCTTTAATCATCAGGCATGCACTCGATTTTCCAGAAGCACACACACTCACAGAGTGTTTGCACGGCTTCCTGGTTTCCTGGATGATGCATCAGGCACCGGGTGCTGAAACGCTGCTGGTTCAAAGGCACACAGATTTACACCAGTGACTTTTACTGGGTTTCTGTGGTCAGCCCCGAAGTGCCCTGCAGGTCAACTGTTTTTGAAATGGGTAAAAGTGTGCTAATTCCTTCAAGGTAAATCAGGAGGATTATGACATCTAGGAAGAAGAATCTGCCAGACGGCTCCGAAGCAATATAGCTCGGACTGACCCAACAGCATCTCTAAAGCTTCCAATAAAATTGCCTGAGGAGTCTGCCAAGAAGCCAGATGCTGCTGCTGGAAAAATACCTTCTGTAGCTTGGCATTTGTCCTGTAATTGCTTCCAAGAGAGAATAAACTGTAGCATGACAGTAGAAGGTGAATGGTTCCTCACTGCATGCTACTTGGTGATTTTAAAAAATAAGCATTATTTTCTGGTGTGTTACTAGTCATGCGGGTCCTTGTACTCATTTAGGTGCTTATGAGTGCCCCGGCTGAATAATCAAACACTTTTGTTTTTTCCTGACATGTTAGTCTGGCAGTGGTTTGATTTTTCTTTTTCCTATGATTCCTTTTGCGGGGTCCCTAACCTGATCACCTGGGCTTTGATCCTTTAGGATGTGATGTGCTCGTGTAGACCTGGTTACATCACAGTGGGGACCCTGCATAGATGTCTGTCTGTATGGAATTAGGATACAGCAATCAACACCTGGCCCACACAGTTCCAAGGGTCTGATTGTCATGTGGCTTTGTTCTTCTTTTAGTTTATTTTCCATCTGTGGGAAGAGCACTGTCTGTAATTATTCAGAAATGCCACTGAACCTTAGCCCAAACCAGGAAATGCATGGAAACTTCTTAGGGAAGGTGCTTCCTCCCTTTGAAAATGTTTAATATTCCTACTGATAAAAAGCAGAGGTATTTGTGGAGCAGTGTATAACCTAATCAGATACAAATGAGATAAGAACACATAAGTGATGCCAAGAAAATTATTTATGTGAAATTTCTCCAGTAAAATCTAGCAGCTGTCCTCCAATACTTCTGTTTGGTGTCATGCAGGAGCCTGCCTGCTGTTCATCCCAGCAGTCCTGTGGGATTGCCTTCAGGAGTGGTTTGAAGGCTGGAGTACTTCAATGGAATGGTCAGAAGTAATTCTGCAGCTAAAACTCATCGTAGAATCACGGAATGGCCTGGTTTGGAAGGGTCCTTCTAAAGCTCACTGAGTTCCACCCCCTGTCATGGACAGGGACAATTTCCACTATCCCAGGGTGCTCCAATCCCCATCCATCCTGGCCTTGAACACTGCCAGGGATGGGGCAGCCACAGCTTCTCTGGGACCCCTGTGCCAGGGCCTCACCACCCTCATAAGGAATAGTTTATTCCTAATTTCTGCTCTAAACCTACTTCTGTCAGTTTGAAGCCATCCCTGCCTTGTCCTGTCACTAAATGTCCTTGTAAAAAGTCTCCCTCCATTTTTCTTGTAGGTTCCCAGGTTCTGGAAGGCCACACTTAGGTCATCTGATTACCAGAAAATTTAAAATTGTGAACAAGAATGAAGAAGTGATTATTGCCTGTTTGTGTGAATTCACACTTTCAGTCCCAGAAGCTTTCTGCTTTTTCCCTTTGCTGTGCTAGACAATGAACTTTGGTAGGAGTCAGGTGGTTGAGTTTGACGTAATAAAGCAAAAGTCCATTGCCAGCAAGGTGAACTCCTTTGATCAGTTTTCCTAATACTTAACAGTCAAGGGAACAAGGGGCTGAGTGTTGGAAAATAGCAGTGAATAAAGAGCCTGGCATAGGGGCTTTTTGTTGTTGTTGGCATTAGGAGGCTTTGCTTTGCTTTGCTGTCATGTCAGGAAGCTTCAGAGAGTGGAAGGGCACAATGTACAGGTCGGTTCATGTGGCTGAATAAATCTCAAAGAGACCTGGAAAAGTTGGTGCAAAACTCACATCCTTTAAGAAGGGCAGTGTAAGGCATCATTCCAAGCCTTCTTTCAAAGTATCTTAAATTGGATCCTGTGTAGGTACTGTGCTGTTATTTCATTTAAAAGGAACAAGAAGGTGAGTTCCAGTTCAGTCTCAGTTGAAATATTGAGAAATATCATCTTGAATTTAAAAAAAAAAAAAAAAGCTGAATTAAGATATTTCTATGAAGGACAGGAGATGAACAAGTTTCCTTCAACTTACTGTGCCACTTAAAAACATGCTGAGCTGTCCAGGATGCGAAATGTTTAATTCCATAACCTTTTCTTCCAATTAGAAGACACAGATTCTGATTGTGAGGAATTTGCATTTCAGTATGAAACGTGGTGTCTGACATTGCTTTTACCTTCTCCCTGGTGATGCTCCTGACTGCACACTTCTCCCTTTTCCTTCGGTGTGATGATTGCACCACCGCACTTTAGTAATCATTTAACAGCTCTAATTACAGAATACCATGATCCCAGCTGTGTACTTTGTCCTCTTTGCCTCCTTAGTCTCTGTTTCTTTGGTGCTGAGAGGATCACAAGAGAGCCCTTCTTCTGCTTTGCAAAAATAAATTCCAGAGGCCCTGCTTTGGTAAAGTACAGATTTGCATTTTCTCATGGCTTCGGAGTGAAGGACATTGAATTTCAGCCACGGAGGGGTTGGTTGGTCTGCTGCTGTTTACATCAGTCACGCTGGCATAACTTCTGTGACACTAATGCAGGTACACCAGCATCAAATTGGTGTAACTCCAACTCCATTAGAATCGATGGGGTTATGCCAGTAGGAGTCAGATGCAGTGCTATTGATTTTGAGCTGGTGTGACTTTATTGACCGGAGTGGAGGTGAGGCCGTGCCTGCTGGTGGGGCTCGGGTTGCAGGCAGGCTGTGCCTGTACTTGGAGCACTGGTGGCTTCGGTTTCTTGTTTGTTCCTGCACAGTGTTATCAGATATTCCTGCTCTTTTCTGCTCCGGGGTCAGCAGTGTGGGAATCTGGGAGTAGTAAAGTCTTGGAGTAAGGCAATTCCATTAGGTAATTCAGTTTCACTGAGCACAGGGAATCTCTAGTCCCATCTGAATGATTTCCTCTGTTAGCTGCTAATGTGACATCAGAGGAATGATGTGAAGTTTTTAAGCCTACTCCTTTTTGGTGGGATACCCTACTAAAGCTTACAAAAGCACTCTGAGTGGAGTTTTGGGTCAGAAAGTGCACTTAAAGGAACACTGAGTGCTGTATCTCTACCCCCGGCACACTGAGATTGTTCCTGGTTTTCAGCTCTCTTGGCTGGAGTTGCATTCCCTGCTCCCTGGGCAGAAGAGATGTAGTTTTTCCTGAATTCAAATGCCAGACCTTTAGTATTTCAAAAATTCTTTAAAGCAAGTCCACGTCTTCTATTTTGCCTTTGTTGCGTGAATGCTGCCCTGTATAATGTAAAATAGAAACGGGAATATTAAAATGAAATGTTAGTAATTTCCCATTAAAAATGTTGATGAAATCAATTCATTCCTTTGAAAAGCTGCTTTTTAATCTGGTCAGCATTTTCTGTGAGTAGAAAATTCACAGTACTTCTGGTTAATAATTGGTGGAGTGGAGTGCAGTATTCACCAGTACATGGAGTGATTTCCAGGAGGAATTTCAGTAATTATTCCTGCCATCATTGGAATACTAATAAAAATCTTACTTTAGAAATATTTAATAGGTCTGGTTTTTTTGCCAAGATGCTCTTACAGTGGTGAATCAGCTTCAGTGGTGCTATTTACCCCATGTGAGGAACTGGGTTACATGCCTGAAAGATGCCCTAGAGACAGAAGAATGAAGCATAATTTAAACCACAATAAACTTAATAAAATGTGTTGTTGGCATCAGTTACATGTAGGGTTTTGTTAAAAAAGAGCTTCTTGTTTCCAGGAGATAAGAGAAATATTTTATGAATACAGTCAACTACTGCAACTAAATGCAAAGGAAAATTAAATGCTGTGGTTTGAGTACTGAGTAGTTTTCTGATATTGGAAGAATTAAAAAGGGTTTATTTGGGAAGTGTTGCTCTGGAAAACACTACAGAAAGCTGAATAAAGGACATAAAATTCCTTCCTTTATCTTAATATATAGAAATCAGGGGTGGAAGGAAGTAGATGCTCATTTTAGAGCAAAGAAGAACTAAGTATGAGATCTGGAGGCATTTGTGAGTGTTCACGAGCTGTGTGACTTAGGGCTGTTGTGGGAGACGGAGGGTGCTGGGTTTCAGGGGAGGGTTTGTAGGGGAATAAATGTTTGTGTAGTTATCTCAGTTTGTGCACATGAACAGTAAAAGTCCTGTCACCTTTACAGGCTGCAGGAAGACCAGTAAAGAAATGGCAGGAAAAAGCAGTGCTTGGTGTGTAGTGCCATAAAAGAGACTCCTTTGGCTTTATCACTGGAAACATTCTGTTGTTCTGGGGGCAAATGGCAAAACTGGGGGAGAGGGACTGACCCATGAGCAGTCTAACAGAGATTTCTGTTCTCTGTGGCAGGGTAGCCAGAATTTCAGTGCGTGGTCTGACTTAGATTTTGCTGCTAAACACAGAATTTGCTGTAATGAAGTGTCACTGGCAGCTCTCCTGTTTGCTTTTGTTTCCTCCTCATTTTCTCCTCTCTGTCAGTATCTTAAGCTCTCTTTTAACTCTCCTTCCCCCTTTTCTGGTTCTTATTTACAGGCCTTGTTAACTGCAGTGTATCAGTGGGTTTTGGATCAGTCCCTTGTGTTCCCTGTCGGAATCAGTGCAGTGCCTGCTGTGCCAGATGAATACTCTGATGTTCGCCAGCCCTGACCATTGAGGAAATGAGCTGATGAGTACAAAATAGTGTTGAGCATCACTAGAGGGTTGCCTAGCCCCTCTCCCTGGAGGGTACAAAGAGCCCTGGTGGCAAGGATGGGTTTTCCATCATCTGTTTGTGTGTGGTCCCAGTGATGTTCTCTGTGTTAGGCTTTGAGGGCAGGTGGGATGTGGATGAGTAGCGTTTTCTCCCTGGATTGCAAACCCTTATACTTGAACTGGTTTTAGTTTTCCAGGATCACAGCACTTTTTACTCACATTTTCACTTGTATTTTGCCCTTTTAGTATGTTTGGGCTTTGTCTAATGCTTGTAAAACCACGGGCATCAACATGATTATGTCAGGTGCTTTGGAGGAGAAAAAATTAATTGCAAGACTCCAGAGGCATTAAAAGCAAGAGCTGAGGATGGGAGCACGGCTTTTGTTTTGTCAAACCAGGGTTTGGGAGGTGCCATTCTCTTGTCAAATCCCACTTTGGGGCTGTGGAGAACTTAAATACCTAGGGAATGCCAGGGCTTAGTTACAAATCCTTTCTAAGACTGCATTTCTTTTATATAAGCAGATGGAAACTGGTTTCAGGGGAGGGGACTTCTTAAGTTTTGAAGTCCTGAAGAAAATTAATTAATTCATGTATTTGAAGGCCAGAGGGGAAGTATTATGATCATCTTGTCTGACCTCCTTCATAACTTGGGCCAGGGGAAGTCTCCTAATACCCCCTTCATGAGCTCGCTCAAGTGTGGCTGAAAAGACAAATGGTTTGACAGAAATTGTTGTTTCACAGGCGTGTGAGGGAGGCGAGAGGAGCTTGGGACTGATTTCCCTGTGCACAAAGGGTCCAACCTGTGTTAATCCTAACTGCAAAGTGAATTTACAAAAATATTTCTTTGCTAAGGCTTTAGGTTTTATGCTGGCGTAGGAGTAATAGAGAGTGCAGGCTTAAGAACTTCTCCTGGAATTAAAAGCCAGTTAATTCCAGAATGCGCTGATTGTGTTCCTGCTGTAGCCACTTAATAAGGCCACAGAAAATGTCAGTATTTTGTTAAAGCAAAGAGCTCAGAATCCTCTTTAGGAAAAGCTGAGGCGTGCACATGACATTGCAATAGCTGGAGCAGTAACAAGGCACACGAGAAGATCTTCAGAGTGGATGGATACGTGTAAGACAATGGATTTTTTATATAATTTTTTTTTTTTGGAAACACAGCCAACAACATTTTGTCTTTAGAGCAGGGAGGGAAATGTGGCAGAACTGATCAAAGAAAATAGCATCTCATTGATAAAACACATGCTGCAGCACTTGCCACAGTTGGGAGGCTGTAGTATTTAACAACGGTGACCTAGATTGGAGGAGACAATAAAAGCTGTTGCGGTGAGGAGCAGATTGACTGCCATTCTCATCTGGGTAATAAACGGCTGAAATATGGACAGTGCATCAAAGTTTACTAATGGGGCTTACATAAAGACCTACACTTTTGGAGGAATTGTCTCTGTAGCAAATTCAGTTTGAACTATAGCTTGTGTGTGACAGATGTTTATGTGCTCCTTTACAAAGATACCTATTACTGTATTCAAGGATCTATGAGCCTGCGAGAGTATGACCTGATTAGGTCTGAAAGTAAATCAATATGTGAACCTGTCCAAAAACAGACATGCATTTATTTTAAAAAATATTACTCAGTGGGATAGCCTCAAGGGAATATAGCTTTTCTGGAGAGTTTCAAATGAGATAGCAGTCATATGTTGTTACTTTAAAATATTCAGTGCCATTCAGATGCTACTATTTCAGCTGTCCTGTTGGAAATAGCTGACAACAGGAGATGACATTCCTGATGCTTCGTAGCCACAATGGTCTGCGAAGACATCAACACTTGCTTAACTATGGGTCCTGGGGGTATTTGATATTTATATTTAATTTATTTTTTGAATAAATGGACCTACTATAAATATTTTCTTTCTGTGAAGTGGCTCGTGTTAGTGCTCCTTGTAGAGTTATGCAGTTAACCTTTAGGTAAATATAAATCCAAAGTCTCGAAAAATAAACTGTCAATCCAGCTGTGACTTGAGAGATGCTTTAAGTAAGTGCCATTGAGCTGTAAAGGCTGATGCATCCCTACTGTGCTGTAAAACTAAATATTATTAAATTGGGTTGCGCGCAGGGGGAGGGGAAGGAGATGGGGGTTGTGAGGGACATCTGTTCTGCACAGAGCTCCTCTCCCTGCTCGTGGGGGGATTTGAAGCGTGAGTGAGGAGGGTGAGGGTGTTCCTTCCCCCCAGCACTGCTCCGAGCAGCTGTGCTTGGGGAGAGGCATCTCCCTGTCCGTGGACCTGGCCAGAGAGCGCTTGGATCCTGGAATCAGCACTTTCAGAGCTGTTGCTCCTTTTCTCTCTCTGCTCAGCCTTCCTTTGCTTTGTCCTTTGCTACTCCTTTCTCAGCTAAGAACACTCTTGAAGGTGCTGTTGGTTTATTCGGGTGTGTTACACCCGGCAGGTGTGTTCAGCAAGCACTGCAACTTCAGTTTGTGCGGCGCTTTATTTTTTCCTCCTTTATTTTTTTTTTGCCATGCGGTGCTTATTCAGATTCCACAGAGGGGGAACAGGGAATTTTGTATTTCAAAAATCAGTTCAGCAGATTTTGAAAAGCTATCTTTGAATATTCTATAATACACAGACAGATTTGAAGAGCTTATTAAAGAAAGCCCCTGACACACTTCAGCAATATTAAATCACTTCAGACGGTGCATGGCAGTGTAATGTTACTGAAGCATTTTAAAATGTTAAAAGAGCCTGGATTTGAAAGTACTGGTGGCTTCACAGCCCTTACTGTGAAAAGTGATTTAAAGTGTCAAAATTATTCCAGTGTTTGCAGTCTGTTACTTTCTTAAAAGACAAAGAAGGGACATCAGTAAATAACTCTTACTGCAGTTAATCTCTGGCCATCTAACCATCTGATATGCTGGGTTAATATCTTTATTAAACGCTTATTTAATAAGTGGGCAGCTGTTCAGACAGGCCAGATGGACTTCTCTGTAATTGTGCTAATAAGGAGAACTTTCTCACCAAAAGAAAGGGCGGTGAGAAGATGCATTTGGTGAGGGAGCATCCTGACAAATGGCTTCAGGACAGTCTGGTCCTCTGCCCTCGACAGACTGGCTCAATAAGTGGTTCATCCCTCAAAGCAGGAAGGACCAGCAGTGAGAATTGGAGCAGTGGGTTATTATCTGCTTAGATGTTTAGTCTTTGTGTATTCTTTACCTCCAGAACCCTGACATCCCCAGTCCTGCCTCCCTCATCCTGCTCCAGCATGTTCCTGCTGTGGGTTCACAGCTGGTGCATTTTTGTCCCCAACAAATACACATTATGTAAAGCTGTAGCTTTCTCCCTAAATGTTATCTTTTTGCACCTATCCCATTTATATTTCATGGGTTTAATTAACTATTTTCAGAGATCTTTGCAAGAAAGATTACTAGATTTGTGTTAAAATTACAGCTTTGTTTGTGTGCAGACAGATTCTTTTATACTGGAAACATTATCATAAGCAAGAGGAGTGGCAAAGTATGATGTTCTCAGCATGAGCAATGAATACATTTTTCATTTGTTTTTGTTCAAGTAAGAGAATGAAAGCACTGAAAGAGCATTGGAGGAGTAAAAATCTGTACTTCTGACAATATGGAATTGGTGCATTTAAGAATTGAGTCCTTGCAGATTTTTTTGCTTTTGGTGACATTCCCAGCTACTTCTGCATCGTGGTCTTTGTCCTCCAGCTGCTGGTCCAGAAGTGCTGATCTTGTGTACACTCTGAGCAGTGTCTCTAGATTGTGAAGGCATCTCAGATATGCCAAAACATCTCAGATATAGATGTTTGAGTTAGTCACAGATAACTGTGTTTAAGCATCCAAAATCGTGGACAATTGGCTCAGTAGATGGTGAACTTTATATGTTTCTTTGCAGTGGTTTGGCTTTCTTATTTTCCTTTTGTGTTTTAAACCCAGAAAGTGACTGTTCCTTTTTGTTTCCTTCCCTCACAGCACTCGAGAGGAGTGAATGAGATGAACTGTTTGGGTTACAGTATCTGAAAGGCTAAATTATTCTCTTGGAGAGACGTTCTAAATGAGCCTGACCGAGATCCTGGATCTGTGTGAAGAGGACTAAGGATATAGGATGTCAACTGAGACAGAACTTCAAGTGGCTGTTAAAACCAGCACAAAGAAAGACTCCAAAAAGAAAGGTAGTGACTCATTTCTCTTTATTTGTGTGTGTTTTGTACTTTAATTGGCTCCTACATCAGCCACCTTTGGCACATCTGTGGCTCTTGTGTTATCCGTGTGCTCAGTGCAAGTGGAATTTGTTAAGCTCAGTGGAAGACTGGTACAGAAATACAGGTTTGATTCTCTGACATTAAAAATATATCTTATTGAAATATGTCTGAAATGTGAGAAAAAATTTGCTTACTATTTATGGTTCACAAAGAGAAATACAACTTCTGAAATTACTCAACAAAAGATAATTTTTTTCTCTGCTGATAAATACATTTTCTTCAAATGGCTTTTTTCTCCCTTGTTTTGAGCTAACCAGAGCTGAAATGCACTTTCTGTTACTGGAGCTTGAATCCGACTGAGACTTTGTGAAGTTAGAAAACTCAGTGGCAATCTCTACAAAGATTAATTGTGATCTGGTGAAGGAAATACAAACGAGGAGGAAGAAAACTCAGAATTAAGGAGAAGCTATGGATAAAAGCAGGGTTGGATTAGTCCATATTTGTATTGACAGTTTTGCCTCAGACTGCAGAGCAGTTCTTTGGAGTGATAAATGTGAGAAATGGGACCATATGAATTTGGTGCTTACGCTCACTTTAAGATTTTTAGTAGGGATTTTTATCCTTAGATTTTTATTCCTATTTTATTGCTTATGGTTTTAAATACTTATAAACTTGGAACCCAAGACCTTGAATTCTGGTGGTAGTTCATGTTGTTCATTGTAGCCATACTTGGCTACATAGTGACATAGAGATTAAAAACAGATGTCATATTAATTACTCAAATAAAAAGGGAAAGCGAAAAGAAAATAATCCTACTTAATAGTTTTAATACTTGACACAGCAAGATTTGAACTTTCATGTGAGCTCTGGAGTTTGTCATTCTGTTCCTTTCTGTGGGTGTGTAATCTAGGCATTTACTTCTGAGGGATTTTTACATTTTTCTAAGACAAAAAAAATCTCATCTTTGCTCATATGTGTATAATGCAAATTTTACACATAGATAACTTAAACTTCTAGGCAGCCATACCATTTGCTACAGCAATTCTACCAAAACATTTACTAAGGCCTTGTGTTCACTTTAGGCTTTGTATCAGAAATCTTTAGTATAAAGTTTACAGAAGACACAGCAATTAAAATATTTCAAGAGTTTGTTTGGGAAGATGGTTCAAAAACCTTATGGTGGCTCTAGGCCTCCACTCACAAATCAAAAATGATTCATTTAAGATAAAAAAGCTGCAGTTTGGAAAGGCAACAAAAGAGGGATTTTAATGTAAATGAGAATGGGATCTGAGATGTTTAAAGCAAATGAAGTGGTTTGGTTGTATGATCGTTCAGTTTTTTGGGGACAGGCAGGAAATTAAAAAACGTCATTTCTTTGCAATATGGATAACATCTTTTTGATGTGTGTCTCCTTCGTTATTCTGCTGGAGGCTGAAACTTTTGAAACCAGCAAACAACTCTTTAGGAACTTGATGTTTATGTTAACAAAATATTCAGCATCCAACTTCTGAAACCATTCCCATAAATCACAATAACTGAACGCTTCTCTGCCCAAAATCCGCTTCTTTCCCACAAACGGAGATGCTGAGAATTACCCTCAGTGCTGAGGGGGAGTATAAAATGTGTTGTGTGGCTGTGGTCAGAGTGTCTGGAGAGCTGGGAGGGACAGGGAATGGCAGTGGCACATCCCAGGATTACTCTGGTTCAGTGTTGGCTGTGCTGTCCGAGCGCATCCGACCACATCCCAGAGCTGGAGCAGTGAGTGCTTCACACACCCAAGGTACACAATGCACACACTGTGTGCTATTCAAATCCCACACAACCAGAGTCAAAAGGAACTTGGTGTGCTCATTTACTGAGCTGTGTGCACTTGCCTGTATTCCAGCAAAGGAGCCCTCCTCTGTGTAGTGTGAGTGATGGACACGTGAAAAATGGGGATTTTTTTTTTCCCTTTTTTTCCCCCAAGTTCATTAAATGCAAGCAGTGACAGGTAGCAAGTGCTAACATGAAGTTTCTAGTGTTGCTAATCAATGAGTTTGATTATCCAGTGGAACTGAGTATTCCCAAGAAATAAGTCTTTGCTGTATAAACAGAAATTTCAGCTCTAGTGTTTTCCCAGTGTTGTGTTGGGCTTGTGGAAGAGCCGTGCATCCTTCTCCATCCAGAGCAGGGCCAGGCCTCTTTTGCTGTGTTATTCACCATTTTGGTAGCTCTCCTGCCTTCTGTAGCTCACAGCACTGATGGAATATCTGTCCCATTCTTGTATCCCACACTGGAGGTCTGGGGTGACTGGAAGGGGTTGAGGATTAGTGTGGAGTTGGAGCATGGGACAGGGTTCTTTCCTGATCTCAGCCTAAGTGTGTAGAGTCAGCTAAATCTTTAGTTCTCTCTCCATCTGCACAAACATCTAGTAAGGTGGTGTTTCTTATCTGAAGTGCTGAAATAAAATGAGGCTTAATTCCTAAGATTTGTAAGATACATGGATATAAAACATGATAAAATGTCAGATAAATGCGAGCAGCTCTTCTTACTGAAGTGCAGTGGCCAAAAAGAAAGCAATGACTTGTGCCTTTGTGGTAACAGTGCCTACCTTGAGTTAAAGCCACTGTGATGTCTTTAGTTAACAACTGAATAACCTGGACAGGTTAGAAGTTCCTTGAGGGTTTCTGATAATTGCTTATAGGCTCTGTGAAGATTGCTGACTTTGGGGTGACAGGGAAATAGTTTGATTGGTGCTGCATCAGATGGGGCAAAGATTTTACTGAATATTTCCTTGATGTTCTGGGAGCACATCTCTTGCTGCAGTCCCATGCAAAGCAGTTCCCTGTGAGACGTTTCTCTTCAGGTGTGGTGTTTTTACAGCCTTGAGCTTTCTAGTCAAAGCCAACTCTGCAGTGTCTCCACTGCCATCTGAACTGGTGTGTGGGGCAGTGTCCTGTTCCAGCACTGAAGGGTTGCCACTGCAGTTTGGACAAGAACTTAAATACAAAACCCTTTCAGAAGCTGCTGTTTGCACAGACATGCAGCTGAGGAGCTCTGATGTTCTCTAGGTAAGTTCAATATTTACATGATCCTATCAGACTGTAATTTTGTATGGTAACATTATCACCCTGGATAATCATAAAAGCAGCCTATTGAAAAATAAAAATGTTGCCTTTTGTTCAGTCACATGAGTGATCTGATGGATCCAGGGTTTGATGGGCTTTAGAAATGCCTCCTGGTCGTACTCCCAACAGAGGGGTTGGAGTTTTAACTGACCTGGAAATACAATTGTGGGAACAGAGGTGAGCCAGGCACCTCCCTTCCTCTCCAGATTGTCACTTTTTGCTCCCTGAGCTGTGAAGTTCCTTGTCCTTTGAGGGACCAGTGTTTCACCCTGACCTCCACAGCCCTCCTTCCCACACTTTATTCCATTTTACAGGCTTACAGTGCACTAGGTGTTATTAGAGGAGATTATATTTCTGCCTTCTCACACCTCCCACCCTAATCTTCATGCCACTCTTGCTGGTATCTGCTGGTAATTTCGTTGTAATTATCCCTTCTGAGAACTTGCTCGCATTTAAAAAGGTATCCTGGAGAGGTTTCATGTTGCTCTCCAAGTGGAAAACATGAAAAATTCTCAGGAGATTTAGAAAGCTCAATTTGAGGACATTTTGGTGAGATTTTTTTTTTTTTTGGTGAGTTTGCCAAGTCATGTGTTCTTTAAGAAGAATTTAGAGAATTAATGATATAACTAATGCTCTTAAATGCTGATTTTATTTCATTTGTTTATGTCATCCGGTTCATTAAGAAGTGAATAAAAGTTGTGTGTTTGTATCATTCAGGATAGGAAATTAGAATTTTTTATTAGCCAGAGTTGTTAGAAACATAAACCATGTTTGTCTTGTAGTACATGGGGGAAAAGCCTTTTTATAAGAGTGTATAGATTATTGAATCAAATTGAAAACATTTACTTGAGCCTATTGGAATTAAAATTGATTTAGAAACCTCTCTGGGGGGAATGTGTTGCATTGAGGTTGAATTCACACTGATAACTGCCTGGGAAAATCCCTTCTTGCAAAATTAGCTGAACAGAAAAATTCAAATGGGAGGTCGGTAAAAAAGCGAGCCCGGCTACCAAATTTCTGTGCAGGTCTGTGTCTGCTTGGGGTAGGCCAGGAGACTTTTCTAGAGATTTAATCTCTTCCTCTTGCACTTAAATTCTGTAATTTTTCTGTGTGAAGCTTAGGGCTTGTTCTGCAGTTCCATCTCTCATTGTACGCCCCACAGTGAGACTCCTGAGCCGATTTTAAAAATGACAGGGGCTTGTAAAAAATGGAAGCAAATAGAGAGAGGAGCTTGGCCACGCTGAGGGTCCCCTTGGGTGAGATTCCCATGTTCAGTGGGTTTCCAGAGTGTGTGGGAAGCATCGGGAAGCAGCTCTTGGAGCAGGCAGGGCGCCAAGCCGGGGATTGCTGCGCCCAGCCAGCGGGGATGGGGCATTTAGAGAGGGTGGGAGATGCTCTGCTGCAGCTGGATGTCTGCTCCTCGCCCTGAGCTGGGCACTCTGCCCTTGCTGGGTGGATGTCCAGGTGTCCAAGCCGTGCTCCAGGAGGGAGAGCCAGAGTGGGCTCCGCACGGGGCGCTGGTTCGTGCCGCGTGAGGAATTTGCACCAGGGAGGGTTTGCGTGGCAGGACTGGCTTGGAGGTGGGAGATCTGGGTATGATTCTCATGGGAACAGGATGGCAAAAAGCATAAGTGTCCCATTTTGTCTCTCTTGACTACTGATTAAAAGGAATGCAGTGGCCGTGGGAGCGTTGGCTGAGGATTGGACCTCAGGCAGAGTCACATCTATTTTCTGGGTCTTTTAACCACTAATGAGAGGCTGGGGTCTGTCTGACTATCTGAAGGAAAACCTCTGCATCCCCAGGAGCAAAACTCTAGTCAGACTAAGATCAAACAGGAGCTACCTAGTTAGTTTAAAAGCTGCTGGGGATAGGAGGCTTTTAAATGAGGTTATGTTTTGTCATTGTCAGTTTTCATCATAGGCGCCTAATGCTACCCTAGTCCTGTTTTGGGCTTCTTAGACCTCATTTGAATCTGGTCTTTGCACTAATCATTGCTAAACTTGAGAGTGGAACGGAGGTTTCTGATGGATGTAAAAGTTACAATTTTGCTGATACACAGGAATCAGTTTTTACAGCTTTGTTTCCAGATTTCAGAGTTTCCAGTACTTCAGTTTAAAATAATAGGTGCAGTGAACAGTGATGGTGGATTACTTTTTAAATGAATTAACTTTTTTTTTTTTTTGAACGTTGTGGTCAACTAACAACAATTAAAGCATCATCACTGTAATGAGGCATTTCAAGATGTCACATTGGTATAGGTTCATTTATTTTTCTGATTATGTAGCTAAGATTTGTGGAATTCAGCAAAACTCAAATTTGATCTAAAGAGTAATGAACAGAGGAGCTTCTTTCATTGATTGGGAGTGGATTTGCTTTGTTTCCTTTCAGTAGCTATGAGTTTTTCAATAATTTATAGATCAAGTAACAGCAATATTAATTGATACACTAATTGTGTCCACATGCCTGCCTTTAACGAATCTCTTTTGTGAAATGATTACTGACAATATTAATTGCACGTCTTTTGTGTCTTGATATAAGTTATGAATTCATTCTCAAGTTGAAAGGGGGTGGGAAAATCATTAATTTTGACATTGTGTAGCTGTAATTAACCAGGGTTATCCAATAACCTATCATCAATTAGAGAGCTCATGAATTCTGTTTTAAACACCACGTACCAAAGGGGGCCTGTGGTTGTTAATTGAAGGCTTCTTTGGGGCTGATGGATGTTGTCTCTTGTTGCAGATATGGTGTTTACTGTTGGTTTCAGTTGGGGGAAATCAGCCTAAACTAAGGTTGGGGCTGCTGTTACTTTGCTGCTCCTCAGCAGAGGAATCAATATGCTGTTCAATATTAAGAATAAGGTTTCTTGAGAGCTTCTGTTTTAATTTCTCCATGTTCTAGCAGTCATCAAAGCATTGCAGTTTAAAACAGTAATCAGGAGCTTAATGCAATGCATATTCCAGAGAGGATTTGAGTCATGTAACAGTCCATAAATCCAGGTGGGTGTTCCTGTGCTCCAGGGCTGGCTCTGCACTGGGAAGCCTGCTGAGAGCATCACCTGTGCATCCAGTTCAGCCTGTGCTGTACCTTGTTTCTGGCTTCATCCTCTTATGCTCTAAAACTGCCTCTGAGATTTGACTGAAATACAGAGGAAGTGAGACTGGGGCTGTTAAGAAGGTAGAACTTCTAAACAGGCAAATAAATTAATTTTCTGGGAAACTTTTTTCTCTGCTTGCAGTCATTGAAAAGACTCTCAGCAAAATTGCAAAATTCAGATTAGAACTTTTGTGAATGGAAAGTTTAGTTTAGAGAGTTCAGGGAAGAAAATTCTATTGTGTAATGAAGAACTGAACAAGAGTGACCTAATTCATCCAGATTAGTAGCTAAAATACCTCCAGAGGTTTGGATTAGTAGAAGTTTCTGAATATGGCTCACAGAGAAATATTCTACAGGGACAAGAATGTTGATGATGATAATGTTTTTGTAGCATTCTTCATCCAAAGATACTTTCTTGCCTAATAAATATTAATAAATAACATTTCTTTCAGCATATGTATTTGAGCATTTGAAATTTTCTGAATCATTTTGCCTTTTCCATCAACATTATTATTACTTGCAGAATTTCCCATAAAATGCAATCAGGTGTTGCTCACTGTATAATACAGATTAGAGGTATCAGCTGTGTTGATAACTGCTCCCATTTTGCTGAAGGGGTACCAAAGACAAGTAAATTTGGAATATTGACTTGATTCCAGCATTAAATTGCTCACTGATTTTCCCTGAAATAAACAGATACCACTTAGCATTGATGTCCACATTATTGCAGTGTGTGCTTCTTCATATTACTGGGGAAAATTCCTCCAGTTTTATATAATCTTACATAATTTATGGAAAATCGTGAGCTTTCTTGACCTATGGACTTATGGGGGAAATGTAAATTGATTTCAAAGGTGGTTAAATCTTTGCATCAAAAGCCAATGCTGATCTCTCCGTTACTTTCCAAAGATCACAGCACAAATCAGGGCAGAGCTTGGTGTGTAATCTGAGGATCCTGTTTCATATTTTGTGATTTAACCAGCACGTTTCACTCTCTCAGTGTTGATATCTCAGTAATTTCATTAATCAGCTTGCAAAGAAAAAACTGTGGAGGAATGTACAAGGTAACAGACAGGGTTTGCTTTGTGTGTCTAAGCAGCCTGAATCAGAAATGTTTATTGAGATACATTTATGTATTAGTCATAAAAACTTCAGTTGAAAAATAACTGTCTCCTTAATGTCACAGAACACTGACCACTTCTGGTTAAGAAAAAACTTGCCCACAGAACTGGTGGCATTTTAAAATACTACAGCAGAAACTGTAAGCCCTTCATTCATGCCTTGTGGTACACTCCTCTTTAAGAGCTCAAAGAAATACGTGGGGAATTTGGCCAAGTAATAGGCTCAGATTTCCTGTGATAAATATGTCAGTGCAGACATTCACTGTGCTCCTCAGGAGTAAAGAAAAGATGTGGCTGTGACCCTCATACATGATCCTATCTATAGGATCAATATGGATATTATTGGTCCTCCAGAATAAAGGTAATATATTATATATACAGATAATGTGTGATATTGATATCTATCCAGTGATAGAGTGGATGTTCCTTGTGAGTCCCTTCCAGCTCAGCTTATTCTGTGATTCTGTGAATGTGTTAAAGTGTAATGTTTCTCTTGAAAGTGAATTAGAGATAAACATGTCCTCAGAAATAATGGCATGCCATTTGTATTACTTTTATCTAAACACTGTTTAATATAACAGCTAGTGTTGGTATAAGGACAGGAAAAAGAGCATTTCTCTGCTTTTACATTTGCTTGGTTTTGCAGGTGCGACAATATTTAGTTTGCTTAACTAAATAATGTGTCTGTAGGGGTCTTTTGTGAGAAAAAGAAAGGGATGTCCTTTAATGCTCATTGGCATCCCTCCTTCTACTTGCAGCAGTAGTGGGGGCAAAACTGACATCCCAGTTAGCACTGAACAAAACCTGAGAGCTGCCAAAGGCCATTTTCAGTCTGTTCCTGGTTGTGAAAACTCTTGTGGAGACACTCAACCTCTTGAAGGTTTCTTCTTTGAGCCTCTCCTTGCAGCTTCTCTCCAAGGATGAGGATCAGTGAGGTTGAAATCTCTTCTGGTTTAGACCCAGTGTTTATCCTCTTCCCATTGCCTGGGCTGAAACACCAAACCAAGTTATCACTTATTTGCAAGCAGGCGAGTTTACTCCGTTTATTTAGTCCTGGCTTTTCCCAATTCCTTTTCTTTATGCAGTTGTGCAGTGCAGGAGAGTAGTTGCCAACACAAAATCCATTATTATTCTGACAGGAACAGAGTAGCTTTCCCTTCCATTTCCTGGAGACAGCATTACTCATTGCTGCAAAAACAGCATTAAAAACAGGAGAAGTAGGGTGAATTGTCATTTGGCTGCTGAGTCCCAAAACTGCCTTCCCCTGCTCCAGACAGATGCAGTTTGAAGTAGAGGTGGGAATGGTGTGTGGTCTTCCTTTGTGATGGGGCAGCCAGGGAAGCAAACAGGCTGTTGCTCCATCAACACAAAAGTCATAAGGAGTGGAACCAAAGGAATTGGGATGATTCCAAGATTCCAGCATCTTCCATTGGAGGTGATTGAATCTGATGGGCTGCAGGGTCTGGGGGGAATTTCCTCCCCATATCCTCCTGGCAGTGGTTTCATTGGCCATAAGATATCCTGCAAAGTTGTCCAAAAGCACAGAAAGCTCCAGCCTCAACTTCCTAAATATTAACATTTCTCTTTTACAAGTGACAGGAGCAGCAGCTTCTCTGGAGTCAACTTTAATGTCTACCCTGCTTTAACCACCAGCAAATGTTGAATAGCTAATATGTGATCTATAATTACACCTCTTGTGCTCTTAGTTTAGTTAGAGGAAGAATTGTGTAGTGAAAAGGATGATTCAGGGAGTGAAATGAAATTAAGTGCGGTCTTTTGAGGTTAGCTATTAATTTCATTTTAAATATAAAATTGCCTTCAAAGTAATAAGAGGGTAATATTCACACGTCACAATAATGTGCTGATAACTAGGTGGAAGGCAAAAACAGCAGTAGTAGTTGGGAGAACTAATCTTTTTTTTTTATACCTTGTGTTACCTGTGTAAGTTTTAAATTGAATTCAAATGTCCAAAGTCACGTAAAGTGACTTAAATGCACCAGGGAAATTGGGTGTATTCTGTACTCAGACATGGCTTAACTTTAATATTGACATGGTTAACTTTAATATTGACCTAGGCGTGTTTAGCATTTGCTGTATTTACTAGTGTAGGATGTTTATGGTTTATAGTTATTTTTTTAAAAAATGAACCTGTCTCGAAGTGTCTTTAAAAATAATCTTGTTACCAGCCCTTGCCAGCAAAACTGGATGTGGAAGAACACAGCCTGTGCTGTGGTGAGCATGTCAAAAGGATGGCACTGCTGGAGAGGCACAGGAAATCAAAATGAAAGCTACCTACAGAATCCTTTCTCTCTCTTGCCTATTTTCTTTCCCTGTGCAGGACTATAACTAAAGCAATACATTACATGTATGCCTCTGTTTAATTGCATTAAAGAAATGCTGGGGCTGTAAGGTAAAGCACTAAAATTCTGAGGAAGCAGAGCCTCAAAGTTGCCTGTGTAAGCCTCATTTAACATCCCTTCAGGATATACATTTTCATACAGCTTTTAATGAGCTGAGCTCATCTGGCTGTTTCCTGGAGACCTTTGTCCTGCTCAGTGAATGGAAGGACAGTGGTCAGGGAATGTGCTCCATTTGGGGCTGCTCTCTGTGCTTGGCAGCCAGGATGGAGCTGCCTGCTTTGTTTGTGTGACACCCCAGCCTGCATGTGAATACGCGGATGTTGGTGGAACCTAAATCTAAATTCCTTACATCTTAGGAAAATTCTTTTCATCTGTACCTCTTAGATAAGTTCAAAATGAGAAGTCTGAATGACTGGACATCAGTGCAGGCCCCCAGGGGAGTGGTCAGAGCAGGGTCTGGGAGGGATTATTTTGGCAGAGGACCAGATGAGAAAGGACTTAGAGTGGGTTAAGATATGGATGCTTAACATGATCCCAGGGTTGAACAATCTTCGGTGATGCTGGGGTTTATTAGAGATTATCTAACTCTAAAATGCTGCAAATGCCCATACTTTGAAGTTCATCTGCATGTGCATATGTTAATGAGGTCCAGGATAAAGCTAATTAACAATAATTCTTTCTGGGTCAAGTCCTTCCCCACAAAACAAGTGTAAGTGGTCCCGCTCAGTGCTAAATGTTTACTTCAGTGAAACAAACACAGCTTGGGTGTTCAAAAACATCTTGAAAGGATTCCTACCAAGCTGAAAGCTCACTTGAATGCTGATTTCTAGGTTCATGTCTGGGGTTTTTTTATGGAGAGATATTTAAGAGAGCAACAAGGATCCTGGGGTCAGATATCATGGAAGCAGCGAACCTTTATTGTGTTTAAGAACATTTAGGATTTTATCTTAATTTCATTATTCATTCATTTTAAATTATCTCACAATCATTTTCAGGGACATGGTCATTTAAGCAAATAAAGATAAAGTAAATATATATTCCATATATTTAAAAACCTAGTAAACTCTCTGCAGTAATTTCTTAATTCAGTAATTCCTCATATTCTATTCAATGCATAAACTGCTGGTGTACTGAAAAGATTAAGAAGATAAAGAGGAGGTTCGGGGTTGGTTTTTCTTTTAATCTTGTGGTAGAACCAATTATTTGGAGCTAAATGTCCATAAAGCAGTCAGATATTGGATTTCTAGTATATGAAATTATTGTGTGTTGATAATAAGTACTTTTGTGTCTTTGTATTAAACTCCTCTTTTTTTAAGACAAAATATAATTACAAGAAAAGGATTTTGAGGGGAGATTTCTGTCCTTTTGGTAATGAAGCAATCAATGCAAATTTAAAGGTGCAGTAAGCACTTCTATAAACACACTATGGAACATGGATTTCCTGTTGCCTGTTAAGATTGACATATAAAGATGTCACTTGTACCAAGTAACCCGATAATTGCTGCTGGAGTCCAGTTTTGTAGTAAGATGTTCACAGCAGAGAAAATAGGAAGCCTTGAAGATGTGAAAAACAAGTTGTTTCTCACCTTTTACTCCAAGTTCAGCTTCCAGGGAATTCATATTGACATTTAATTTTGACTATTTCATAACGAGGAAATAAAGCTCATTTGGAATTGTTGGCCAACACAAGAGTGAGCAAGTCAGAGCTACACACCTTAGCTCAAAGTTGTCAAAGAGGACATAAAAAGAGGTGTATTTTATTAAATTTGTGTGGTGAATATGAGAGATTGGGTTTCAGGGGAATGCTCCAGTTAGAGACAGAGTGGGGAAAAACACCAAAGGTGCATCTCTTAATGTGTTTTTTCACACACTGACGTTACCTTGGAAATGTAACTTGAAGCTCGTGTGAGTTCACCGACCGTCAGATGAACTTGGTGAGGGCAGCATTTTGTATTCTGTGCTTTCTTCCTGCTCTGTTCCACACAGGCCATCTCCAGCAGATAAGTCTAAACTATTACAACATCATCTTCTCTTAATGCCCCATCACCTCTGCAGGCCAGACTTTGTCATTTCTGTCACTCCACACTAATTATATCCAAGCACAAGCTGATTTACTTATTTCTCTCAAAGCAGATGATGTTTGGAGGAGACTGAAATCTCTAACATTAGTAATGAAGTTTCCATTTGAAGGAACCCAGTTCAAAGGGAGAAAATTTCCCCTTTCAGTTTGGAGCAAAGGTTCTAAAAGCCTGAGATGTGAAAATAAAAAGGCACTAGCTATAAATACCTTTCAAATTATGCCTCTTTAGACTTGCTGAAATATGTGGTTAAGCTTCTTTCTAGCTGCTTTAAAATATTCAAGGTTATTGGCCTGCATTAAATTCAAAACCCCTTAGATACCATTTTTTTAACCAAGTTATTCAGAACTGACAAGCGGAAAGATTTGGAAATGGGGGTCTGTGAGGAGAAAAAAAAACCAGCAGACTTGGAAGAAGGAACTGGGTGTTCTCTCCTAAAAACCATAATTTTAGTATTTTTATTACACTCAAAAGTGAATTATCTTGATTAGTAAGTGTATAGCACAATCAGTTCCCTCTTGCCAGTGCTGTTTATGTAAACTAAGCATCCCTGGAATATGGATATTTAGACTCTCATGTCTAGAAAACATTAATATGTTTATACTGCTATGAGCATGGCAAAACATTCCAGGAGCATCACCTTTCAAAGCTCCTTTGCCAGCTCTTGGAGCAGGGTTTTCGTTTGATCTGCTGTGTGTGATGGGCTTTGAGGTCTGAGATTTCATAATCAATACGTTCCTATTCATCAGAATTTCATCTGCTTAGATACATTAATTTACACATTTACTCATCTCAAGCCTAGTAAGTAGTATTGAGTAAATGCTAAGTCAAAATTGTTGAGGGAAACGCTTTTCTTTCATGAAAATTCCAGCTTTGAATCTGGAATTCAGCCATTAGAGGTGGGGAGAGTTTGGAGTGCAGCTGGAACAGCCTCATCCCAGTGAATGTGCAGCTGGGCCAGTGCTTGCATTGGAATGGAATTCCTCCAAATGAGGGTGTTTGACTCACCAGTTCAGACAGGGAACTGGATCACTCCAAGGGCAGTGAGTCCCAACACTCGTTATACTGAACTGAAACACTGGGTTCATGGTGTGATTGGAGGTGGCTCTTTGTGCTCCCTTTTTAAAAAAGCCTCCTAAGTGGTGTTAGAGATGGGAAGATTGTGCCAAAAGAATTGAGATGCTTTGAGCATCTCAGAGCCATTGGATCCTGCAGGTTGTTACTCCTCGTGTCGGCCAGAGGTGTGGCTAAAGCTTCAGATGACTCTTCTTTAATGTACTTAACCTTTGTACCAGAAACATTCTTATTCATTTAGTGCCCGAGTACAGCAGGAGATGGGAGCAGCATTGCCAACCTCTGCACATGCTGTAATCATGGTATTAACCTACTTCAGAGCCCCGGGAGCATGCTCACTTTGTGGGGGGAGCAAGAATGTTTTCATCACTCTGAGTTCGCCAGCAGGTTTCGAAACCAGGTTCTGCTCCTTTTATTTGTGTTTTTGTATTTTATTCCGCTTCCTCAGAGTGGAAGGTGCAGTGGAAGTGGTTGCTCCATCTTCCATTCTGCTTGGAGGAATAAGAGTTACTTGTCTGTTTTCTGTGCCTCTGTGAGAAGGTTTGTATTTATTGCTGCTGTGCATAGACACAGAGATTTTCCTAGCACCCAGAATTGTTGTTTTAGGAAAAGGAATGAAGTACTTGATACATCCCAAGGAAATCTGCCAGTCAGCTTTGGGTTTCTGGCTTACAACAACTTATAGTTATTACAAGCAGAGCCCTTGCAGCATTTTAGGCACCAGAAGTGAGAATAAAAGACAATGCTCATGTGCACTGTGCGCAATTTTCATGGTTACAATCCCGAAAAGATTCCATTCTAAAGCCAACTTTATTATTTTGGTAGAGACCCAGGTACAGAAATATAAGAATGGTCAAGTGTGTAGCCAGCTGTCCATAACCTGATGATTCTTTCCTGCTCTTAACCTCCTGCAACTGAAACTTCCAGATTTCCTAGAATGATTTTGGGGGTACTGCTGTGTATGATGAGCCTTGTGAGCTTGTGAGGATGTTTAGAGGAAGTCACACGGAGCAGCTGTTTCAATAAAAGATGAGTTGACCTGAAAAAAGGAACCTTCAAGGAAACAAGAGTAAGAAAGGAGCAGGACTTGTTGCTATTTTTAATCACTTTCCATTGGCTGTCATGCCTGGACCAGCCCCACAGAACTCAGTGCGTGGTCACGGCACTGCCGTCTCCACCATGCCTTAAAAAGAGAAGGAGTTGGCATTTTTTCTGGACAAACAATCCCTGTTCTCCTTCCAGTTAATTTTCAGTGAGAAGAAGCAACAGCCAGTTTTCTGGTTTTAACTGCACTCATAATAATAGCATGTTGGCAGCAATGGTGAAGAAGGGAAAATTCACGCCTTTGCAGCTAAACATTTTGTTCTGAACTGTATTTTAATTACAAAATGTCACTTTGTGATAAATGAAGCTTTCTTCTTCTAGCTGGTTTCAATTAAGTTTTGTTTTAAAAAGGAAGAATAGGTTTTAATAAGGCTCAAAATACATAAAAATATTTCATTTTGACATTAGTAGAACAAATGAGGATTTTAATATTGAATCAGTATCGCATAACTTGAAGTTATCTTGGCTGTGGGCCTTGGTTTGTTGCCATCCAGGTTGCTCTTTTTACTGGCCAGGGTCACCACTGACTCCAGTGGGAGTTTTTTACCTTTCCAGATGTTGAATTGCTGCATCCCAGATGCTGGCAGGAAAAGTCAAACCAACCTTGCACTTGGGGTTTCTCTGAGCTTAGAGATTTTGTGGAATTAGGCACACAAACATAGACTCACTTCATGATAAAGGATTTTGACTTAAGGGAAGAAGCTGTTTCCTGTAAAGAAAGATGTGGGGAATAAAAATCTTCCTGTCAGATCACATCTTTAATTTGACTTTTGAGTAGTGAATTCATCAGAAGGCAGTTGACTGGATATATTCTGAATGGCTCCCATCTGATGTGTGGTGTCATCCACTGAGCTCCAGGGTGAAAATCCTCAGGGAGATTTCATGTGATCAAGGAATCTACCACTAAATGTTTGCACTCTTATGAGAAATTAAGAGGAGAGGATTAATTTTTAGTTTGCTAGAGCTGTCCCACTTAAGGCAGATTTGCTGGGCACTCTGCTTTGGAACTAGTGCAAAAGTTTTGCACATTTAATGTGGAGGGCTCAGCTCTCAGTTGTGTCAAAATAAATCTGCTGAAATCAGTGTAGACAAATTTCCCAGAAATTACCAAACCAAGACACTATTTTAAATTACAGTTTGTGCTAGCTGAAACCAGTATGGAAATGTCTTTTCCTAGAGTTTGCACTTTTAAATGATGTATTCACACATTTGATTAGTGTGTGAGTGGTCTGGTGACGTAGCTGAGGGTGGGGGACATGGCAGTGATTTCAGGGAATTGGTGGCCCAGGTGTCTGTCCATGGCACAACATTTAAATAAGGAAAATTAGAAGAAAATCAGCACTGTCCTCAAGATGAAGGTTTGGGGAGAGGGAGGGATTTTCCCCACTCAGCTAGACAAGAAACCCACAAAATATTGCAGTGCAGACAAAGCTGCAGATTGGATAAAAGCCTTAAATTCCAGTTACTGAGTTTAGGGTCTGGGCAGTGCCTCATCCACATCCAGGCTCTTAACGGAGCACTCTGTGGAGGGAATGTGATTTTCTCTTTAAGAAGCCTGAAATAAAGCTGGCTCTCTAAGAAGGAGAGATTTTCAACATCTTGTCATTGTGAAGGGATTTTGGTCCCCCAGCTGGAAGAATAAACATACGTGACTCCAGGTCTGCTGCTTTCTTTGAGGGAAATAAATTAATGTCAGTGATTTCTCTGGTTATCTTTTAATTGTGAATAAATGCACCTTTCAGTTCGAGGTGGCTCTGGTTTTCAGAGTGGTCAACACAAATGTGGTTTGTGGTGATTTAATGCCGTGGAAATCTTCTGGCAGTGAGACAGATGTGGCAAACTCCTTGTTGGAAGGGCTTTGGAAGAGGAGCAGGTAAGGATTTAACACCCAGGGAGCTGCTAAGCACACAGGCACTTGATTTTCTGTGTTAGGGAAAAAGGCAGAGTGGCTGTGGAATGTGAGGAAATCAGAATTTCTCCAGTGTTTTTATTTTCATAGAAATAGAAGGAAATTATTGCTGAGGAGAAAGGTAAAAGGAGCTTCAGAAATCCAACTGCTGTTGGGTTTGGAGCTGTGTGAACACTTTTTGCTCTGACTTGGTCCACATTCCTCACTGTCCGTATTCACACAATAATATTCACAAAAGGAAACCTTTTGTTTCTCTCTTTTTAGACCAAATTTTCCCCCTCAGTCTCTGACAAAAAACGTACATCTTGCTGTAAACACATGAAAGGCTGTAAATATTTTCATCTCCCGCAGGTACAATATGCAGCGCGACACAATTAAAATACTAAAATATTCGGCGTCTTTCTTAACCGGTTTTGCCTCCCTTCATTTGGCAGCACATTGCCAGGACGTTCCTAATGAATCCAGCCTGCAGCAGAAGCTGCTCTCTTCCCAGGTTTTCCCTTTATGAGTTAACAAAGAGAGAAAAGTAGGGAAAGTGTGTCAGTGGCATCGGGGAAAATGACAGGCGGCTTCAGGGGCAGGTGTTGGATCTGCACAGCTCCGGAGGTGCCATGAGCCTCCAATCCCACTTTGGACTCTGCTTGTAGGAAATTGAGAATTCTGCCCAAGGCAGATAAAAAGGAAATTTGGGATGGAACAAGTTTCGTCAAATAACTTTGGCAGAAAATGCTTTTTTTTTTCCCTTGCCTTTAAATCCCAAAAGGCACACGCACAAATCACATCAGCCTTGTTTTCTGAGGTTTCTTTTTAATTTTTCTTCCACTTTTTTTTTTTTTTTTCAGCTGTGTGGCAGATTCAGGCTATATCATGCGTGAGTTTTAAGGAAGTTCTGACAGTTTCATATTTCTGACTCCCGTTGAGGAGTGCTGTGATGCTGAATTGACTTAGCCATAATAACTAGTCTGTAATGTCAGGTATTTCCTTAAACTATTTACAAATTTTATTGCAAGCATTTCTCATAGTGCGTTTTTCCCAAACTAAGTGATGGCTTTGAAAAGATCTGCTTCAATTTGTCATTTTATACCGAACATCCCCGGCATGTTGAGAATCCTTTGTTGTCTAAATACACCCAAATGGGAATTTCTTCACCAATATTGGAGCTCTAATTACACCACACTTTGGTTTTCTTGAACTCCTTTTGCAGTCTCAAACTCAATCAAAATTTTTTCCTTTTCAAAGAGGATTTGGTGGGATATTCCTGAAAAAGCTCTGTTCTTCCTCGCTTCCCTATCAAAACTTACAGCCCAGAAGTAACTTTGGGAGTGTGGGAATTGCAGTGTTTGCAAATACACAGGCAGAAGATTTCTCTGGTACAGCTGTTAGTCTTTATGGATTTACCTTCATAAATAATTAACCATAACCCTAAATGAAAAACTGTTTAGATTTTTCTTTTCCTTAGGTGGGCTGAGATACGGTATTTCAAGTAAATTGTCTTTCAGTGTCTCCCCAGTTTCATTTGTCTCATTTTAATTACTGCTCTTTGGCATCATTACAGTAGTTTTTCCATTTCTGTCTAAATATCATGTTTCTGCAGTGCTTTTCCAGAGGCTGCAGGTAAAGAGCAATTCCAGCAATGCAGAGTAGAAGGTGATGGTGCATAAGCAGTGCCACAAGGATGAGAGACAGGGAGTGCTTGGAGCAGTTAGTAGCAAAGAGCGAAAGCTTAACTGTTATGAATTACAGGAAGAAACATTTTATAATCTTGAAACATTATTGAAGTCAGAACTTAAACATTGGTCAGTCACCAGTTGTGTCTGTATTTGTTTCAAGGATGGAAATTGTTTCCTGCAGTGTCAGGAGCCTCAAGGAACTGCAGCACCTATTTTGATTTGTCCTGTCCTTTTTTATTTTTTTTTTTTGGACCTCCCATTGCTGGGATTTTCTCCTTAATTGGTCTGCAGGAGTGTCCTGGGAAGGTGTTGCTAGAAAAGTCCAAGGGTTGTTTCCCTAACTACATCCTAGAGGCCTTCTGCAAACCCAGCTTGCCCTCCATGGCCCCAGTTACTTCTTTCCTTTATTATATCCCCCTCACTCCCACTCACACTTCCATCCTTGCTGACAGCAGTCTGAGATTTGCCTGAGAAAAAGTGTCTCTGTGCATATTCTTCTGTGATACACTTTCCATGAAGGTCTCTAGAATTAACCTGTTGGGAAAATAAGCATCCTTTTGCTACCATGGAATGGGAAATTACCTGGGAGAAAGATCCTGACAGTGGTTTCTCTTCACTGAACTTGCACTGAGGATAATTTTTGGGCACTGTTTGCTTAACGACAGAGAGGGTTTGTAGCACCTTGAAGGGCGGCTTTAAATAATCCTCCCTCACCTTTGCACATTGTCTAGGAAAGCAAAGGAAGGTCTGGAGGTGTTCAATAATGCTGGGCTCCATCAGTGGCTCTGTATTTGTCTGGTTATGGAGTTCCAGTGCACCCACAAATGTTTTGGATCCAATGTAGAGAGGAGAATTAGTGACTGTAAAGGTCTGGTGAGGGTTGAGAACTGTCCCTGTTACACACATAAGGCTGAGTTACTTTTACCTCAGGTTTAGTTGCCATCTAGACACTGGACTAGAAAACCACTTTTCCTACTTCCCTTAGCACTTAGAGAAATAAAATACAGAAAAATGAGGTCGCAGTTGCAGAAGAATGAAAGATTTGGAGCAAATAGCAAGTGTATCAAAGCAAATTGCATATGTGGGGAATCTCACCTGTTTTTTAAAACAAGGTCAGAGGACTTTGAGCTCTCTTAAAGTCACAATTTAAAAGCCATGACTTGTGCTGTTGGTGTCTTTCCACTCAGTGTGGGTAATATTTACAGAACTGTTTTTTGATTTAGTTCTTCTTCTTGCAATAAATAAAATTCAGAGGAAAATGTGGGGAAGGGCACAGAAATGGCCTTTTTGCACAGAAAGCTTGATCTAACTGCAAACCTTCAGTGTACAAGGAAGAAAACATAGTGAACAGTAAACAAATGAATACAGGGGGGTTAACATTCAGATACCCCTGTGAAAAACAACACACTGTGATAATGTATTGATAAGCAAAGAGCATTCCAGTTGATGGGAATAAAAGGTGACTCAACAGCCTTCCATTCTTGCTGCTTCCCTTGCAGGATATAGGCAAGTATTTTTCCTTTAGTTTATTTCACAGAAAAATGAAAACACTGCTCTCTTTCTTCCCTTTGTCTGGAATGGAAAGGGGGCAGTAAGTAAGTATACTTAAGAAATATTTTTGAGAACCTGCTGTACAAGAAGCTGGTAGTGCTAATGTACATTTTGAGGTTTCCATTCCTGGACGTATTTTGGACATACTGAAACACAAAATTAGTAGAGATGCTGTACACATCTGTAAATACTGCCCATGGAGGTGGGTGTCTGTCTTCTTTATCTGACATCTCAAGGTATTGTATGAAGTTTGAAACAAAATAAAGATGAGGAATTCACAGAAATCACATGTGCACTCTGCCTATTGTGAACAGTGCGTTTTAGAACTTTATTTTAGAGCTACTTTTTAAAAATGAAAATGAACCTGCATACATCAGTGATGGGCAATGAATGCAAAAATAATAAAGCAATCAGCCACCACTGAAATGCTGCCACCTCTCAGGAAATGACAGCAATTTGCCCGTGCTGCAGCACGTCGCAGCATCATCCCTCATTTTAATATTTGATTTCCAAGATTCATGCTTCTGATGTTTATGACAGATGTAAATCTTGGAAATCCAGAGATGTAGAATTATGGACTCGACACCCAGAGTTAGGCTTTTGTGCTTCTTAGCTACTAAATAACATCAGTTCAAGGAACAAGGACTGTTCTGTCTGAGTCTTCCCAGATGTGAATGTCATTAGGTTGTGTCTCTGATGAGCCGATAAAAAGTTCTGTGGTTTGTCCTGTCAATCAGCAAAGGGCAGATAAACTACATTGATTTTACAAAAGAAAATGCCGTTTTTCTGTATTCAAAGATAGCAGCCAAACTCCCTGCCTGTAAAGCCTTTTCTGCTCAGCAGAGGCTCCTCTCTCAGGTGTTCGTGAGCTGCCGTCTTCGAGCATTTCAAGCAGCTCTGCCTGTTCTTGTAGAAGGACCCAGTGCTAATGGCTCTGAAAGAAACAAGGTTTTCATTGACTTCCCAATCTCCAGTGTGAGTTAAAAGCTGAATTTTACCTCACTGTCACTCAGGTTGATTTTTGTGAAGGATCCTGGGCTGGATGTGGGGTGACAGTTCCAGCAAGATGCTGCTGCTCTGGGCAGTGCCACGTCGGGTTCTGTCGCTGAACAGGCACAGGGGGAAAATGCATTTTTCTTTATCAAGTATGAGAGTATTAGCTGTAATTAATATAATTTTATTCCAAAGCCATTTTTAGGTGAGCCATTAGACAGGGATGATGGAAAGGCTCAGCCTTAAGTTGTGTTGTTGTAGCAGTGCTGCCTGCAATGTTGTGAGTGCTTGCTCAAAGCTGAAGTCACTTGTAGATAAGTAAAAAAGACAAACTTCTGCTCCTCAAAGATTATATTGAACTACTTAGAATTAAGAAAGATATGCCCTTTATTTTAGCAAACATTTACCTGGGGGACTTTCATCTGGATTTCACTTTGCTTGTTACAGCTGAATGCTTAATCTGTATTTCTCTATGCTATGTTGATTTGGTTGTTTGGTTTTTTTTTTTTTCCAGTAAAGGACAGGCTTTTCTCAAGCAATGAAGCATTTTGTTTTGTAGAGAGGCATTAAAAGGTTTCACTTGGGCCGAGTTGGTTGCTGCTGGAACTCGGAGTGCAGGGATGGATTAAGATCAGACACAAAGCTGTGTGAAGTTGGCTGTCAGCTACGCTCAGACTTCTGACGGGGGATGTAAATTATGCTCTGCTGCAGCTCTCTTAGTTAGCTGATCTATGGAGTGAAATTGAACCTGACTACCTGGGCTGTTCATCTTTCTTCTTGATGGAGAAAGAGGTGCCAGTGGCACTGAGCAGCAAGTACCAGTGCAGAGGGGAAAGGCTCAGGCTGCAGGAGATCAGGATGTCACTGAGCCTGCAGGAGATGGGGAGTGATGGAAGCACAGCCTCCCTCCCCTCTGCTGCTCTGCAGGGATGATGGTGAAAATTTAAAAGAGAAAAGGGGAAAAAAAAATAATCGAATGGCTAAGTGAATTAAAGTGGTTTTAATTAAGAAAAATAAAACAACACCCATGTCATGGTTTAAGCCCAGCTGGCAACTAAGCACAGAAAGAAATGATCCCAGCAGAAACCAGGACAGCCCATAAAGCAAAGCTGAGTTGTAGCTTTCTCATAAGTGTGGTGGCAATTAATAAATGCAAATATACATGTATAGTACTTGGAATAGAAAGTGAATATGAAGTCATTATTGAATATTATTTATGCCTTAAATTTGCTTTCATCTCTGTTTTTCAGTGCTTTTGATTTTGTCTGTGTTGTGAGAGTGAGAAAGGAATTCTGTAGACTTTCAGATTTTACTTTTCCTTTCCAGTATGCTGCAAAGGTTATCCTTGAAACCTTTATTCCCAAAGCAGACCTTGAAAATCTGTTGCTTTGGTTGTCTGTTGTTCCGATTATGAACTGACATGGATTTCAGCAAAAAGAGGATATAAACAATTTTGTCTTAACTGAGTCTTTTTCTCTCTTATCTGTATTATTTAACAACTAGTGATGAACATCTAATGGGGTTGCAGCTTTTCTCGCAGTGGAAAGTTTCACTTGAATCTTTCTCTTATTTTCTGGTTTCCAATCCTCACAGAAGTGATGAGAATGATAAAATTAGAAAATTAAATTAGAAAAGTAGAAAATTAATTTGACATAATTTTAAAGAATTAGGGGCTTGAAAGTCTTTGGGCAATCACAGAGGTAAGACCTGGACCATGCCAGAGGTTCACTAAGCTTCTCTTGCAGCAGCTTCAGAGAAGCAGCACATTATCAGTGGGTAGGTGTCCTGTGGTCTAAGTGCAGGACTGAAAGTTGTCCTTAATCTCTGACCTGTAAATTTAGCTGATTTCTTCTATCTTTCCTCATACTGAGAAGAGTTAATTGCCTACCCCTTAATGCTGACAGGATCGTAACACATCTGGAGAATGAACAAAAGAAAAGTTGCAAAAGTTCTATAATGCCATCATGCTGCAAGGGATTAGAGTCAAAAAGATAGCAGATAGAAAATACAGAAGAGAAGCTGGATAAAATTAGGGTGGTTGGTGCAGAGAGTTGGAAAGATAAAACAGGTGCTTCATGCCAATAGATGAAGCAAGGAGTGAAACCTGAAGAGCAGTAAATTTATGTTACAAAAAAAAAAAAAAAAGAGGTACCTGCCTCATGGAACTTACTGCTGCAAACTAGAAGTGCTAAAAAATTCCTTATTAGTAATGGACACTTACTCTGAATAACTGAATAGACTTATTATTATGGTTGGTTTCCTTCAAGGTACAAAACCCATGCAGTCCCATCCAGAGGAGACTTCCTGAGTGTGAATTTTGCACATCTGTTGATTGAACTGAAAGGCAAAAGATGTGTCAGGCAGGGAGGCAGAGATGGGGCAGCTGTCAGTGTGTACACACTGGGCCTCCTTTGAATGTTAAATATTAAGAGGTGCCCTCTGCATTCCTGCCCTGTGGGTAGGCTGACTGTGCTGGAGCTGGGAGGAGCACAGGACAGAAGTTCAGGCAGAGAAGCAGCAGCCTGGGGTGAAGTGGGATCCTCGGGCTGTGGGGTGGGCAGCTCATCCTTGTCCTGTCCACTGCTGAGCCCCTGTGTGAGGAGAGGAGCAGGGATTGTGTTCTCCATAAAACTTGTTTTGAACCAGAAGATGCCAGTTCCAGGATAGAAGCTTCTGCAGTTATTAGGGCACTCATTATTCCACCTATTTGAAAATCCAGGGGAGCGCACCTCAGCGCTCCCGCCCCTTCCAGCGAGCACGTGTGGCATTTTTTGAGACGCCTCATTACCGCTCTCTTCTCCTCTGCCATCATTTTCATCAGGCAGCATTGTTGGAGGGACCTCTGAGAGAGGCTGAGCTCTGATTCCAGCACACCCAGCTCCCCTCGCTCCCCATCAGGACACGCGGGAGAGCCTCGTGTGGAGCCTGGCACCGGAGCCAGAGGCACGGAATGACTTTCAGGAGTTACCCTCGTTATTCAATAGGTCCTCACAGAACCATTAATAACAAGCTGCCCTGAAAATCCTGTTTGTCAACACGGGTCAACAGGCTCTGTGAGGTTCCTGTTGCCGTGTTCAGGGCTCTCTCATGGTGTAGTTGGACAAGTACGGCTTTAGCGTTCACAAGAGAGCTTTGGGTTGCAATAAAAAGTAAAATTTTTGTCCTTCCGTAGTATTCAGTCTCCAATTTTGCTGTATTATTCAAAAGATGAGCTTGTAGAGGATAATAATGCCCTGTCTGGCCTTGCTGGGAGCAGGTGCCCAGCAGGTATAAATGAGCTCATGTTTCTGTGGCGTTTCTTAAGGCTGAGGAGTTTTGGAATGGCAGCACTAACACAAACAATGTTAAAGTCTGCTTTGTTCTTCTGATGAGGTGGTGCATTTATTTAACTCGGCTTCAAGGTAAAAACAGTTTAATCCCTACAAGCTATTTTAGCAAAAGCCCCAAATCGGGTAATTCTCGTGTGACAGGCCAGCCTGCAGACGCTGCTGCCACCCTGGAATTTCTCTGAGCCATAATTAGGAAAAACTGGGTTAATGCCATTTTGTAGACTGAGCTTGAACAATGCATTTAGTGCTGAGTTTGGGGCTGTCAGGAGCTACCCAGCTCATCTGTAAGCCTGGAAATCATCACTTTAGTGGTTGACACTTGAATGTACAGAGGGATCAGGATCCACTGCACTTACTAAATTAATCTCATTTGTCTTCCTACATCAGCAGCTTAAAACTTTGTTAACCGAGATCATTGGATTGGGAAGAACTTTGAGCCCAGCCCCTCACACTGATAATTATGCAAAATACATGTAGGATTTTTCACAGGCTGTTTCTCCAGTTTGCTGGAGGTCCACAGAGCTCTTAGTGCTGCGTGTGTGTAACTGCAGTGAAAGGTGAGAAGTTAACATCTTAAAAGATCTCTGTTTGCCTTCCACACCTGCCTCTAATGTGCATGGCAGTTGAGGAAAAGCAAGTCTAAATGAAATTAAGTGTTCTAACTTCTGTCTCTTCCTGGAGGAGGCAGGCAGGAGGTGGCTGGCACCTTTGTCATATGGATTGAGGAAAGCCCAGCTGGTTTGTAGTGTGTTATTTGCAATATTCATGGACATTGGTCTGGTTGGCTTTTAAATGAGCAAGTACAAGGTGACTGTATTTAGGGCCATTGTTGTAGTAATTTTGTTGTTAATGGGGTTTTGGATTGGTTTGATGGGACACATGGTTAAATGTTCCAAGGAGAGACCCTGCTTATCCTACAAAAAAAAATTGGAGTTTGACCCAGTCAAATCCCAGGAGGAGGAGGTGTTCACATCTCCAGCTGTTTTGCTGGAGCAGGTTTGTAATAGAAGGCAGGTGATTTGGGGGCACTCGTGGGTGAGAAGGTGACTGGATTTTGGGAGAGGGACCAAACCCCTGCCCTGCCCGAGCTGCAGTGGGAGCTGCCCTCCTTCCCTGCCCCGCTGGCAGGACGTGCTGTGCGGGGAAAGCTGCCGGCAGAGAGGCAACGGGGAAGGCAATTTGAAGAAAGCTTAAATTAAACTCAATCAGGCACAGCAGCCCTGAGCTGAAGGGCCAGATCCTGTGCCTGGTACATGCACTGAGCTGCTATTTCCATCTGTAGCTTTGGAGAAAACAGCATTGGCATCAGAGATGTGAGCAGAAAGTTTCCTTTTCATCCCTCCTGTGCGTAATTTTTGACAGTCTTTTTTCCCCTCTCTTTTATATCCACAGTTGGTTTGGGTTTTTTTCCTCTTTGAAGACTTTTTCATTAAATTTAAAATCTCAAGATTTAAACAGTGTGTAGACATAATTATGTCTCTTCCTATTTATTCTATCTTGCTCCTTGTTATCTGTACAGTAGTAGTGATGACACTTTTTCCTGGGCAGTGCTGTGACATCTTTTCATGAAGGAAGGAGGAGAAAGGAGGAATATTTTGAATAGAAAAACTTGACTTATTTCAATAAAAGTAGATGGTGTGTCTAATATGTTAACCCCCATTCTGTGGATTTGTTTTACAGCCCTTCTGTCTCGAGATGGTGAAAGACTGGAAGGGAATTAGGGAGACCAAAGAAAGTCCCTTGACATTTTTATGTGCTGAAGTAAAAGGCAGGCAGTCTTGCTTTGTACAATGCTGTCTTCCTGGGTAGAACAATTAGTGTTAATGTGGTAATGATAATTGTTTCTGTAAATTATTCTTAATTAACTATTTATGTAATAAGACACTTAAGGATCTGTATTTAACAATTTTGTGGGTTTTTTTTTTTTCCCTTGATAATTGGCTTCCCTATATATTTCTTCCCTGAGCTAGTGCCTGTTTTCTGTTCGTTATTAACTGTGTGACATTCAGGCTTAAAATTTGGTAGAGATGATCCTTAATTAACACAAAATGGTGCATAAATGATCAAGAAACAGGTGGGGTCCTTCCTTTAAGTGTGTTCTAATTGCAGAGTGCTGCTTTTTCAGGGAAGTTACCAAGCTCTAAGACAGATCCCAGCTCATGGGGCCACTGTTCCTACCCAGGATCATCACCTGGTAGGATCAGCAGGTGCCTCTCAGATGTTAAACTTTATTATGTGCCAGATGTGGAAGTGCCTCTTTGGGAATCTTCTGTTTCCAGCTGAGGAGATAAGAGTGGAAAGGGGAAAAGTGTTTGAAACAAGAGCTTCAGGGCAGTTCATTTGTGGTGGTGTTTTAAGCAGGGGAGAGAGTAAAAATGGATGATCTCCTGCCTCATTTGATGCTGCCTGATCTGTTTTGAAGGAGTTTTGGAGCGAGGTAAGGCAGAGGGAATAGCCTGCTATGCCATGTGCTCTTTAATTAGCTCCTCTTGCTCTGGTTTGGACTTTCTTCATCTTGAAAATGTCGCCTGCTGCCCTGCTCTTTCCTCGCTGTTTTTTTTTCCACTTGCCTCTGTGTGAAGCATATACCAATATTTTATGTACATAATTGGTCTGGGTTTCCATGTACTGCCTAATATAAAGTGCACATTCTCCTTTTTGCTGTGCTTTATGTTTATTGCACTCACTGCATTGCTTTATGTGCACAGTGTGCTTATGGAATGTGTGGTGCAGGCAGAGAGATGTAATATTCCACTCTTAGCATCATTACTGTTGTTTTCTTCACCAATTTTCATCAAGCTATAGTTTAATTTAATTCACTTCATTATTTTGTAAAGCAGCTCTTATTCGCTGGATTTCCCTTCTGTTTCTTTTAAAACCACCAGTGTCTCAAAACAGTGAGAATTTAAGTATTTTTAGCCTTTTCTCTTTTTTTGACATGTTCTGAGCATTGTAGGATTTCTGTAATACAGCCAATCAGTTAAAACCAAATAGTGATAGCTTTACAAGTTAATTAGCACCTCAGTTCATCAGCACTCACACTCAAATTAATACTGGAGTAAGCATATCAGAATGTAATCTCCTATTTGCATTTAGAGAAGGTGATTTTGCAATATGTTAATTTTTATTGTGTGCAGAGTCTGTTTAATTGTCAGTGTTCTTATTTTTTGACCTATTTAAACTTGGGGCCTAAAACCTTACAGGAGTTGGCTTGTGTGAAGAATATGGAAAATTCAGACCATTGCTAGGATTTATTGTGATTAAACAGCACAGACTCACTATTTCGCTACTCAGTCACTTGGAAGGTAGATGCTTTTCTGACTGTTTGGGGTTATTTAAAAGTATGTGCAGCTCAGAGCTCTTGATGTGACTAAAAGGAACTATTAGACTAAAGTAGGAAAAATAACTTTAACCTAATCAAGCCCTAGTTGTCTGAATTAGTAACACCTACAGTAATTAAGACACTCTGCGGAAGCAATAAGCTAATCATGTTCAATAACAAGGAATAATAATCTTATTCAATCCATTGCATCTTTAGATTTTTCACTGCATAGGCTTTTCTTTCAAAGACTGAAAGAAACAGTGGGGAGAAATTTTTACACTGATGGTGAGTTGTGGTGTACATGAGGACAAGTAATTGGAACTTCAGAGGCTCGATATTTTGGGAAGAGTACAGATAATTACTATTTACTGTTGTGTCCTCAGCTGCAGCATACCAAGAAAAAGTAGCTAATTTCAATTACTCCTCCTTTAGAGATGGGTACTGAGGGAGGACATCATCAAGGGTAGTTTGGTGCTGCAGAAGACTTTATCCAGAAGCTTTTTGGTGGTCCTTCTGCTGCAGGGTCAGAGGAGGAGAGTCCTTTGAGCCACAGATGTAATTTTACATCCCTGCAGTGGTGCTGAGGGCTGAATTTGCTGCAGATGCATCAGTACAGCTCTGCTGGCTAAGAATCCCCAATGTGAGGACGCAGTTATCCCAAATACCAGCATGGGGATTTGGGGTGTGTTAAAGAGGAAGCCAGAGCTGTGTCTCTCAAGAGCCCTGCTGGTGTGGGTTTTGTTTTTAGGAGTGTTCTTCAGGGGTTTTAGCCACATACTGCGCCCTTGTGTCTTCTTTGGCTTTCTTGGAGCAGAAGTAGATGAAATCTGAATTTAAGAGTGTTTATGGTAAGCATGGGAGGTGGTAGAGGTTGATTGGCTGCCTGCTGGAATACAGAGATTTTTATCAAAATTTATTGAATACGATACAGGTAAATGTTTCTTTCTTTTAATCAAGGTTGATTAAATTACAAGCACAAAGATGCCCCTGCTCCCTTAGGCACATCACAACACTGTTATCATCTCAAATTCATCCAGCCTTTCAAGAGGGGGTTTTTATTAGCTCTTCCTAATCCCCAGATAATTACTGTAGACGAAGAGATGCTCGTAGAGAACATTTTGTGTGAGGAAAAGGGGTTCACAGGATATCACGGGCCGGGATAAATTCCGTGGGAGTTCAGGAACAGGAATCCCTGGGGCGATTGTCAGTCCCTGGCTCCAGGCACAGCCACCTGAGCCCTCCTGGGCTGTGCCCCCTTTCCGAGTGTTGCTCCTTCCTTTCCACCCCCAGCGCTGCAGGAAGAGGGGATGATTTGGATGATTGGCACCGCTGCCCTTTTACAGAACAGCTTCATGATTGCACGAGGTGGGAAACTCAGCAGGATCATTAATTCCTGAAGGTTTCCACTTTGTTTCATTGCAGCCGCCTCCAGAAAAGAGGTTCCTGTATCTGAGCTTTCTCTGTTTCAGAAGTCAGCAGATTTTGTGGGGAACTTTTAAACAGTGACAGTAAAACAAAAGCAAACGATCAAACCTAGACTGTTTTTTTATTCTTTGATGTTATTTACTTGTTAATACAGTGCTCCCTAAAAAACAGACTATCTGCACACACCTTTTCCAATTTTAAAGGAAAATGCCTTTGCTCTGCTGCAAACAGAGAAATTAATCATAACTGGCTTGTTCTACAAAACACACTCTCAGCGATGGGAAAGGTCTGATTTTTTTTATTTAATTTTTTCCCCCTCAAATAAGGAAACTTAAATTACTTAAGGGACTACTTAGCTTCCACTGGTGCAATTAGATTAACATAGGAGGAATTTTGATTTATTTCCAGAAATGAATATATGTTTCTAGGTCAGTAACTCTATTTAGAACAAAAGATCTTAAGGGGTTTTTTTTCCAAAATAAATCCAAATGTAGTGTTGGCTACGCTGCTCTCCATTTGAATTTCAGTGTAATCTTCCTCTTATTTTATTCCCCTTTTCCTGAGAAGTGCAAAAATGTTAGAAGTTCAGAAGAAATGCATGAATTGGGAAAGAGGGGAAGGGATAATAAAATAATGAAGTCAGTCACCCTGAACCAGTACCATAAGCCAAATAGAGGAGCAGGGGTGTTCACCAACAGTAAAATAAGATCCAGAGCAGTAGAACTGAAAGTTAACAGTGAAGCCATGAAAGTTGGGATTGTATTGAATAACTGGGCAACAGAAGCAGATCCAATTCAATATTGATAACTTAAAACAATCCACAAAGAGATAAAATAGTAGTGCATGACTCCTTTTCAGTGAACCAAAACCAGATTTCTGGATTTGGCCCCTTGTATGCAACCTAAAGGAATATATCATATTAATCAATGTTATAAATTGAAATAAAATGAAATGTGCATTATGTTGCAGTGCATGTGTGTCTGGTTTGTAATTTATCTGTTGACTACTTTATAACAGAAGTGTTAAAACTCAACCTTTGGAGAAGTGAAAAATCAGATAATTGGGCTTCTCTTCAAGTATTTAGGATGCCACCTGAGACTGAAAATTAACTTGTTACTTGTGAAAAAGCAACCTCTAGCAAAGTGTTAAATGTAAATTTTGAGGAAGTCTTGTGTATCTGTGCTGGTTAAAAATAACTTACCCATTAGATGTTCAGTGTAATAAACCTTCTTCTTGATAACTGAGCTGACCAGGGGAACAGAAGGTAAGTGTTGGTTAAAAAACAACCTTAGCCCCTAAAAATGCCCCAACTCTTCCCCCTCCTCCAAGAATCCCTTGATCAGTCCTTGGACACAAAATTAGGAGCCAGTCTGAGTCCATCTGTGGAATCTGCTGCCCTTCACAAGCACTTTTGGCTGCAGCTGCAAAAATTTATGGCTGAGGTAATAACCCCACAGTATCTGAATTTACAGCCTGATAGTTAATTATTCTCCATGTGCCATGTGCTGCAGTTCACTTGTAAACAGTGGTTGGAAAGCAAAATAATCCTCCAGAGCAGAACTGAGCGTGTCCTGAGGACTATTCTGTTTCCATCTCAGGAGTGGGATGCTCTGCTCTCGTGTTCCAGCTTCTTGGAGAGTTTAAAACATGACTTGTTGTGTCTGAACATGGTTTATCTCCATTGCTGATGATGCTTATGCAATGCAGTCTCAGTACTAACCTGAAATAGAGTTTGGGCTCTTTTTGTATTCATGGTTGATTTTGTGAACCTTTTTCCTTGCTGGTGATGTCAGCAGAATGTCTCTACTGAATTATGGATTAGTTATTTAATCAAGGTCTGCGCATTATTATGCAAGTCACTTCTTTCAGTTTTCTCCTGATAAACTGACTAAAAATATTTTGATTTGCAATGGAATTGAGCGAACTTCTGATAAGTAAAATCCAGTTGTGCATCTTGCACCTCTGTCTAGAGTCACGTAAATGTTAAACAGGGGTGTCCAGCAGGCCTTGCTGCTGGAAGCCAAAGAGGTTTTCTGCATCAGTAACAAAGGAATACAACATTCAGAATCCTTTCCACCGACTCTGGTGTGTCTTTTTTTGGTGGATCCTGCAGACATTAGCTTTAAAACATCTGTTTGTCCTGGTGTTTCTTTCCTCAGCATCTTGAATCACAGTTGAGCTGGTGCTGCAAGACCAGCTTGGGACCACCAGACTTGCTGGTTTAGCAATTGCATCTGGTTTTATTCCAAGTTATGGTTTTGTCCAGCTGTCTTTTAAAACCATTCCTGCGAGTTGCTAGGATACATTTCTAAAAGTGGAAACTCTGTTTACACAGCTTCAGTGTGAAAAATCTTTGTATTTCACTGTATTTCACTGTATTTCTTCGCCAAGGCTTCATTACAAGGCACTGCTGAAGTTTACCAAGCTCCCAGAATTGTCACACAGTCCTGTTTCTTTGTGGTAATCAGAGCAGTACATGGCTGATGAAATGTATCCTGTTTTGTCTGCTGGTATTGACTCCTTTGCTGAGCAGTGGCATTATTCAGACTCAGGATTTTTTAGTCAGCTCAATCCTGACCAAGGCTAGTCCCGTTCCTGTGGACTGTGGTGTGAGTCGAGCTGAAACAGCTCCTTTTTGTACATCCTCCAGCCCTCAGAGCATCTCTGTGGCCTCCTCTGGACTTGTTCCAAGTCCTTCTCATGTTGAGGGCCCCAGAGTTGGGAATCTGATCATCTGAAATGAAATCAAACCCACACATTTTCCTAAGGAAAGTATTGAGGTTGTAGGCAAAGAGCTTGAAATTTGTGCACATGAAGGATGGGGAGCACATACCACCAAAAGGCAGTGTCAGAGTTTGCTCAAGTTCTGCATGATTTTTAAACTTCTGCTTGTCAAAATATGATCCCAAGGATGAAGTCTTCTTCATCTTACAACATCTGCTGTAACCTGCCTTGTCTTACAGTGTTTTCTAAAATGCAAAGGGTTTTTGACATAACAGCAGTCTCCTGACTATAAAATCTATACAGCAGAAATATATTTTAGCACCTAAATTTATATTTTGATTGGCCACTTCAGGCTCAGTGTTAATGCTTTTAATATAAAATAGGGGTTTTGTGGGGGGCATCATGTAGGAGGGCGACTGAAAGAAAGAACTGGCATTTAAATCTTGAAAGAATTTTTCTTAAATGGTAGTTCTGAGTTTAGACTTGTTAGCCACCCTTGTGATTCTTTCAAACCAGCCCAACAGGTCTTTAAATAAATGCCATGGACATAATCAACAATCAGATTACTCTGAATGCCCACAGACTCCACCAGGAAGGTCTGAGGGAAAACAATTACAGATGAAACAAAACGTAGCATTTAAATCTCTGCATGAGAAGCAGCCACACAAAGGAAACACAGATCGTGGTTTAATTACCTGGGTAGAAGAATGTTTAGAAAATTAATACTAGGATACTGGCAACTGAGAGCACTTAAAAGTGTTAATGCCCCTCTTTTCTTCCCTTTCATTAGAAAGGTCACTGACAGAACACAGCTCTGTGCATATGTGGTACCTTCAGCACACCTGGGAGGCTGTAGTAGCTTTGTGCAGCTCCTGCACATGTCAGAGGACTGAGGGCTCGAAAGTGGTGCACAGCTTCTTAAAATGATCCCCAGAAGCACATATTTTTATTTAAAAGCTTATAAAAGGAGCTGCATGGTTGGTGACTTCCATCCTCTCACGATTTTTTCAGGTTCAGCCTTTCTAGCTCAGTTGTATCAAGGCAGCCTGAAGTTTGGTCATACACAGAAGGTTTTAAGTCTTGTTTGTCTTTGTTGTTCGGGGAAACCTTCTTAACTGATGAAGTGTAAGGCCATTCCCTCCATTCTGAACTGGAAGTCAAGGATCTTAGAGGCAGACACCCATGAGCTGTTCCAGGTGACTGAGGAGGAGAACCTGCACAAGCCCTCAGTGACTTTTGCACCTCACTGTGGGCATTGCTGAGGGCTGTCTCTTCCTTTTCACCTTCCAGTGTGGTGCTGGAATGGCATGAAAGAAAACACAGGAAGGAGAAGAATTAGGCTCATCTTTTCCTGCCCCAGGAATGATGGTGCTATGCAATTGCAGCTGTACCTCCTGCCAGTGTGTTAAAAGATGAAGTGTAGGCTTACACAGCCCTTAGCTGGGGAGGAAAGTAAAAAGATTTTGCTTCTGCCAAGCCTTAAGTTTTTAGGATATATTTAGGATATTGAATAGGGATGTGGTGGGTAAAATATGGAATCCATCCTGTGGGTGGTGATAAAAGCAAGGACTGGTAAAAGCAAGAGAAATCCACAGGTAGTCTGATTGCTGCTGCAGGATCAGTGCAGTGAAGGACATGAAGATCCTGAAGACCTTTTCTTTGCTTCCAATAGCACTGAAAACCTTGGAGTTGTTATTTCCTCTCATCTTTATGTGATCAGCTGGTCAGAGCTTGGCTGGGTAATGAGGTGATTCCCAGAGAAGCTGAGGCTGCCCCATCACTGGCAGTGTTCACATCCAGGTTGGACAGGGCTTGGAGCAGCCTGGGATAGTGGAAGATGGCAGATGGGTTCATTCCATGAATCTCTGAATTTTTCCATCTCCCTGGTACTGCAGGAGTGTTGCCTGCAGCTTGGAATCACTCTTGATCTGTCCCTGGAAGGGTTGAGATCTTGTGGAGCACGTGGATGATGACAGCCATTGTAAATCCACTCCCCTTTCCTCCCAGTGATCTCTTAATTTTGATGGAAGACTCGTAGACATGGAGGGACCAGCAAAGCCTGTGGTTTTTTTTGTTTTCATGTTGATCTAAGCTCTAAGGAAAGAAAAGGCTCAGTGTGGTCTTTCCTCAGCACATCCATCTATAGGGTCTCTTCTGTTGAACCATGTATTTTCCCCTGCCTGGTAGAGTGAAAAATTCATAATATAGATAAGACTTGACTGAAATTGGCCTGGAGGTTCACATGTTAATCCAGGGAAGAGCAGGCACAGGAAGGGAGGATGGGGGATTCCATTGCTTTGCACATTCCCACATAACACCCAGGGAGAATGTGTGGCTGTGTTCCTCTTGTTTCCTTGAGAAACCAGACTAAAAATAACAGCAAGTAGGAAATGAAAACAATTCTGTTACTACATAGTACATTGCAAGGAAAAAAACATTCTCCACGTCTCTGGATCAGCAGAGGGTTTGAAGCTGTGATAACCCAGTTGTTAACGACCGTAATTTAGATGTGGGTTTGTTGTTTTTTTATTCACATAAATATGACTTATTTGAAGTACGTTGAATTAGAAAACTCATGAATAAATATTTTGACATAATCAGAATTATATGGCTAGAAATTGACCTACTTTGCATGACAGATGCTTGAGAATCCCCCAGCTAATAGCAGACTAACCTGGCATAGCAATGCCCGATCTTACAATATTCTAAGCTGCATACAGACATTAAATTATTTGATTGTTGGGTTTTTTGCACGGAGATTAGACACAGCCAATTTTGTTTGTAAATGAGTAAGTTATAGGCAAGTTATTGAGGAGGCATTGGGGTGCAGTCCAGGGAAGGATTCCTGCATCATTTGATCACTATTTTCAGCATGGTCTCGAAAAATCTGCTAGAGGGAGAAATAGCCAGCAAAGCTTGATGGTAGCAGCAGCCAAATAATGAGAGAATGACACCAAATAGACAGGTATTACACTCTCCAGAAGACAAGCACAACTGCAAGAGGAATAATAATGTTTTAGGAATCTGGTAATATTTTGATGGTGTAAATAAAATCTGTTTTTCCCCCTGCAGCTGCTCCTTATGCCAGCGTTGATTTCAGTAGGCTGATGTTTACCTGCGTGTCCTTTCAGTTGATATGACAAGGATTTTCTCCAGGTTAAGTTATCAGATAACTCTGACCTTGGGAGAAGAATCTTCACAGTTTAAGTTTATATGAATTCTTATAAAGAATTATCTTCCTGTATTATTTTAACAAACACAGGTGATGAAACATTTTAGGTGCTTACTGCACAGACTTTTCAAGCTTCATAAGTTTCTGTTGTTCAGTTCTGGCACAAGCAATAATAGTGATTTTATTTGTAAAGTATCATGATTTTTATTTTTAGTGGGGGAAAAGTACCTTTTTCATGGCTCAGTTTCAGCAAAGATAACCCTCTTTTTATTTAATCCATGCAATGAAAAATAATAACATAGTCCATTTTAGTAGCCCCTTTATTCACTTCCCAGTTGTTTTCTCTGTTTTCAGAGAAGCTCTGCAGATGAAGTCGGCTTTGTCCAGACTTTTCTTCCTCAGGGTCTTCAGGGGAATGTTTTGCTCTCTTGTAATGAACTCTTGTTAGCACAAAGGTAGTAAAACCACGTGTATAATATTGGCAGATCTGTTCTCTTTCAAGCCTTAAGCAGGGCTGGGCTGAGACACATCTCCTGCCCTCTGCCTTGATTTGCTCCAGCTGCTTAAAACTTCCTACAGTTGGGTTAAACTGTCCCTTCAGCACCCAGATTTCTTCCAAAAAGGATCCAGCTCAGTCATCCTTGCAGTGCCCAGCTGCCAGACACAGCACTGTGGGCTGCCAGCAGAGACAGCTTTGGGTACTGCTCAGCTGGGAATGCAGCTCCTCCTTGCAGGGAATGAAGGCATCCTTTAAAAAAAGAGTCGTGCTTGGAGGATGCTGAGTTGCAGCTGAATTTGGATTCCTTGGAAGCTTCAAGAAAGGGCAAGAGACAGAGGTGATTACTTGGGTGTTATATGTGAAGGAGGATTACTCCCAGGTATTAAAGCAAGTAAAAAAAAAATGGTTTATTTAACAATTAGAAAACTAGAACCAAAAAGAAAACGGGTTAGTCACTGCTTGAGGAGCTTCTCTCTGGCTTGCAGTGTTTGGAAGAGGATTGTTAAGTGATTTCTTTCTGGTTGCTCTTCAGGTGAACAGCACTGAAACACTGGACTGCTCTGTAGGTGGCTCAGCAAATGTGTTAAAATTTGTAAAAGTCTTGGCACTCGACTAAGCACTCAGCTTTGGTGTTTTTCCTTGCTGCTCCTCTCATACTAACAGGCTTTTCGGGTTCAAACATGGTCACTTGGGTCCTCGTGGCCTTACAGTTAAACCCAGCTTCCCAGTGTCTTGAAAAGGCCCCCAACTTTTCTTGATTATTTCCCTTTCCTCTTACTTGACCCAGAGTTAGCTGGTGGGGTTTGTGGGTTTGTTTTTATTCTGTTTCATTACTTTCCCAACAATTCCCTCCCAGATTCCTGAGCTCCAGCCCAACCACTTTGGCTCCTTGATGCCTGATGAGTGCAGTTCCAGGAGCAGAGGAGTTCTCCTGATGTGCTGATCCTCTGTGGCTTTACACACACGAGAGAGATGTGCAAACCCCAATTTCTTACCTCTGGAATTCTCTGTGGCACAGGGGTGTTTCACTTCTTATCAGCAGTTTGCCCAAGGGTGACTGCCAGCAGTAGGCTTTTCATTCCTGCCTCCTGCTGCCACTTTGACAATAGGAACGGCAGCAGGAGGCAAAAATGAAAGGACCAGATTGAAAGAAGCACTTTGCCACTGTTGTAATTTTGAAATTGATGGCGTTTTTTAGCCCAAAGTCTCAGGAAGAAAGCTGCTTTCCTCTTTGCCTCCTATTGTTTTTCCAACAGGGAGAGACATTCTCTGATGTTGCAGAGGCAGTGGGAGGCCAAAATGAAAATAATTTTCTTCCTGAAACATTGGATAACAAAATGTGAACAATTTCAGCAGGGAAGGAGTGGTTTGTTGTTTTGTTGACTGCCATGTGGTGAATGCTGGTATTTCCATTTGACTGTGGAAAATAAATAGCACCTGCTTTTCTTCTGGAGTTAATGTGATATTAGGATAATTTCTAAATACCTGTTTACTGTGGGTTTTTTTTAGCATGATGCTTTCATTCATTTCCTTTTTCTGTGTGAGAATAGATGTCGTAAGGTGGGTGTACAGATCCCTTCTGAGGCCATGTGCTGCCTACAAGACCGTGCCCTTGGAGCCAGTTTTTTAAGGCAGAAACTTACAGGGCTGCACATTCCAAAGATGTGTTTGACAGCAGTATTATCAGAACTACTAATATAATCCAGATGTAATTGTCAGGGCCACTAATTCCATAGGAGGAAAGATGAGGATTGTTCTGCAGTTGCACTGTCATTTTCTGCTGGAGTCTTTGCTCAGTTGGGTCTGAAGTGGTTCTGGGGTTTAAGTGCAATGGGAGGTGGGGCTGGGGAGCTTTAATGCTTCAAGAGTTCACCTTCTCTCCCAGTTCTGTGATTTAGGTGAGACTTTATTTGCACTGGGGCACGAAATCAGTGAAGGAACACAAGCACAGCCCTGACCATGCAGTTTGCAGTTGTTCCAGCCTGGTGTGGTCCAAGTTCTGCAGAGCACTGACATCAGCCTTCAGCTGAACGAAGTTCTGCACTGACAGAGGGGATGGCTGGAAGGGGAGATGTGGCCTTGGCACAGGAACATGACTCCATCCACTGTGGTGCACAGCCCGTTTCTGTGCCTGCACAGGGCACTGGTGCAGGGGGAACCACAGCAGTGACAGGAGAGGGTGAAGTTTAAATCAATGAATGGCTTTGTCCTCCTGCTTCAGCTGTTACAGCCTAGTGCTCTTGTCTTTGGGGATTTTAGTGTCTGTAATTAGTTATCTTGAATGGAATGATTTTTTTTTCCTCTTATTGAACGTGTGCGAAATTTGGGGATGTTAATCAGCAGAGCATAACCTTTTCTTAACTTGCTCTTTTTATAGTCCCAGGGAATTAACATTTATCTTAGGGCAGCACAGGAATCTGGTATTTGTATGAAGTGAACTGGTCCTCCACCCTTTCTCTTTCTTTATACATAACAAAAACTAAACTCATTGATAGGATCACCAACAGAATATATTTTGTAGGCTTTGAAGTGTAAATTGTGAATTTGTGTGTCTCCACATGAGTTTGGGGTGCCGCGTGTAAAACGCGTGCGTGTCTGTGTCCTGGTTTAGTGAAAGTCTAATTAAAATTGTTTCTGAAAACTGCTTGTGAAGCCAGATATAGGGAGACACAGAAAAGCAGCTTGATTGTTTTTTTTTTTAAATGAGTTCTGAGCTCTTACAGTTCTTGTAGGATTAAAGAGGAGTCAGGGAAATCCAACAGCTCTGCTGGATTTGTTGCATGTTCACATACCAAAATAATTAATTAGATGCTTGTCTGTAAATGGTCAGTATTCCTTGTGTTGGCTAATTCTTCCTCTGCTTTAAGGTGCTTCTCAGTGCTGTGGTGGAGCTTGGAAGGAAAGGCAATTCTGTCTGACTTTCCTGTGCCCCAGCAAGTTCAGGTTTGGTTGGGAAATGATGCATTCTGGGGTTATTTAGCAGCCCCTTTGGACTGCGCTCTCCTTGCTGCTTTGGAAGTCCTTTGCAGAGATTTTTGGCAGCAGATGGTGTCAGCTGAGTGCCCCACTGGGACTGTTTTGCTCGGGCATGTGAGTACAGCTGTAACAGGTCCTTTGGTTTCCACAGTGGTCGGGCTTTTACGATGCCCCATCTAAATGCAGAGCACATATTAATGCAAATTAAGGATCACTGTGACATCAGTTACCTTTCCTTAGCTGGTTTTGGATCAGGAACAGCTGATTTTGTACTGACACCCAGGCAAGTGGGTAAGGAATGAAATGGTTGATGACCTTGTTTTCCCAAGGGCTTTATGTACTTGACATTTCAATGTCTGTTTGATTTAAACATTTACCTAAGCTTTGAAATGTTAGGTGAACAAAGATTGCTAAACTATTGTTCGTCTCTTCGGAGGAGAGTCCACAAATACCTGTCTTGGCCCTTCCCCTCTGTCCAGAAAACATAATTTTAATTCTCTAACAGCAGAAAATGGACTGCCAAGTTTCCCTTGTTTCACTTCTGGTCACTCCCTGGGGCTTGCTGAACAAGGTTAGTACCCCAATATGAAGTTTTATTGCAGGGTCTCATTTCACTTTAAATCAATGTAGAATCGGGAATTTCAGCTGCTTCTGCACGCAGCCTGTAAAAGGCTCCTTTACAAAATGACTTTCAAAGATTTATGAAGACTTGCATGGTACGGAGGCTGAAAGGAAGTTTAATTACATTCCGCTTTTGGTCATTTCTGTGTCTGAAGATGTGCCCATATACTGTCATCTCAAAAACCATCTAAGAAAATAAAATTGATCAGTGAGCCTTCTGGCTAAAAGGAAAACGAGTGCTTTGTCATCTGCCTGTGGAGCCTGGGTGCTCAATCACTGCCTTCTCCCAGGTGCTCACCCCAGACTCTCCATCACTGAGATTTGTCCCGAGTTTTAATCAAACATTATTTTATACCGAGGCCTCCTCTGTAAATAGCAGAACCCTTCTCTTGAAATACTCACACGGACTTCACTGTAGCATTAAGAAATCATTTAATCCAGTCCATGCAAGCATTTTGCTTTGGAGATGGTAAAAAGGGCATCCTGTTCATTTTGCATTAAGGTGAAAACTTGGCAAGTGCAGTTGCTGTCACCTGATGGACAACATCTCCGCTTATAAAACTGATCAAGGACAGAAAATAACACGGGAGCATCTTTTCTCCTTACAGAGGAGCCGTGGTTCTGGGAGTGGGGCTGTGTAGGTGCCTTGGAGTACAGTAATTCTCAGGCTAACAATGCCAGAAGCCATAATATCTCTCAGTTGGAGGTTTTGTGAACAGCAGCGCTGAACAATCGGGGAGTACTGCTGAGATGATAGTCTGAATGATGATTGAGTTTTCCTGGAGAGCCTTTATCTGTGCTTAAAATTGGAGGTAATGTTTTTAAATTAAACTGTAATAGGAGTTCATTGAGCCTTCGGAGTGGTTTCTGTGTCCCCTCTTTACGTGGTTTATCATTTTCTGTGGAAGTATTCTCAGTCTTTGCATTCAGGACAAATTGCTTTGCTGTCTAAAGGGGGCATTGAAAGCACTCCAGAACAACAGCTTGCAGACTTTTCAGGAGATTTCCTATCAACTGATGAAAGGAGAAGTTTGCACTCAAGTTGTGCCCTATACTGTAACCAAGCTTTTGTACAGGGAATTATATAGAAAATAGGTGCTTATTCCCCATGAAATTTTAACATGCTTTTTAGGGTTGTACCCCCACAAACAGGTTGTATTTCTTTATGTCAGTAGTTTTTTTTCTGTTGCTAGGGATTAGCCTTTATCACTGAAATAAAGTGTGAAATCCAAAGTATGTCTTCATTTAAAAGACAGCACTGCTTGATGTCGTGAGCAAATCGTGCTGTGACTGCGTTCTGGTCACTTGAGATGAAGCACTGATGTTGAAATTAAACCCTTAAGTGTCTGTCCTGTTTAAAAATAAAGAAAAAGTTAAAAATGGCTAATTGCAAGGAACTCATTTGAGAAGTATCGTTAGAGAATTCTAGTGCTGACACCAGAAGTTAAATTGTGGGCACCTAGACTGCTAGGTATAATGTGGTTTATTTTCTAAAATGTTATGTTATGAAAGGAAGAGGATTTTATTTTTCTGTTGCAGTTCTGTGGGTGCCAGGAGGGTTGGGCAATTGTACTCCCAAAGAAGGTGACAAATACACGACCCAGCAACTCTTAAACTTCCTAGTTCTAGCAGAAAATTTTGAAGATAAGATTAACAGGTGCCAGGAGAATCTGACAACTTGTGCGGGATTCTCACTTTTAAAACCCCAAAAAAGCATTCTGCACTGAACATTTTTATTTTTATGAAGAAAGAAATGCTTTGTCAAGGTGCTGTGGTTGTGGTATCCCTTTGGTGATGGATCATTTTGAGCCCTCTTTGTTGGTCCTGAGGTTTTGTGAAGCCACTGAGGAAAATGTGCCATCAAGGAGAGTAATCAGAGTTATCTTCATGATTCCTTTTAGTTCCTGCTGCACTGAAATGTGCATTTAATTGCATGTGAGTATTTTCTCTTTTACACCTGCTTATGTACTTAGGGTTTTTTTTTTTTTTTCCTAGGGAAATCTGTAGTTGATTAAAATTGCTGCGAGTTTTCTTGGGATAATTGACACCAAATGAACCTGTGCATCGTGTGTGTGTGTGTGCATATGTGCAAATAGACAAGATTATGCATCTGCCTATATGTGTGCTTAGGTGCATATATATGCACAGCTAATGGGAAATACCTTTCACTTTGCAATTAATTTAGGAGTCTTCAGTCTGTGTGGCATCTTAGAGGTCATTCTGCCCCACAGTGTTTTGTATTTTCCGCTGCGTTGATGCCATAAAAACCCATAAAAATGCTAATTGCCCCGGGAAGATGTAGGCTGTTTATAAGTGTGTATGGGATTGTTTTTCAGCCCTGTGATACAGAAGGAGGTGTTATTTCAGGTTTATAATTTGAATGTGTACACAAATTTGAATTTGAATGGATACAACTTTGACAGTTTATTAGTTAGAAAAGAAGGGGGGGGAAAAAAGCGCTGTGTCATTCTTCAGCGGATTGATTGCCAGGAGCATGTTATTGACTTTGGTGATAATATCATTAGATATTTTACAGTCGTAAAATCAAGAAATTCAGATGATGCCCTGAGGGCTTCACCCATTTAAATAAAGGATATAGCCATTTCCAGGGTTATTGGTTTAGATTAGCAGGTGCTGCAAGGAATGCTGAGTGTGTTGTGAGGAGGACAGAAAAAGCAACAGTGTTCTCCCTGCAGCGGGGCTTTGCTTTATTTTCTTTTTCCATTTGTGAAATACACTCACTCACAGATCCCCTGGGAGGATGAACAGCATTTGCTCTAAGCTTTAGCATATTAATACAGTGTTGGCTTGGTGTTCTGGTGGGGCTGAGAGCTGGAATCAGGTGTGATCCTTGGCTCGTACCTGGAGTGGGGATAAGGCTTCTTGAAGCACTCACTGAAATACCCAGTGCCTGGGAAGCAAACCTTGGGTGAGCTGCAGGCTGCAGGATTCAGAGCAGTGTGGGGAGCCAGCCAGACACAGACACAGCTCTCCCTCTTGATGGCAAAGGCAGGGAGGGGATGGTGCTGCCTTGGGTGCAGCTCCCCATGGAGCCCCAGTGCCTGCTGCTGCTGCTGGGTATGGCTCTGGGAGCACCTCTGGAATTCAGCTTGGGCTGCTCCATCCTGGATCTTCTACAATAGATTATCTCCCTCCTGGACTGTTTTCCAGTCCTCCCTCTGGACTGACTGGACTTGAGGTTGAGTTGAGTACTTGGATATTTGGGTTTGGGGCTGTCTCTAGCTTGCTTGAGGGAGTCTTGGTTTAATTAAGGTATAGTGCCTTGAATAAAAATGATTGACTGCATTACAAACCTTGTTTATGACTTCTGCAGCGAGATGGATAAAGTACCTTAATGCTGATCATGTTGCTAAGCCTGTCTTCACTTCAGATGGGAGCTTGGGAGCACATTGCATCACCCAGATCTGGGGATTTATTGTTCTCTTAAAAGACCATGAAAGTCCAAGTGCAATGTCACATCTCCGCAGCAAAGGTCGTGTTTTCCTTCTCACAAAGAAGCAGGGGGTCCAGCTGGAACACATAAGGCTCAAGGCTGGGTGGTGACATCTACAGAAGTAGACAAAAATAAAATAATTACTCTTATATTTACATTTTAAAGGCCTCTGAGGATTATAAATCTATACCCTGCAAACAGAACTTCTCTTTGCTTGAGTCAAGAGTGGCACATTTTCTAATTAAAAGTGACTACCTTTCTAAATTGAATTTTTGTGACTTTTTAGTGCATTTTGAGCTTCTGCATTTTTTGTCGGTTTGTGGCATGAAAATCAAATTGATTTTTGTTTTGATAATCTTGTTTCATTTTGGATTGTGAATTGCTTGTGTTGAGTTGTGAACAAATGCTATGGTTGTTTCTTATGAACAAGCCTTATGCTTATGAGAAACAGACTATTAAAGCATTTTAGAGCAAAGCATTGGAAAGTACCCATTGATCTCAAAAAGTTTTGATGCAGACATTTAATTTAGGGTCATTTTAGAATGATGTAAGGGTGCTGGTCCTCTGAAGAACTTGGGTAGATTCCTCCCTGTGCAGGGAGCAGTGCACAGCTACAGTGGACATCATTTGCTCACCCAGAGTGATTTGGCATCTGTGCTGTTCTCTATTCAAGAGACCCTAAAATAAGATTTCAGGAAATGTGTTGTGGAGAGAGAAGTGGTTGTCATTAAACATGGGCTTCTAATTTGGCTGCAGTCTTCTAATTTGGCCTGATAATGATTTCTGGCCTCAAGCCTCCATGTTCCATAATACCTTCACTGGTGACTGTCCCTCTTGGAACCACTGAGATGTTATCTAACCCCAAGACGTGGCTTCACAGTATTCAAATGAAACTCAGCTTTGGCAGTAAGTGCAGCCCTGTATCCAGAGTAATTTTCCTTCCCAAAGCCTGGGACCCATCCAGTGTGGTGGCAGGGGTGGCTGGAGAGCCAGGCTCGATGGCAGAGCTGCACCACTAAAGGCAAAAGCTGCAAAGGAGCAAAGATTGACTCTCCTTGTTACACGGAAGGAAAGATTCACTTCCCTGGGCGTGTTCCTGGCACAGGCACAGCTCTCTGGTTTAGTGGTTTAATGTTACCTCCTCTGAGTCCAAGGAAGAATTACAGCCTCGTAATTCAGGCACCTCTTATATATGCAGTTTCAAATACAGAAAGAACCTTGTTTGAGAAGTGGCATTAAAATAACCCCACCCTTTTTTCTTTCAATGATGAGATGTTTATGACAGTCTGGACTATCTGCCTTCCAGAGTGCCCAGAGTTCAAATGAAGTATCACCACCCATAAATCTCACCCCTCATGGGTGCTGTAAAATCAGCTGCACTGACAGTGTCACAAGGCAGGTTCCCAAGCAGGTAGGGAGTTTTTCGGTGCTGATTACAGCACCAAAATTTGGGAATATGGATGACCACAGATCAGAGGAGACCTGGGTGTGTGCTGAGGAGTGGTGGCTTGCAGATGGCTGATGCACAATGTAGGGCAGCGTGCAAGTGCACTCTGTGTGCTCTGCACGGGACATATGCTCTGGGGTTTCACGGATGAATTCGCAGTCGCCAGCAATGTGCAGCTCCCACCGCCGTTTCATACATCTACATCATTTTCAGGTTGATGATTTTTCCCAGTCACTTATCCCAAAAGCACTTCATCCTGCTTAATCTGGGTCATAATTGACATGGGATTTGTGCCTAAGCACACGTGGCCATAAGTTGTGTCTGAGTGAGCTGTGAACGGCAGGGATTTAGTTACGTGCAGTAAAATACAGCAGAGCTTGAAACACGCATAAATGTTTAAAATAACAGATGAATGCAAGGTCACAGTCATGACTTGGACCCAGAAAAGACTCTTGAACACTTGACATGCTCCTGCTGTCAGCTCACAGCTGCCTTTTGCTCTGACGAAGGCGTAGAGCTGAAGATTCCGGGTAAGGAAGCTGTTGGAATTGGATTGTATTTATTGCGAATCAACAGGGTGTCTTTGCAAGTATAAAAGACATATGGAAAAGTCCACTGTTATTGCTGTACTTTGTTGTGTCTCCAGATGTTTTCCCTCCTGCCCCGCTCGGGAGGCTGAAAGTGGGAAATGGTTTTTCATTGTTCTGAGCTGATGGTGCCAACATCTGCCTTGACGTTTCCCTGGGGAATGATATTAGCACTGCTGAGAGTTTCTCATTCATCACTTGTGTCTCATTTGCCTTTCTTTTTCTTTTTTTTTTTTTTTTTTAAATACAAGATAATGCAAGAACATGAAGTTTCAGCCCTGCTCAACTTTGAGGGGTGAGAAGAAATCAAGGGAAACACTTGGGTGGCTGCTGGACTATTGCAGCAGCACTTATAAGCTGCCTTTTTTTTAAAGGAGGCATTAAAATTTGCTCTGAGCTGATGTTTTTCATTGAAAGCAATAGTATTTGTGAGCTCAAACAGACTTGAAGATCTCAAAATGCTTAAAATAGCTCTGATTTTTAATATACATTTAATCCATCATTAGTTCACAGTGCTCTGCACTGAGGGGAAGGGAACCAAATGATTATCTTCATTTGGAAGTGCTCTTTGCTGGCCACATATGCTTGTAATGGTATTGTAAACACTTAATTCCGTAGTTTTGAACCCAACTTCTTGATCAACTTGATAGGTGTGTAAATTAGCAAAGTTTATCTAAGTGTTGATTGCTGAAAAAGAGGCTTTTAATAGAAATGCGAAACAAAACAGCACTTTTTCCCCAAAGCTTCTGTACTTCTTCTTATCAATAATCAGCTCTACAGTAACAGATTACATTCATTTTAGTGTATTAATAAAACTGATTATATTAATAATATTTTTTAAATTGCTTACATCTGACATTTAAATAGGAATGAGCTCTGGAGACAGTTTGGGCCAGAATTCTCAAATGTAGACTAAGATTCTGACCAGTGATTCCTTTATAGCAGACTGTGGTTCTCGGCTCATTCCCTTCCATGAGCTGAAAGAACCTGTGACTGGAGCCCTTAGGTGCCAACAGTGTAAATTTTGGCAATGTCTGTCCATGTCTAGGCAAGGGTTTTTTTTGAGAAATCTGTTGGGTCTGAGAAACTGAAAATTCTGTAATACCTCACCATTTTGCCTGCTTCTTTGTGCCCTGGCTGTTGTTTGTTTGGTTGCAGTTATTTACAGCTTACTGCTGGGGTTTTTTTTGAGAGCCTAGCAAGAAATTTCCACACGCAGCTGCGAAATATATGTTTAATCAATTTTAGGGAGACTGATCCCCTAACTAACATATTTCTTCCAGCTGAGACATGGTAAAAACTGTTCTGCAGATACTCAGGGAAGGGGGGGGGAAAGTTTTCCTGACAGAGATGTCCTTTTTCTGCATTGTTGTGGTGTCATACTCATGTGGTTCAGGTAATTTAGGTACACTGGTGTCATGGTTTAACCTCAGCTGACAGCAAAGCACTGTGCAGGCACTCAGTCCCTTCCCAGCAGGATGAGGGGAAGAGAATTGGAAGGGTAAAAGTGAGAGAACTTGTGGGTTGAGATAAGAATAGTTTAATAGTTGAAATAATAGTAATAGTAGTAGTAATAATAACAATAATATGAATGTAATGAAAAGAAAAATAGCAAAAAAAGAGAGAGAAAAAAAGCCCAATCTTTTTTATTAAGAAACATCTTTTTTGCCTTTTTTTTAAGCTTCTCGGGGCAAGCCCACGAAAGCAGCCTTTGCCAGTTAAGTTGTTTCCGTGTGTGTTTATGTGCAAAAAGAATAGAGTTTTAAAGCAGCAGTATTCTACAGGTGAATAATACAATTTGGTTTTCCATCTTTCTAATGTTAATAGTGTAAATGGTGCTTGGATAAGTCACTTAGTAAGGAAATAGTAGCATGTTCCTGTTGGAGTTTTGCCTGCAAAATGTAGAATTCTCCTGTGTGTTGGGATTAAAACAACTCGTACAGATCACAGGTTTTCAGATCCACGAGCCTGTGATTCAGGTTTATCTCCTACTTCCGTTAACCTAATTTATGTGCAGTATTCCTATCTGATTTAAATGTCATTTGTGTGCACATCCCATGCAGGGGATTTTTGCGTGGCAGCAGTTCCACCCCGAATTCTTCGAGGCGGCGAGGCCGGGAGGTTCCACTGAACGAGCACCTCCTCCAAACTCCAGTGAAATGTTTGCACGTGTCGGGGTGGGAGTTGGGTCTGTTTTGTGTCCCTTTGTGCCCCTGTAAACGGCCTGGTGTTGTCTTTGCAGGTCAGGATCGCAGCGAAGCCACTTTGATAAAGAGGTTCAAGGGCGACGGGGTCCGGTACAAAGCCAAGCTGATCGGGATAGACGAGGTTGCTGCTGCCCGAGGGGACAAGTTATGCCAGGACTCCATGATGAAGCTCAAGGTGCGCTGAAACTCTCAGTATTATGGAGTCAAACGGGGCAAATTTCAGCTTGAACTTGGGCTCATTTCTCCTTTCATGACACTGAGCCGTAGTCTGGTTAATTATGTATTGAAATCAGTCAATTTTGCATGAACTCCTGCCCGGTATTGCTTATCCTGGTTTAATTTTAATTTTAAATACATTATCTCTGAGTTCTGTAGTTACTCAGTGATTGACACCACTGCAATTTGTCCACAAATTACAAACAACACACTGCAAATTGAATAATTTTATTATGCAAAAGGTGAAGTAAACGACCACGGAGGAAAATGGGATATCAGAGCATTTTCTATGACATTTCTAATCAACTACAGCACTGCCTCTGGCTGTTACCTCCTGTGAGTGACAGTGGTGGGTCTAGGCAGCCAGATTTAGGGAGGACTGGAGTCCTCACTAGGAGGAGAATGGCTTTCACCAGCAGTGGTGGGGCTGATGTGTTTCAAAATTAGGTAGTGCACTGAGAGGATGGGGCATGAGAACGTAAAGAGGAGTCCCTGGAATTTTGGGGAAGAAATGAAGCCGTGACAAAGGCAGGTTTGGTTGTAAGGTTGGAATGTAGGTAGAGTCTAAAACACCAGTGCTGTCAAGGGTGGGTTCTCTGGCCTTGACAGACCCTTTGTGGCTCAGCATCTCTCAGAGCATGAGAGCTGTCTGTTGGAATCAGGCTGTCCCTCACCCTGGGACATGTGGAAGAGCTTGAATCAATGAATGTAAAGGAAGGAAGGAAGTAAGGAAGGAAGGAAGGAAGGAGCATTTGTGTTTCCCTGGAGTGCACTGCTGGCTGTTCACTTCCCATCTCCCCTCTGCACTGCAGGGTGACAAACCAGGTCTAGCAGAAAACCCTCTACTGGTTTTTTTTTTTTCCCCTTTTATTTTCTCTTCCAGCCCTCTCCCCAGCCTAGAGAGCTGATGGATTTTCCATTGGTGGCTTTTTCAGGAGGAGAAATCACTAAATGGTGTCTGGTGCACTACCAACCTGCAGGGTTCCAGTCCCGACGATGGGATGAGGAATGAGGAATGAGTTATTCATTAGGGAAACAGCATGGGGTGACACTCAGCTTATGGTTCAACAACCTAAAAGCAGGATCTGGGAGATAATTTACAAATCAGTTTTATGGCAGGCAAAAATTAATCTGCTCCAAAAGGTGCTCTGTTGGTATGTCACATCTGCCACAATATTCCTCTCTGATTTAAATGTGTGCTGGGTATTTCTCATCATTTCATGGTTGCTGGCACTATGGGGAGAGTTGTCACTGTTCTGCTGCACAAACCTTTTTGTCTCTCTCCTCCATGGATTTATATTTCCACATCTCCCAGGTGCCTAATTCCTGCTTGCAGGTGGCAAGATTGATCTAAACAGTACTGGGAAATGACTAAAACTGTTCAAGGAAAGGAGTGTTAGCAACTCATATTTGACAATAGAGCATAAAGTTATGGACTCTGCAAACCCAGTGCCCTACAATGTGAATTTTAATGCCACCCGTAAAGCTTTGGGGTGGCTTTTGACATCATATCTTTGTAATGGCAGCAGTGAAGGTCTTAAAACCTAAGTTACTAGTTCTTGAAACATGTTGGAATTGCAAAGAACCAGATACAGCCTAATTTTCATTTGTTTAGGGGTACAATTGATTATATTTGATCTCAGTTTGGTGTTACTGGTCAGGGCAGGCTCCTGGGAAGTTGGAAACAGAAATTACTGTTCTAATTACGCTGTGGGAGAATAATGCATGAGGTGATACCAGCAAGTTGTCTTACAAAATAAAGGTCTGAGATCATAAAAAAAGATAACTCTCAATACCAGTTTTTTACAGCCCAGGTGTAGTTTGATTTTTAGAAGAATATTTTTCTTCTATAAAAACCTCAATTTGTTTATTCCAGGTAAGTGTGAAGTAAGCTAAAGTCGGCATTTTCTCTCCTCTGCTGCTTGTTGGGGTTTTTTTCCTATGTAAAAATAAATAAATAAATAAAACAGAACAGCTTACAGCTGGGAAAAGTGTGCTAGAAATGACCTTCAGCTTCCATGAAAACAAATTTCATGGAGATTAGCTAGTGCAGGGGTTGGAAGTGGGAGCACATTTGAAATGCTCTCTGGGTAGCATAAAGAGACGTCGTACCTTGAAAAAAGGGAGGAAGCCAGAAGTAGGGAGGAGACTATTCCTGGAAGGTCTTTGAGTTTTCCTGGAAAAATGGTGAATTGTCCACAAGCAGATGTGTGGCTCCTGGGAGAGTTGTGAAACCAACCAAAGCTGCTCTTTGTTTCCACAGGGAATTGTTGCTGCGGCTCGATCGAAAGGAGAACATAAACAAAAGGTCTTCTTAACAGTTTCCTTTGGGGGAATCAAAATCTTTGATGAAAAGACAGGGGTAAGTAAAGAGATCGTGGGGTGAGGCAGAACTCGGTGTTTCCCTGGTTCCTTTAGAAGCATTTCCTGGCTGGGCAGAGGAATCTCACTGGTGCAAACACACGAGAGGCATCCCAGAGATTTGACAGAGGGTTGTCATCGGTCAGAGCAAGCCCTTGCATCACTTGCAGAGTGGAGCCTGTGTGTTGTCAGTGGTAGAAAAATTGTATTTTGGATGAAAAGGGAGGTAAAAGATACTGGGAAATTGGAGGTTGGCTGTGTGAAGCTGCCAAGCAACAACTTCCTCAATAGCATCTGGTCGAGGAAGCTGCAGAGACTTTTGTGCCTCACACAGCTTCTGCCACAGCAATACCGTGTTTGATTTTTTAAATTGCTCTGAAAGAAGAAACCTAAGCAAAACATTACACTGCTTAGATATAAAGCAACAACACACAAACTGTTTTAGTCATAATTAAGGAGATTTTTACAGCAGTTTAAGCTCTGCCTTGAATTTTAAAAAGCTCTTGATTTAATCTTTTGGAAGATTAACTATTTAACACGGTGCCAGAAATAAAACCCTACTGATGATAGATGAAATTATCTTTGCCAGTTAATTTATATTATTAGAAAATCAATGTCATTGAGCTCACTGATACATAATAAAAGTAGTTAGTAATGAAATGCTCATTTGGGATGTGTTGTGTAACGTATCCAGGCAAAAGCTGTGTTTCAGAGGGCATTGCTGGGGTTACAGAAAATAGGAAATGTCAGAATTAGGGCTGTCAGTGCAAATTGCACCCCAGCCACAGCTGCTGTCCTAAGATTAAAGCCTTTTACTGGGGAAATAAAAAAGAGGAAAGAGAAAGACTATTCCTTTTGCACTTGTCTCTGAGTGTGTCTCAGCCACTGGAATGCTTTGCATAGAATAAAGAGGGAAAAGGGGACGTGTTTTAGGAACAAAGGTGTGCTTTATTCCAGCTGCCTCCCCTGCAGCTTCCTGCACACTCTCCTGTCTGCAGCAGGCGAGGTGGGGACATGAGAACACTCTCCTTCATTTCATAACTCTGACATCCCATACTCTAAATCTGACATAACTATATCATCCTTATAGTAAACCTGTCACTCACCCACTGAGGCTTAGAATGAAACGCTTAAATCCACCTCGCAGATGCCTGCCCCTGAGCTGCTGGAGTGATGGACAGGACTGTTGAGTTGTCCTGCTTGGAACAGGGCTGTGACAGAGGCATGTGGGGAGCTTTCCACATCAGCTTTCACGTCTTTGTTTTGGAAACGGGAGAGTCGTGCTTCCCATGCCGAGGGTTTGGAGCAGAGGTGCATGAAATCCTCTGCCAGGTCTTCACAGCCACCATCCCTTGGGCTTTTTTCCCAGCTTGGGTGTCTCCTTGTTCCAGAGTTTCACACCTTTCTCATCCAGCCTGTCTCTGCTTTGCCATCCTACAGTTGTCATCTCATTCCCATTCCTGCTGGAAAAACTAGAGATGGTACAATTGCTCAGCCTGGGTTTTTGGATGGGAAGAAACTGTAAAGGGCTGTAAAGAGATTATGTTTCACTCACGCTGATCTTCTGATTTCCATGTTAAACTTCAGAGTTTATAAAGTTTGGAGTTTGGTGTATTGTGCTACCAGGAAAAAAGCAGCCCTAAACAGGGAAGAGCCTGGATAGTTTTGCATTTGCTTTCTCCTCCTTTAACAACCCTCCCTGTCCCCCACAATGCTTTCCCCTTGGTCGTATTCCCATGATTCTGGAATTCCCAAAAGGGTATTTTGGAAAGATAATTTATCTCTCCAGAGTGTCCTTTCTTAACTTTTACCACTGTCTGTTGCTGTCACGTCTGCCCCAGTGTCAGTCCGAGGTGATGGAAAAGAACAAAAATATCCAGGAATGAAAAGTGGGCTTCTTCATGTTGAATATCTTGTAGGCTGCCATTGGATTTTAATTTATCACAATAAAAAATCAATTTGTAGCTCAAAACCAGCAAATTTTTTTTTAAATTGGCAGTGTCATAGCTGACTTCATACAGATGATTTAGGGGAATTGCTCCATAATTCGTTACAGATGAAGGGCTCTGGTTGGGTTACTACTGAAAATGATAAGCAGGTTTTCTTCCTCCCTCTACTTTATAGCTCTCCTTAATACATTCCAGACATAATATTCATCAAAAAGTATTGATTTTAATAATGGTATTATTCCAGCCATCAGGAATTCTGCCCTTTGACTAAATTTGTCCATGAAGGAGATTGAGTTGAAGGTGGAATATCATTTGGAAAGAATATATCTCAGCAAGAAAAATACAAGCAGGATTTGCTGCGAGTTTGCACTGTAGGTGCAGAACAATATGGTTCATCTACAGCACTGCAATAGAAATAATAACAATCTTTTCTTATATTCCATCATTCCATGCCAGGGATTAAACTAAATGGCTCCCTTCTTACCACTTTCCAGGTACTTGTCAATGTATTCAGAACATGATAGCAAAAAATTGTATTTAATATGACTAACAGGATGCTCTCCTGTTGTGTGTGTGCCAAAAATTGTCATTACACATAGGGTTTGACCCTATTAATCTTACAAATGCACCTTTTTTTTCTGCTGTCAGATGTTTTCCATCCATCCATCCCATTTGCTTTCTCCAGATTATGTTTCCTAAATACATACCTTACCTGAAGGATGTCCATTTTGTTTTGTTTTATACTCTAAAAAAACCCACCATAATTATTGCTGAACCCCAACTTTCTCTACCCAATGCCACTTGAGAGATTTCCTTGCTGCATAGGATGTGAAAACATTTTCTTACCATTTATTCTGGCATATCCCATCTTGGTTAGACCTCAGTGCTGCAATATATTCCCAATTAACAACATTTTGTGGGAATTCCTTTATGTTTTCTAAAGTGGGATCCGCAGAGGGCCCAAAGTACAAATAATTGCATTTTGTTATTTAATATTCTGCCTTTCGGGGTGGTTGGTGGTCTCGACTAAGCAAGCAGCAAAAGGCATAGCTGTGCCTGTAGAAGGAAATGCAGATTTTTTGAGGCCCGTGGTTGTTGGTTAGCTGTTTGTGAGGGTTGTTTAGTTAATCACACACATCAGGCCATCTCCCCGTGATAGCTCAGTGACGCTTCATTAGACGTGCGTGACTAATCTGGGCTCCGTAAAGAGCCTGTAATTGTCTCATTGTTTATTTATGTGGCCATAAATCTCTGTTTACTGTAGGTTCCTTTCCAAAAATGTATTTGAAACTAATAATTAAATCCTCTGAAATGCTTGGGAAAAGATTTCCTTCCGCCTCCGTGCAGTGAGGTGCGCTTTTAGACTCGTGTTGTTTCTCATTGCAAAATCCTGGTGATCTCAATGGCAAGCCCCTACACTGTGAAAAAGAAATGAGATAAAAGCAAGAAATTACTGTTTGGCTTCAAGCAAAGAAGTGTTTCTATTAAAAGTAAAATTTTGTATCAGCTCGTGGATGTGCAAATTGCCAGAATATGCTGTAAAATAAAGCTCTCTGTGAGCTCTTGTTACAGCTAAATTATTTATCTGGATTCCTCCACTGGCCAACAAGCAGGGTAAATCAGTGTCAGTATCTTATGGGAAATAACCTAAACAGATGGATTGTAACCCAGCTGATGAAGATGACAGCCATCACAACGATTTTTTCCTATTTTGTAGCACCCTGAAAGTGAGTTTCATTTGCATTGTCTATTCTCTTTCAGAGATGGTGACCCCTATCTTTATTGAAATAAAGCTCTTGGGCCCAGTCTGTGGGATTGTAACATTTCTAGGAATACTCTGGTGGGGTTTCAGTATTCATTGCAGAGAAGTACTGCAGTGTGTTACTCACATTTTATGAATTTGATCTGTAGCCATTTTCTTCAGGCTGTCAGTGTGAAACCCAGGAAGGGAAACTGTGTGTATAAATACATATATTTCATGTTGGCTATCTGTTATTGTTATCTATCAGTTGCTCCAACCTTCATTGTCTTTGCTGAGGATTTTAGTTTAGTTTTAGTTTAGTTTAGTTTCTATCTTTGAGGTTTTACCTGCCTGGAATGGTGTTACTCGGTGCCCTATTCCATGTAAGGGGGACCAGACCTCACCTATAGCATTCCATTAAAAAAAAAAAAATTAATTTGTCTCCCCATGCTGGCCACAGAACTGGTGATTGTGCTGCTTCTTTAAGTCTTAATGACATCCAAATTAATAATACACATGGTGGGTGGTTATCATCCTGTTGTCCTCAGGCTGTTCTCTTTAACTGAGATCATGTTACAGCTCTGAAATGCTCCAACCAATGTTTTGGATGCCCACATTTTGCCCATCTTCCTGAACTTTTAAGCCCTCCTGACCTTACAATGCACACAGATTGCTCGAGCTGTTGCTGCAAAGCGTCTTCCAGCATGTGCTGAGGCTTTATCAGGTTTGTGCTGATAACCCCTGGATTTGCTGCTCTTCCCCGTTCAATGTGAGTGATGGTGTTAATTATGCTGATAGATTTGCTAACAGGATGGCTAAACTTGGCCGAAAGAAAATTTTAGCAAGATTAAAATTCTCACTGTTGGCAGAAGAGGCCTCATTTAAAATGTACCAAAGGTACTTCTTGACTTTGCTGGAAATCTGTTGGTTCTGGCATCCCTGACCAGAAATCGAGGTACGATCATGGATCTGCAGTTATTCCTTGAAGCACATGTGCTGGAGCAGATGAAATGTCAAACTGTCAAAGTCTCTCTCACTGAGTGTCTCTGAGTCCTTAAAAATAGAAATAAAAGAAGGAATTGGTTTCTTCTGCTCTCTCTGCAGTGAGCAGGAGAGATAGGGCGAGGAGTTCACCGAGTTTTGTGTTTGCCAGGGGGTGGGATTGGCCAGGAGACTGCTGGTGGTCCTTGCCTGGGGCTGCCACGGGTGGGGTTTGTCACCTTCATGTCTTCAAAACTTCCCAAAGTTCCTGCTGGCCTCTCTGTGGCTGATCTCAGTGCAGCCCTCTGTGAGCATCTTACCCGATTCCACACAAAGTCCTCCCCCTGCTCTCCATGACTCTTGTCTCTGGCTTTTACCTGTTTTCCTACATCCTCTCCTGCAGTTTGCACCTGGAATTTCCTGTGTGCTCCATGTCCTTGATCTCCTTGTTTTTCCCTGCTGTGCTTTTTGCCAGAATTATTTCATTTGCAAACATAAATTGAGTTACTTTGGGTGTCGAACCAAGTGATGCCAGCTCTGTCTCCTGTTCCAGTGTTGATCTGTCTCTCCAGCCCTCTCCTTGCATGTTTAGCCAACAGCTCAAACTCGGTGTGGCTAAACCAGGCCTTTTAATCCTGACTCCCAGAGGTCTCTCCCTGACCTCCTTTTCACAGAGCTGAGCAAAATGTCAGCATCATCTATTATTCAGCCCTGTAAATTCAGCTTTTTTGACACACTGTTGGTTTTTTTTAATGGCCACACCCCGGGTAACTCCAGACCTTGCAGAATTCTTCTCACCTGCTCTGAAATACAGCATTTACTCTCACACTGAGAGTTAAAACCCACTCCTGCCTCTCTTCATCTCATGTCTCAGTTGTTATTCTTTGCTTTGTCCTTGACAAATTTGACTTTTACTTTTGAAATCCATCGTGACTGCCAGGATTGCTGCCTCAGCTTATTCTTTTGATTGTGTCACACTTCCCTTTGCATTCCTGGGCTGAATCTGCCTTCTCTCTTTTATCAGCCCATTGCTGAATTGTTTTTTTTTCCAGGCTTTTCATGGCTGCCTTTAGTCTTCATCAGCTTTCAAGGAGTCAGTCCACAGTACCAACTTTCACCATTCATTTATTCAGTTTTCATAATAAATTGCTTCAGGTCCCTTCCCACCCTGCCCATCATCTCTTGGAGGAATTCTTTACACAAATCCATGCAGTACCCCCTTAATTTTTCTTTGAAACACTCCCATGCTACAAACTTTTATTAAACCTGATGATGCTGAGGAGCCACTGCATTCCTGCATCCCAGAGATGTCCCAAGGGCCATGTGGCCTTTAGCTCTCAAAGGCTGGAATTTAAATATAAATTCACTGGGATTACCTTTTAATTCTTTCTTTCTTTCTTTCTTTGTTTTTTTTTTTTTAATCAGTATTACCTTTTATAGGAACTTCTTTTGTAAGAAATGTTTGATCTTGGATCACAGTGAGGACTCCTAAGGACTGCAGTGTCAAAAATATTGTGTAATAACAGTAAAGAGCAACAACCAGAGAAGCAAAGTCAAATTTTGCACATAGAGTTGAAAATGGTGACATTTGGGGCCTTCCTTTTTGCTTTGTCCACAGCTTCTGCCTGCAGAAGATCCCTCTGGCTGCCTGGGAGTCATGCCCTGCTCCTTGACATTTTCCATCTTTCTGCTTGTAAATATGAACAGTAAAACATGGCATTTACTGTTCTACACACAATAAATGTGTCTAATTAGAATATGGCAGAGGAGAGGACTTAAAAAAATCTGCATATGATTCTTACAAGGTATTTATAGACTCTGGTACTTGAGAAGGGAAACAATAACACATTTCATGGCCATGTGACAGCCAGCAAAATGTAAATGTCAGAAGAACCTACTTCCTTAATTACATCCCTTATTGACTATTGTAATTCATTCATTATTGGCCTTCCAAACTGGGCCCTGGGCAGTTTGGATGGTTCAGAGTGCTCCACAGGGATTTTTAATAGCCACAAGCTCATGGAGTTCTTTTCTTTGGATGCCCAGTTTGCTGTATGAGGGTTGTAAAAGCCTTAGGTATTATGGCAGTTCTGTTACTGTGGAAAAAAAGAATCCAGAAGGCAAAATTTGGGTGTGATTTTGGGTATTGTGAAGTCTTGGGGATCTCAAGGTTTGGTTTGAACCCTGTGTCATCCCTCCTAACACTTGGCATGCAGAGGAAGGCTGAAATTTCTCTTCCTCTCATCTGGGAAAGGAAAAAGTTCTAATCTAGATCTGAGTCCAGCCTGTTTGTAGTCAGGATATGCAGAAACTGCCTTGTGAGAATTCTGATTCTAATGGGCATGAAGATAAAATAAAACTATTCCAGACAGGTTATCCAGACTGAAATAATTTGTGCAATTTTGTTGTACTTGTTTGGGGTTTTTTTATTTATTTATTTTATTTTTTCAGTGGGAAAAGGGTAAAAACTTGATTGCTTTCAAAAAGGCTGAAAATGAGATTTTAAGAGTTTGGTGATGGTCTCATTTGGCCTCCTGTTGTTTAATCCAAACACCCCAGGATGGATTTAAGAAAGGGAAGTGCTGCTTTGCCGC
>VXAC01003228.1:0-125704 GCA_013399225.1 Rhipidura dahli | reverse complement strand
GGGGGAAAGTTCTGGAAACTTGGCCAGATGGACAGCTCTAATCCTCCCCTTCAGGGCGTGGGATAGAAACAGAACCTCCGAAGAGTAAACCATTCTCCCCTTAGGGAGGATAGGATTATACCAATTGTAAAAGTCCACTCTACAGTCCACTCTCTGGGTCATCTCCTGTCTGAGACTCTTCCAACCACTGGATCGCGAGGGCTGAGGCGACCACTGGGGTCGTCTGGGTCCCCACACTGCTTACATGCATTCTGCATTAAGTTATGGAGAATCTCACTACTATATAGTTACAACAGTGATGTTTAATAGTTCCAAACAATAAATATCAGGAATATTGATGTATTCCCAGTTACCTTTTGGCTTCCATTACATATGGGGGTGGGTATCTGTCTACAGAGCTGTTGTAATAAAAATTACTACACCCAACACTTCCAATCCTGTCTAATTCAAGTGTTTGGTATGCTAAACCAGAATTTGGGGTGAATTTTGCTAAGTTGAAAGTCAGTATATTTGTTATTATGGATGCTGTTACATAGTGGAGCAGCACAGCATCTCTCCCCTATTGTCCCATGGCAAAAAAGTCAAAAGTATGGAGTTATACTGGGATTTTTTTTGCCTATAGTCACTACTCTTTTGTGATCCAGATAAATAAATCTCTAGCAGAGCCACATTCCTTTTTCTCCAGCTGCAATTTTGTCTCATAAGAAGAGCACCCAAAATACAGAGTTGGCGTGCAAGTCCTGGTGTTTTTAAGCCAGGTTAATGCATCACACAGCAGAGGAAAATTTCAGGCCCATTTTCAGCACACCTGGAATTACAATGGCTGGATTTCAGACTGCTTGGGAAAGGATTTAGCAAGAAAAGTGCTGACATAATAATAGCACAGGCAGCTGAGATGCTCTGAAACCTCCCTGGAGAGCAGTGGGGGACATTCAGCAGGTGCCAGAACAGACAGTTGCCTCCCCCCTTTGAAATCCAATCTTTTTTTTTTTCTTGGGGGTGGCTGGGAAGCATTATACCCCAGGAGTGCTGGTGATTTCCCTTCCTATTCAGAGCATTTTTACCTGGTAGGCTGCTCTGCAATTTTGTGCTCGCCCTGGTGGGAGCCATAGCACTGTCACTGTCACTGCTCCTGAATTCCTGTGCTGCCTTGTGGGCTCTCCTCTTGCTGGGGTCAGGTGAGAGGGGGGCAAACATCCTTCCCTGTCAGGGTAATGAGAGTGGGAAACTACAGGAAGGATTACTTTTAAATTTACATGGAGTGTGCAGGATGATGGTAATAGATGCTTATTGGAGGTAGAGTCAGTGGGTGGATGTTCTGCCTTGAGGAACAGGTTTGTGTTTACAGGGAAGTCAGCAAGAGCGTGGTTCAGTCTGAGAGTTCACAGGGATGAATAAACTCCTTTTTTTCCCTCCTGGTTTGTGTAGTGGAAGAAGAGGAGGGAAGGCCACTGTCACAGGATGCTCTCATTGTCAACACTTAACCAAACACAAACACCTGCTTGAGTCCCTGTCTTTCAGCTGAATAAGTCACACATCTCACATACCAGTATCTCTTTGCTTAGTACCCAAACAGCTGTTTGTCAGAGTTGTCTTCCCAAAGGAGGTCCCTGTGCTCCTGACCTTTCTGGTGGATGCTCTGTGTGCTCAGCCTGTGGCTGCCCATGTGCCAGGGGAGCCCAGGGGCTGGAACAGCCTCTCCAGGGGTGCTCCCAGCAGCCAGGGCAATCCTGGAATTACAGCAGTGCCTCTTGTGTCCCTCCATTGTAGTGTCCTGCCTATCTCTGCTGTTGATACTTCCTGATCCTTTGTGGTTCCCATCCCAGTTCCACATCATCCCAGGGAAACAGGCAGCAGCATTCCTGCTGGCTTTAAAGGCAGCACTATGGATAGGTGAGGCAGAACACTAATTAGTTTGAGTGCCTTGACATTTGAAGCAAGTAAGAAGTCTGGGTATCTAAAAATATTGCATATGGCTCCCAGCCCTGACTCTGCATAGCTCAAAGTACTTTGTTTTTTCTTTTTAGATAGTCAAAATACGGATTTGAATCCAATTTTTTTGATTATGTCCTTGCTTTTAAAGAGGCTGAGTTGATTTGTATAAGGTTTTATATGCAGCCTTCTACAATCTTTAATTAGCCAAATGCTTTCCTGTGAGTGATACAGGAGTTTGGGAATGTTTTAAAGTGTGAGGCACGTGTGAGTGTAACCTGTGCATGCATAAGGCTCAGTGCTGAGCAGTGCTGGGAGTGGAGTTGTGGGTAGGGTCAGGTTTGATTAGGAGAAGACATTCTGTGTGCAGGACCTTCACAGGGGGGTGGAATGAAAGGAATAAGCAGGGAACAAGCCAGCATCCACAGCTGTGAAGGGCTTTGCTGCCTGCATTGCAGTGGGAGGTGAGGGCAGCATTGCCAGGGAGCTTTCCTGAAAGGCAGACCCTGTGTGTGCCCCCCTGGCCAGGACAGCAAAGCAAGGCACAGCAAGAGAGAGAGAAAAGCCAGCAGAGCTGATCTGTGCTCTCAGCTGGGCTCAGGTCTGCATGCAGAGCGTTAATCAAAGTTTACTTTGGGAGATTTCAATTAGCAGCAGAAGACTGAAGCTAAACATTCATCCTGCTTTCCATGAAAATGAGCAGGGAATGAGTCTGGGCATTAAAGTGTGCAAATGGGAGCTGTAGGGTCTCTTTTGGAAGGTGCCAGGGCAGAGCTTAAAAACGGTGACCTCTGAGTTGAAATGTAGAACTCTGGGAGCACAATGTGCCAAGCACCTACCCAGGGAAGCTTCAGGAATTCCTACCCTGGGACAATGCAAGGGGAAAAGAAAAAGAAAATAGAGTAAAAAAAAATGCCTCCAAGTTCTTTGTTCTGCTTTAGAGTCTCTTTGAGGTTTGCCTTTTACATTTTATTTTATTCTTATCTTAGGGCTCAAATACTGCACACACACTTGTCATGTTGCTGCAGATGGTTTATATCCAAGGTGAGTGTCTGTTGTGGGACCTGAGCAAATGAAGGATTTATTGATGAGTGATCCCATTTATGAGATTGTCTGAAGCTTGTTTATACGTGCAGTTGTAACTTGGAGGAAAAGGTTTCCTCTCTTTTTACTCTAGGAAGACTGAAAACAAAATGTTCTGGTCTTTATGACCAGGATTGGTCATTCATGATGCTGTTTGTGAATTGTAAAGCTCATCACTCCAGATTCATCTCTTGCTGATGTGCAGCAAGAGATCAAGTGCAGCAAGTCCATCATCAGCCACTGAAACCAGTCTGTCATTGTGGAACACAGGGTTTCTTGCTTCTATACCTTGGTTAATTTCTGATTATGGAATCACTTCTGTGTTTGAACGATGCCAAAATTGTGTCATGTGAAGTTTTCAACTGTTTCACATCATTTTCAATCTGCTCGTGAACACAACATCCTGGTTATACAAAGTTTGTGAATTCACAGAATCCTTGTCTGCTCTTGCTCTTCCCTGTACATTCCCTTTCCCTCCACCCCCTTTCAAGTCTTACTGAATTAGGGAGATTATCTGGGAGATAGATAGATAAATATAAAATAAATCCCTCTTGTCCTTTTTCCCTCTTTCCAGTAAAGTTTGCTACATTGTGCAAGTAGATTTATGGTCCAAGGAAGTTTCTGTTTGATGACTATCCAGTGCAACTTAAATTTGAGTATGTTTTTTGTGATCTTTTCAAGCTCTGCTTTATAGGCCTTGCATGAGAAATCAAGAGAATCAGTGTCTGCCTCTCACTGAGGAGTTTCTCAAATCACAGGCTACAAGAAGAGGGTGGCTGGTAATGCTTGCTGAATCTGAAGCAGTTAAGATGTGAGACAGTTAAAGCCAAAAAAATTACCTCCAAATCTCCCAGGAGTTGTGTGAAGGCATTTCTTGTGCTGTTCGTGTAAATCAAAAGCATTTGAGGAGCGTGAGAAATATTGGTGTAAAGGAACAAAAGAATCTTGCAAAAAGTAAGGGCTGCTCAAAGGACAGTCACGAGCTGTAAAGATGAACACAGCAAAAATAAGGAGAGGTTCAGTGATGAGAGACAACAAACTGTCTCTGAATATTGTGCTCCCTCAAATTCAAGATTTAATCGATGAGTCTTACAGTCTTACCAGGAAAAAAATACAAGGCATGGTCAGAGGTGCTGCACTTGAGCTGTGTGCAGCTTGAGAGTAGAGGGCAATATTGGCATATTTATGGCCATTTTTATCCACTGACCATTTTGCAGAGGGTGGGAGCTCAGGGGGAGTACACTCAGGTTTTTAGAGCCCTGGGAATCCCACAGTGGCCACTGGGCAGCTGTGATCCCAAAGAATGTAATAATAACTTAGAGGTAAGTACTGCTGCTTGTACAGCACACTGAAATAGTGAAATGGCAACATAAAACCATGTATTGCAGCCTCTAGATGCTCCTTGCAGTTGGAATTTGGGGCATGGTGCATTGCTGAGCTGATTAGGGCCAGCAATCTTTGGTATCAAGGGTCAGGTTTGCTGCCTCTTGTTATGGCTGTGCAAATCCTTTGCTTTCACCATCTGATGGAACAATGGCTGTGTCAGAGGCAGAACAAGAATAAAATAGTACAAGACTCATGGGAGGCCCAGCATCTCAGCTTCAGTGTAGCACATCTGTCTTTCCAAAGCTCTCTGAAAATGTTGCCTTGCCCTTTAGGATTTTCTTTGCCCTGGAACAAAATTTGCAAGTGCATATTTACAATATAACTTGGGCTTAATAGTAACTGGAGAAGGGCTTTGGGTTCAACTAGCTACTTTCACTCCTGATACAATAAAAAACTGAAAAGCTTTTGAAGTGAAGATGGAAAATATGTGCATTCCAGTTGTGTTTTGCCCCTTTCCAAATTCATATATCTAATAAATGGATCTTCTGCATGAGCAGCTTAGCATTTGCTTCTGAAGACAATGACCAATAACTAAATTCATACCTGGTCTTTGTCGGACATTATTACAAATTATGAGAGCTGGACAGAAGTTTATTACCTTAGTGCTGTTCCCTTTCACAAATTAGGTTCTTGGAGCATCCAGCCAGCTCAGTATCAGAGACCCATTCATCACAATTAGGCTGCTCTGCTGGCAGAGCCACGTCCTGCTGCCTTAATTGTCTCTGGGTGGCTGAGGTGGGGACGGGGCCACACCAGCTGAGAGCATCACTGGCACCCACAAGGGCCTTTGCTCTCTTAACAATTTCCCACTCTTCCTCCCCAGGTGAGATAAAGGCAGCAGCAGGATGCTTTTCTCACCAAGCAAAGGGAATGGTAAGGATTAATTTGGATTTTAGCTATGGCCCAGGCACCCTTTTAAGCTCTTTTCGTGAGTCCAACCAAGCAGGCTCTTACCTGGGGTAGTCCTGTGAGGTGCTTGCCTTTATTTAGGATGGAGTGTACAGGTAGGGCTTAGTGTAGCCCTCAACTCGAGCAGGTGCTGATCCTTACCCAGGGTCTTGCTCGCTGACTCTGCTTCCTCCTGGCTCAGGCTCATGGCTTATGTTGCCATGTAAGATCAGGAAGTCACATAATCTGCTTTTTTTTTTTTTGCTTCAGTCTCCTCAGCTGCAGGAAGAGAATGGCTCTTACGAGTTTGTTGTTGTTATTGTTATTAAAAGGAAATTAAATTTTCACTTCTCTGGGTGCTGTGCTGTGTCACAGCCAGAGGGCTGCCCCCCTGGAGGGACTGAGTCTGCGAGAGCTGGGGCTAAATCTGTTTTGATTCTTCTCTTTATCAGCACCATATTTCATGTGGCCCTTTGTGCTGCACAGACCAAGCTTTGATCTGCATATAATCTCAAAGCAAGCTTTGTGTGCCAAGTGTTTTTATTGCAGAGCTTGTGCACTGAGACGCCTTTTAGTAGCTGGCACTTGGAAAAGTCTTTCTTCAGGTTATTGTCTGCAAAATCAGTGTGTGTGTGTTGAGGAAGCCCAGGATTAGACAGATTTATTTTCTTCTCATTGTGAAGCCACGCTTACAGGCTGCCATCTGAGAGGTCCCTTCAGGCTTGGAGAACACTCCAGAGGTGACATTTTCTTTTTGTGCTCCTATTCTTGGGGTGGTTTTTTGGAGAAGGACAGTCCATAATCTGTTGCTCAGCCTACATTCCATGAGTGGCTTTGGCTCAAGCAGATTCAGCACTGGACAGTTCATTTTCAGTCTCAGGGGGAGGGTTCAGCCCCCACTCCACGGTTTTATGTTCAGTTTATGTTCTTTTATGGCCAAAACTGATTGGCTTGGCCAGTGCTGGGAGATGCCTCCCAATACTGAAATCTCCATAACTTCAAGAGGTTTCCAGTGAATTTTGCTTTTCAGGTTTTCATGTATGACATTTCTTTGGAAAGCTGAACTGGAATAATGCTTTGTTCCAAAACTCCTTGTTCTTCTTCTAGGAATTCGGTATTTTGATAATTTGCTACACTTAAACTCTACAGCTCTCTTCCTTTTCTAGATCAAACCTGATAAAATGTTCCACATGTTGAAGTAAATGTTTATATAACAGATTTTTTTTGGTCTATCAAGTGTTTCCTCACACTAAGCACTATCACATTTAAGGCAGATTACTGTGATCTGTCACATATTGTTTGTTCTGTCCTCTTTCCATGGACACGTGACTGAAGTGTTCATCACAGTAGGGGAGGACTGTCAGATTGGAAATGAGATGTTTCTCAGTCACCCTGTGCTGTGTCCAGCAGTAATTTGCAGAGAGTTTGAAGCTGTTGGCAGCTGCAGCTCTGAAATAACACTGAGCTGTCTCCTCTCTGCTCTTCCACATGAAACTGAGAATTTTTGCAGTGGTTGTTTCATTTCCCCATCTGCTCATCCCCTGCCTATCTCATGAGGCTGATGTCTTGCCACCCCATCTGCCATCCATATACCAAGTTCCAGAAAACAACACAAGCAAGTTTGTGATGCAAATGCAGTTTATTGATGTGCTTTTCATTTTGCTCTGACATTTGAGACTGTTGACTTTTTCTCCAAATTGTCTGTACACAGTCCCACCGAAATGCACTTTTCTCTAGAGGGAGAGGAAGGGGAAGGTTTCACAACTGCTTGAGAGGTATCCTTGCACCTTAATGGGTACCAGGGAAAAATCTGTGCCAGGAAGAGGTTTTGGGGGTTTGGGCGGTGGTTTTTTAGCTGTCTACATGCAGGGATTGCTTTCCATCTCTTAAAACTTTCAGAAGTTATAAAACTGGATCGGTCTGGGATTTAAATCTTCAGGTGTTTCATGTCATGGAGAGGTTTGGGTTGGAAGGGACCTTAAAGAACTTCTAATTCCAACCCCACTGCCATGGGCACTTACAGGACTGTGGGATGTTTATGAAGGGGATGAGCAGCTCCACACCACCTCTTAAGTGCATTTTAACAAAATAGCAGAGAAGCATTGCAGCCCAAATACGGCCACTTAAGGAAATGCTTGTGTCCCCTTGATCCCTGCAAATACCAGCTGAAACAGGAATTGTAAGGAAATGGCCATGAAGAGCACTGGACCAGGTGCTGCATGTGGAGCCCTGTTGAGGAGCACAGCAGCCTCCTGGGTGCAGTGAAAGAGAACCAAATGCACCACCCAGGGTCTTCTTCTTGCAGCAGGGAGATCCAGTGAATGTCAGAGCCACTCACGTGTTTGGCAATTCACTCTTTCCCCTGAGTGTGTTGCAGCAAGTAATGGTCGATGTCCTGTTGCACTTGGGGCTTGCTGAGCTTCCTGTTAAGGCTTTACCATTAATTTTCCATGTTAGCTCAATTTCTGTGATTTTTTTTTTTCAGTGATTTTCCTAAACACACAGGGCCTGGTTTCCTTATGTGCTGCTGAGCAGTCCCAGCTGGAATACAGGGGACTTGCAGCATGGCTGGAACTGTGGTCCATGAAGTTATTTTATTACGAATCCGTTCAGGATTTTGCAGTTTGGTGGGTAACTGAGGTTTTTAGGGAGCTTCTACAGGCAAAATGTTTTATTGCTTATTCAAGTGTGAATGGGCAGGGACAGGCTTGGTCCATGCCTGTGTCTGTCCCACATCCCAGCATCCATACTGGAGCTGCCAGCTGATCCCCGCCTCTCTGAAACCAGGCTCAGCATTGTTACTTGAGCTGAGAGAGGCTGTGCAGACCAAATCCCTGTGGAGCTCGTCCTGGTGGGTGTAACACTGTGTGGAACAAGCTTCCTGCTCTCGGTGGGGCAGCTTTTCCAGGAGGCTCTGCAGCTCTGCAGGATATTTTTTTGTTGTGGCTCTTAACAGTGTGCCCCAGGCTCCACTAAATAGACAACCTCATTAAAAGAGAAATAGCGATAGTAAAGCAGTGGCTTTCTCGTGCCATCTAACTCACATTTTTGACATGATTGCTGGACCCTCCAAGTACTTAATTGATTGACTTAATTGATTTAGTGGCACTGGAGGCTACAGCATGGAAATAAAGGGGCAAGATGAGGATAAGGGGTGAAAAAATTTATGATAGGTGCCAAGCAGCCTGAGGGAAATTAGGAATGCTACAGATCTCAGAGGCAGCTAAATCAATTCAGTGTGATGTGCAGGGAGCAACCTGGGGGAAGAGGAGAAGCAGGGGATGGAATGGAGAAAAGGAGAGGAAATAATGGCTGGTGGGAGAGACCAGAGTAAACTTGAGGGGAAGAGGAAAGGCAGCAGGCTTGGTGCAGATGGGTATTTTGGACTTTTAAGTTTAACACCAGGCAAAAACTTGGTAGTGTATTAATAAAATATAATAATGGCATTATGTTTAGCCTAAAAAGAAGGACTCATGCATCACAAGACTGTCTTGTTACCCAGTTAGAGACTTTATCTGTGTTTCCATTTAAGATCTCCTACATTTGCAACAGTGACTAAAGTCACAGGAGACCTAAAATAATTTGGAGGCTGTGGATTTTGTTAACAACTGAAACTTGAATGTTAAATTACTTTCTAATCCCTGCAATACGTAATTGACTGTGTTGAACCATAATACAAATTAAGTCTTCTCTATAATTTGTTCTGTCGTGCTGCAGTGCTCCAAAACAATTTGGTGCCTCACTTAAGGATTGGTAAATGGTTTGTAGCACTAATCTGCACAGATAGAGTAAAAACTTTAAATAGTGTGTGATGGAATCCATCAGCATTGGCATACAGGGGGGTCAGAAACATCCCTGAGTTGAGAAACAATTCTTTTATGTGCTTGTGGCCACTTGAGACAGGATTCTGATCTTGCAATTTACTGTAGTGAATCTCTCCTGACTGCAACAAGAGCCCCGTCTCTGCTGTGGAGTGAAGAGTCCACTCATTAAATAGTGCCTAGAATGGAGCACTGGAATATGTAGAAAAGACTCATGAGTTGAACTGAGGGTTGTGAAAATGCAGGTGTGTTTATATCTACGTTTGAGTACAGATGTGTGCATGCAACGAGTGGGTCCAACTCAGTGTCCCTCAAAAAAGTGAAAAGCTGTCCCTAAACAGTCCATCCAGTAAAGTACATAAAAGGATAATTGTAGTCACCTTAATTTATATTTCTGTTGATACAGTGTGTAAAACATTGTAACCATTGGGAGTGTAATGATTTCTGAACAGTGAATGTGGATTCCCACATAAATTGGAGCGTCTCCATCTGCTCTCTTACCTTGTGGGTGATACTCTTCCATGGTAGAACAATCTTCAGATTTAATTCTATGAGGAAGGCATCTGATCACAGTTTAATTTCAGTGCAAAACGCTGCCTGGCAATCAATAAAGCAATGTCAGAGAACTTTGATTTAATAGGAGCCAGAGATAACGTTCCCTGTCATATGCAGAATAGAGAGATGGGAACATTTCATTTCAGTGTAACAGATAGCATGTAACTTGGTTTTCAAAAAAACCCTAATAAATCAATATCCCTGTATTATCTGAGTGAGATCCCATCATTAATTTTAAACGCTCACCACGTCGGGAGAGTCTGGAGTGCACCTTCAGCTCATCCCCGTTCTGCCTGCAGTCACTGGCAGCACTCCACTCTCCCACCAGCAAGCAATCCTGATCTGGGGACATTAAGAGCCATTTAGTGTGAAATGAAAATGAAACATGTCCAGTCTCTTGTTTTATATGGAGCCATTCACCCATCTCTTGCAGGCTGCCTCTCCTTTCAGATCCCAATCCCTGCCCCACAGAAGTCCCATCCTTCTCTTGGCCTTTTCCCTGCCATGCATGGGCGTCCTCCCTGCTTCTGAATGTCAAAACTTTTACCTTTTTTTTTTTTTTTTATCTCTAAAAACAACTGGTTGTTTAGAGATTGCATAGATGCCATGCTGGTTTTCAAAATGTGCTTTTTCTCAAAGCCAGCAGGAATCTGGACCTCGAAAGAATTCTCTGTGAGGCTTTTCCTGCTCTCAGAAATAGCGTTAGCCTTAGATTATGCAAGAGCAGGTCAATATATCAAAAGGTAGAAATTGAAACTAATAGGTTGTTTTAGATAAGCTTTCCAAGGACATTATTCTAAGTGGGAATACTTCTGTATTACTTTGGTAACAAAATACTGTTTATTCCAGAGGGAGAAAGATTCTGGCACTACAAGAGATGCTTCTAAAAGCCTCAGATTCATGTCCTGACTCTGGGCAGGGTTCTGCTCATACATTTATAACAAAATTAAATCTTTTTATTATTTCAATTCACCAAAGTGGGATTTTAAATAAAACGTGAGCTTTTACATTCAGCATTGATTTCCAGTTGAGTAATTACATTTATATTCATTTTCTGGGGAAAATAAATATTTGGAGTTCTGTTGCTGCTTGAAGTGAAATCTGTCTCACTGGCTGATGCTGATTTTTGTAGAGATAAGGCAGGTCTGGTCCTGATTCCCAGAATATTGGAGATCTCAGCTGTAGCTCTGCAGATCAGCCTGGCCTCAGAGTCACCCTGTGTGAAGCTACAGATTTCTGCAGCCCTTGCTCATTTATGTACCTAGAAATCCTGGTTCTGTGCCTGGGATGCTGTAGAGGTAGTATAATGGTAATGTGTTTTCTGTTTAATTCTATTTCACTTAAAGATACCAAGCAAAATCTTCAATGGAAGCTTTTAGTGAACCTACTAAAGCAAGGCAAGTTTGGTTCGATTTTGAGAAAAAAAGGGGCTTAAAGAGTTCAGATATTAATAGATTTTCATATCAGATTGTGTTGGGATCCAGATAAAGTGGTGAAGGAGAAATTACGCTGCTTTTTAATCAAGCATTCTGAGGTATATTCTCTATTGTTGGGTTTTTTTTTTTAGCTACTCCAGCATCACCACGCAGTTCATGAAATTTCCTACATCGCAAAGGATATCACAGACCACCGAGCGTTTGGATATGTGTGTGGAAAGGAGGGGAATCACAGATTTGTGGCAATAAAAACAGCCCAGGCAGTAAGTATCAAATCACTGTCATTTTCTGCCCTGTAACTCAGCTCAAAAGCTGTTTGTAAGAAGCTGTTCAAGAGGCCGGTCTCGGGTTGTTTATGGTTGGGCTAAACTGGTCACAAGTGTCTGTGTAGATCTTAAATAGCAAATTAATGAAAGCAGCTTGGGCAAAAGGGAACGTGGTTCATTATTCACAATTTTTTATTATATATTTTTCCATAATTATTGTTTACCTTTCTAGCTAAGCTAGACTGGTTGCAAATAAATTTAGCTTTGTTCCTATACTCATGGAAACCTACATTGTGCACAGTCTACTGTAATTCCAGTGGATGAGAAACCACTTATAAATATGCCTTTATATTCATCCATGTGCCTTTTATATTCATAATGCTTTTTATATTCATAACTATAATTACCATTAATTTTCAAGCATAGTTAGTTCAGTAGGAATTAACCCAGGCATGCGTGCTGAGATAGAAATTAATTCTCTCTGAAGTTCAATTGTGGAGGTGCTCTAAGTGCTCCATCAGCAGGACATGGGGTAAGGGGGTGTTTATTTTCCCCTACAGAAATTCTCCACCCTGTTTTTGCTTCCCTAGGCTGAACCTGTAATCCTGGACTTGCGAGACCTGTTTCAGCTCATCTACGAACTGAAGCAAAGGGAAGAAATGGAAAAAAAGGCACAAAAGGACAAACAGTGTGAGCAGGCGGTATACCAGGTACACCAATAGGCTTTGCCTACTGCCACAAAAAGTTTGGGGTTGGAGTTTCCCCCTCCAGAGAGGCTCTGAGCATCCTCAGCACTTCTGCCAGCAGTGGGTTTGAGCAGGGCTGGCTTCCAAAGGACCAGTGTGAGCCCAGCAGCCATCCCGAGCCCAGACTGGGATTAAACTGAGCTGAAAGCTGTCACTGGGGTGTGATGTGGACCTGCTTAGCAGCTAGAAATGATCTGCTCATTTCCTGCTTAGTGTTCCTTCTGATTCAGAAGGAAAACTTTAATGAAGGTCAGTGTTACAAGTCAGGTTTAAAGTGTCATAGGTCAGGTTTGAAGTGTGTTAAGTCAGGATTTAAGTGTCTCATACTTTAGGGGAGATTCAGAATGCTTCTGAACGTGTGTATTTGAATCAAGACAAACGAGGTGCCGATTGTTAAACTCGAATGGAACTTGAATAAAGTTACTTTGTACCATAATGTGACTTTATCTGTATCCTAAAGAAAGAAAACTATAAACTTACCTACCCATTTTGCTTATTCCTTTGCTGTCCTTTAATTTCTGAATACAGTTCTTTTATCTCTGCTGTTTATGTTCTGTGCTTTTACTGCCTGTCCTCTTACTTTGCTGTAGACAATTTTGGAAGAAGATGTAGAAGATCCTGTATACCAGGTAATTTCTGAAGCTGTATGGCCTTGGAGTTTCAGAAATGACTAGATACATGTTCTCTTCAAACACAGCCAAAACCTTGCACAAGGTGTTTTGAAATTTACTGAGGTCTTGTGAGAAATCTTTAAAACTCCCACAGCAAGTAGCTTATTTAGAGATTAAGCTGTAAGTAATAGCACAATATGTCTGTATAGAATAGACGATTTCAGTTGGAGTATAGAAATATTACATGAAATGTTTCATAAATATTGGTTAAAATGTGGCTTGTACATCCAGATTTTAAGTTTCCAGATGAGATTTGTCATCATTTTTTAATACAGACTCTGACTGAAAAGGGAGCTATTCTGAGAATTAGGGAAGGTGACATCTCGTTCTGATAGTAATAAGTTGGCATTTTGTCTTCTGTGGAGCCAGAATTTAATTCAGAAGGTGAATGTTTGGAAAAAAAACCAACAGTGGCATTGATGTAACACAGTCCCTTGTTGGCACTTGAGCTATGATTTAATAATAGATCTGAAATTTAAGTCTTGCTTCATCCAAGAAAAATGTCTGGGAGCAAAGATGATTATCAGAAATGTGCCAATATATTCATGTCCGATACCCTGCTGAGTGTGAAGAAGAAAAAGATGTAATTTCATTCTCGTGTTTTTGTGCTGTAACAAAATATGTGATAGTTTACTTTTCTTTTCCTGGGGATTTTGTGTTCTTCCACTTAGGCATATCAGTGGGAGGCGCACTGAAAGGAACCAATTCAACCATTAGTGAATATTGAACAGTGCCTAAGGTGCAGCAAGAAAGATGATAAGAGCCAGGATGCCCTAAATTACTGTTCAGCTTTTACAGTTCAGGAGTTTTGTTCTGTACTCTTCACAATAAAGCAAGGACCTGAAAATGAAAAAGTGTTGTGACAGCCTTTTGCCATGTGGCCTGTTCCATGCACACTGGCCTGTTCTCCCAGCTTGGATTTAGCACTTTTATTCATAGATAATAAATATATGTGGAAATAATTGCCATTATGTAAAAGAGGCAAAATTCATGTTGCCTGCAGGAAATTAATACTGGGCCATAGGCAGTCTCCCTGGCGAGAAAGAATTAGGAAGTTGCTCTAATGATCATTAAGAGGAGATTTAGGCCTATTCACTGCCAGTTTATGAAATATGAAACAACCTTTCCTGGTGCTCCCCAGCAAACCAGTTGTCCTGCTGCCAGCCTGTGCTTTGAAGTTGTTTCTTTAATGCCTGCCTTTGTTTTGATGTGGAATTCCAAACGGCCTTTTTCCCTTCTGTTTCATCTCTGACTGTCCCTCTCTGGCGCTGCTGCCATAGTACATTGTGTTTGAGGCTGGACACGAGCCCATCCGTGAGCCTGAAACGGAGGAAAACATTTATCAGGTATAAAACCTCTCCCTTGTTCCCATTGCAACGACCCCAAGCCTTTAATGAAAGTGCATTTCATACATAGCTCAACTGTAGTTTTCATCCATCACCAAAATGTCCTGGCATTTCATTCTGGTGACATTATCTGCCCAGTCACAATGTGATTTTTTCTGTTGTTTGTCATATCAGCTTCTGCAAATTTATATTAACTTTGTCAACTCGCAAACTTCTGAGTACACCATATGAGGTGATAAGTGGAGATAACTCCTTTTTTTCCTGTTAATCTTTTGAGATTTTTTTGCACCTATTCTGAGAAACGCGCTGAAGATGTTTTGTTGGCAAACCATCCTAAGCAATTCCTAGAAAAATTCAGTGGTGCTGCTCTTGTTTCTGTCTAACCAAGGAAATAACTGAGCAAGACCTCAGAGCTCTCGAGGGATATCCCTCAGACCAGGGAAACTATTTTCAGATGTTGTGTAAAGCCCAAGCTCGCATTCTTCACGCTGACAAAAAAACTGCACTGAAAGCAATATAAAATAATCTTTTGTCATTCAATTTATCCTCAAGGGATCAGGACGAGGTTTATTAAAATGAAATGTAATTCATTTTGTATCACATTCTAGAGGCAAATCTGAGGCAAATTTGTGTGCTGTGACAAAATCGTGATTCGAGGAAATCGTTTAGGGTGGAGGGGAAGGAGTTTCAAGGAGTGATTAAGCATTTCATCCAGCTGGACTAGAGGCTGATCTGCTTATAGGAAAGGATTGTAAGGGAGGCAGGAGCGAGGGTGGAACAAAAAGAAAAAGAAGGAAAAATATTAAGTAGTGAGAAAATGTAGGAAGATAACGTGAGGCTAGCGTAGCTGTAATCTTAAATAAAAAGGAGCTGAGTGGGAAAGGGAAATGCAAGTTAAACATTAGAAAATAACATCTTAGAGATGCCATCAGAGGGTTTTTAATATGAGATTCGTTTAATCTCTCCCTGCTGATCCCCTGGCAGCCCCACCACGCACACTCAAAAACGCAGCTTTTCTGCATCTTTAGACCAAGACCCGCTCAGCTCTCAAGGTGAGAGTCTGCCTAAGGCTGAACATTTTCTGTGTTGAAAGTTTTGACTATTCTCAGCAAATGTTAAGAAATTGCTACTCTAGTTGTCAGGCTTGTGCTAGAAACAAAAAGCCCCGTGAGAACACCGTTTGGGGAAAAAAAAGTGGTAATTGCTGTTCCTCAAAGTGTGGAGCTTTTAGTGATACTTTACAGAATTCTTAGTGGAAGGAAGCAAAATGGGGCTGTTGCTCCCAGTGTTGGTAGATCTTCCAGCAAATATTAGTGGGTAGGGAAGTCAGTGCTGTATTCTGAGGAATGGCCCAGAGAACAGGAGGGCTCTTTGGGCAGTTTCTTTTCCTTAAAATGGAAATAGAAGGTGATCAGCAGGTAGTGAGGCCTTGCCTCACCTCAAGGTACTGCTCTTACTGCCCTCTAAGTCACCAGGGAGTTGCTCAAGGTGTTATTTGGTAGTATCTGGATGTGGTGGAGTGTTTCCTCCCACAGTGGTCACAGAAAATACCTGTGATGAATGTGCCATGCTGTGGATATTCACAGTCTGGCATTGTCCTCTGTGCTTACTACGGGCACTACTTGGGTGCAGCAGGTGCTGATCTGGGGAGTTAGGAGGACTCTTTTTCTGGAGTCTCTGTAACTGATGGATGCTCAGGTATCACTACCACAGACTGGGCTGTAGCCAGGAGCTTCCCAGCTCCCACTGAGCTCTTGGCTTCCCCAAAGCTGGGTCTGCACAGCTCAGATTTTACACTCACATCGCTGACAAAACTGCTTCTGCTACCAGGTCTTGGTAAGCTCAGAACCATCAGGCTGCTACTAAAACCAAAACCAGAAAAGATCCTCTTTTATATTTTTTGGTGGTTTTGGTTGATTGGTTGGGTTTTTGGTTTGGCTTTTTTTTTTTTTTTAAATTTGGTGCATAGTTGTGGCAGCTTCCATTATTTCCTGCAAAGCCTTCCCCATACCCCACATTGCTAAACCTGTATCTGCTCAATAACCTCATGGCAGCCTCGCTTCAGCCTCACCAAACCTTTCTGCTGCTGCTGCTCTGGCTTTTCATTTGCTGGTGTGCAACAAATTCACTTCTCCCTTGGTGGAAGAGATTCCCATCCCGTGGGGAATGGCAGATGAAAGACACGTGCAGGAAGTGACAATTTCTATTTCTTTTTAGCATAATAGAGGTCACAACTTTTCTTTTTAAGCATTCTCTCTCTGTCTGTCACCTTTCTTTGATGCATTGCCCCAAAGACTGTCTGTGTCTGCTCTTTTAATATTATCTGTGTAAGTTGCTGTAATTTGTTAGACAAGGACTCAATCACTGAGCACATACCCACCCTCAGATTGCTTCACAGCATCTCCTCTCCTGCCTGGTGTTCCAGTGAAGTGGAGATGGCATTTTGGAAGGTGGTTTGGTGCTTGTGTAGCAGCACTTGTCTCTGCAGAGGGACAAGTTCTGCTCCATGAGGAGTTGACAATCCGAGATGGGGGGTTCTGAATTGTGGTGCTTTTATTGCAAATGCATCCAGATGGTTCACAGCCTGTCACAGAGACAGAGCTGACAGCAGAAATAGGGCTGGTACCTCTTAGTGGTACTGCTAATCAAAGGAAAAAACAGCAATTCCTTGCAGCCCCCCAGTGTAAGCAGAGATGCCAAGCAAGTGCACAGCAAATGAAGGCAGCAGGTCAGGCAGCACTGAGTTGGGAGGGAAAAATGGCTTTCAGAAAAGTTTCTTTGCCTTCATATGAGATGCAAGGAGCTTTTCTGTGAATATAAACTGGAGTAGAAAAAGGGGGATTGATAGGGCAGGGAAATGCTCATTCCACAGTCAGCTCTGGATATGTGTGCAAACTGGGATGACTTCACAGAAAGGCTGGAAGGAGGAAGAGGAGAATGGTGCACCCTAATGAAAGTTTAGAAACAGTTTATATTTCCATGTTTCCCCTTCCTTTGTGAAGACTCAGCTTTCCAGTGACTTCCCAAATAGACCCTTCCTGATTCCTGCTCTGACACTGTCACCTACAGCTCTCTCTTTACAGACTGTTACTGCCATGACACTGAATTTTTACCAGTTTCACACATCTAATGTCATATTGGCTTTAGTGGAAGTGGCCAGAGATAACCAAGGCAAGCAAATCATTCCCAGGACGGGAACAGAAGAAACTTTTTGCAAAGTTCATTCATTTTCTTTGAGAGTTCTTGACAAACTTCTCCAATGTGCACCAAGTTAGAGACACAGAGTTCCTTGGGAAAGCTTATGAAGGGGTGAGAGAACAGGAGGGACAACAGTACAGAGAGGTTTTAATGTATTACACAAAATATTAGGCAGAATAATTGCACAGAGTAAGAAATGATAGCACATCTCAATGAGTAAGTAACATTTCTTCAGCTCCCCCTAGACCAGTCCAAGTTTAACACCAGAACCTTAAGATATTTGTTGTCTTACAAAACAAAAAGACGACAATTTTATCGTATTTGCAACGTCATCTCATTGACCTATGAGGTTTCACTGGTGTCTGAAATGCAACTTTTGTTCTCTGAATGCCTTGTTTGGTGGAAAAGCAGCACTGATGAGAACAGGTCACTGTTCTTTTTGCCTTTGGCATTTACAGTGGGCACTCAGTTGATTCTAGGAAGGAAAAGAAATATAATCACAAATTATAAATATGCAAACCAGTGGTCCTCGGGCAAGCTCAGCCCATTATTACATGAGCAGGTTGTAAACCCCCCCAGGTATAAATCATTACTGGTGGCTCAACTAAAGGCTCACACAAAGTTTAGGTGGATCATCCCCTGTCCATCTCTCCTGTGTCAGACTTCAAGAGGCCTTAGTTCCTTAGTAAAATTGCAGCATTATAACCAAATATCTCACAGAGCAGCCATAGGGCCCCATCACTGCAGTCTTAGGACCTTTTTTAGATGATTAAATGAATTGGGAGGAAGAAGTCTTAACAGCAGATGTGACATCTCTTACCCTCATCTCAGTAACTCTGTGTCCCTTCATGTGGGGAGATGATGAACTCCCCTGACCATAACTTCCATTGCACATCTCTAACCCCCAAGTTAAAGGAAAAAACAACCATTTAAGTAGGAAGCAGCTCCAAGTACACCTGGACTTGATGTGAACAAAATTATCTGAGAATGGAAATCTCTTCTCTGAACACTGCTGGGCTGTAAAAAATTCAGGTGGTTTATTTATTCAGTATTTTCTCCATTAATGGTCCTACTTGGATAAGAAGGGAACCATCCTCAATTTCATTAGTATTAAAAGATTAGTATTAAAATAGACTACTAATTTATGTACACCTTGTACATAAATACCAGTTGCTCTTCTCAATTTTTCATCCAAGCTGCTTTTGTGGTGACCTCAGTTTTCCTTTGCTGTTGCAGGTTCCTACCAGCCAAAAGAAGGAAGGTGTTTATGATGTGCCAAAAAGTCAACCTGTAAGTGTAAGTATCTCCCTTATTTATGTACAGTGAAGGAAGTGTGTTTTTTTAGCATCTGTGGCTTTCATTTTTGTCTGTGACATTTGGCACATTCCTCGTGGTGTGACTTTTGTCAGTGATGCATTATGGGCTGGTTGGGATTCTGGTGTCACTTACATCCATCTCATTCATTGCTTGGATCTCCTTTCTGTCTTTTCTGGCTCATTTTTAGGCCAGTCATCATTTCTAAGTGTGTTATTTGTGGTTAGGGGTCGACAGTGAGCGTTCTTCTGCCTGTTAAAGCTTGAGGTGCTGCCTGCTTTAGAAGGGTTCCTCTGGTACCCAGATGTGTGTTATTTCTGTAGTGCTCTAGGTATGCAAGAAGCTAAGCTTAATTCAGCTTAATTTTTTCCTTCCTCTACCTTGCATAGGCAGTAAAATATTAAAAGATAGGGGTAAATGTGCTGTTGTATCCAAAAAACAGCATTCCCTTCCTGTATTGGCATTTTCAAAAGGTGAAGCATCAATTCCCAAAATTTGTAAGGAATGGTAACAAGTGATTGAGAGAAGTGCCAGGTGCTTTAGAAAAAGGTGTGCATTTGCTGAAGGGTGGGGTATGCTGTTCAGTATAAAATTGTGCTATAAATGCCTCAAGATATTGTTGGATTGCTTTGGTTACAGAAAAAAATGTGTATTTCTGAGGATTTATGTGAGAGTAGAAAAAAACCAAGGAAAAGGTCAGGAATTTCAGTAGTAAAAGTGTGGGAAAGATGCCTGTGTTCAAGAGAAAGAGACATTTTTACCCCAGGATGTGGTGACTTGCACAGCTTGGACCGACCAAGGTGTGGAATAAAAAAAGAAAAATGCTGTGGAGGGGCTGGGTGGGACCTGGACTGTGACACTTCTGGGCTTTGCACAAACAAACAAACAAACAAACAAACCCTGCCATAAATGTTTCCTGATGAGCCAGTGGGAGCAGGGAGGCATCTTCACGTTGCCTGCAAAAATCTGGTCAAATAACTCACCTTGCATCACCAGTTGAGGTATTTGTGGGCATGGAACAGCTGATGATTTTTCACTTGTTTTTGGTGTAGTTCAGTGTTACAATTTTTCTGCTGTGCTTTTCCTGTGACTCTTTTATTACCCCTTCAGTGATGCTTCATTTTTACTCGGGGTGCAGTGTGTAATTTAGGTTGTTGCAGTGTGGCTGGGAGTGCAGTACACTTGCAATCATGTCTGCAGACACTCTGGTACTCCTCTGTCCTGTAAATAGCAGGTGTGAGATCCAGGACACATGAAACCTACTCTGTAATAATCTAATACATTTAATCTGCCATCTCCATGAAGCTGGTTGCACCTTTTTTTCTTTTTTTTTTTTTTCTTTTTTTTTTTTTTTTTGGCTAGTTAAATGGTTAAATTTAAAGGGATTAAAGCTTTTTCTCTAATCAAGTGCTGTACATTAATTAATGAAGAAAAGGAGAAGAGGAAGAAAGAGGTACCTGAGATCCTGTTTCACCTTTTTATATTAGTATGTATTAAAAGAAAAAAAGAAAGAGCAATAGCTCTTAAAATTAGCAATTTAATATTCCACTGCCCATCTGATTTATTGCTCACCCTTCCACATGTGAGACTCTCTGTCATTGAGACACTTGCCATAATTCTGTTTTCAATTTATAGCTGTCATTATTATATAAACCTCTAAAATTCAATCTGAGGGCAAATAATCAAGCTCATCTGCCTGGTTTGAACATGTAAGGACACTTCCTTTATTAGGAGGTCTTGCTTTCAGTAATTTCATAATGGATGAATGAAGTGAGAAACTTTTTTGTGGCTCCTGATGGGTTTCAGGCCCCATGAATTCTCTCTGCTGACCATAAATTCAGCTCTAAATGAAAATGCAGCAAGTTTTGGTTGAGTTCAGGCTGAATTGTCCATGGTTCCTGGACAGGGATGGAGTTTCCATCTTGGGATTGTTTTCCTCTGACGTGTTCCCAGGCAGGTTATCTCCAGTCTGTGCACAGAAAAGGGAGGGATATTGAAGCAGCCATCCAGGTGACCCCAAACCTTGGCTTCCTTTAGCCAGTGCAGGGAATTGGCCACTTCCCAGCCTGGATTGGGCTTGCAACAACCTGCTCCAGTGGGAGATGGAATTCCAACCCCCATGGCAGAGGATCGAAATGAGATCAGCCTTAACACCCCTTCCAACCCAAACCATTCAGTGATTTTCTGATTCTGTGAAATTCCTCCTGTCTGCACAGCATGTCCCTCTCAGGTGGAAATAAATGTACATCTGCACGTGGTTCTGTCGTGGCTGCAGATGGGTTTTAAATGACCTGCAGGTTTGATGACTCCTCAAAGTTAGGCTTAGGTGGGGTGAGATCCACCAGAGACAGACAGGCTTGAGGGCAAAAGCCCCATTTCAGAGGCTGCTTTGAACCTGGACAATGTAATTCAGACTGATTTTATGTAAGATACCTTACACCAGAGGTGCTCCTAAGGCACCAGAACCATTCAGGCCAATATTTCTCCGTGGATAGAGGATCCCACTGAGGCTGAGGGTGTGAAGCATCCCCGTGGTGGTGCCAGGGAGAAGCAGGAGAGCTCTGAGTTCTGCATTCCTGTGCTTAGCAGTGCTGTGCCATTGTGTGAGGCCGTTTGTCAGCAGGTGCCAAAGTGCTTTATGGCCTGACTCCTCATGATCTCTGGTATCAGGGAATGTAAATACGGAGCAAATGAGGCAGAAAGGAATGAGCCCTGGATCCCGGGATTGGAACGGACCCACTGAACTCAATTATGAGCAGTGGCTGCTCGCCAAGTCACTTCTCTGACATTGGGATGAGAAGATTGCTTACTCAATGTAATTCTTGTGCTTCCCCACCTCTTTGCTGCATCCCTTCCCAGCAAATCCTGCTCTCCTGTGGTTTTCCTCTGGTGGGTGTGCAGCTGAGCTCCAGACACACACTTTTCCTGGAATTCAGTACCTCTCCCTTCCTCTGTACCAACTCAGACTTCTTGAATTCATTCATGTTTTCTCTGTGCTCCTTCCTCAGACCAGTTCTCCTATTCCCCATTCACTGGGAGTAGACATCAAGACAAAGAAAGCAGTCTTACCCAAAAAGCTTCTGTTAAGTGGTGCATGCTCTGCTTAGAAATTCTGGTTCTGTGTGTGAAACAAACTGCTCTAAAAAAAGGGGAAGTGTTTAATGAGCTCTTTTTGTCATAATTTCCCTTCGTCTTCCCATTAAGCATCCACATCAAGTTCTACCTGTCATGGTGTTTTTAGTAATACGAGTCAGACTGCAAATACTCTTCACAGAGACTGTCAGTCACGTCACAATAAAACCTTCTCTCCTCGTCAAAATGTCTAAACTATCTGCTTAAGAATTTTATGAAGGCTTTCAAACAGCTCATCTCGCTGCTGTAAAGATCCGAGGCATTGGAGCTGGTGCCTTACAGTGCAGGCAGTCACTGGGGAATATCAAACCAGGGTGGAACAGACAGGGAGAACCTTGGCTGCCTTAGGACACGGTGTGGAAGGAGCAGGTGAAGCTGGACCTGAGCACACTCGTGTTTAGAAGGCACAGGATCTGCCTGGTGTTTTGGGGAAAGCTCAGTTTTGGTTCTGCTGGGGTCACAGTGCCGTTCCCACGTCTGGCTTCTCCCGAAATTTGTATCAGTGGCTTTGCAGAAACAATTTGCAGCCTGATGATGATGACTTCAACCTCACAGTTGGGCTTCCAGGATCAGATTTTCCAACATGAGGAGAAAGGGAGTGCACAGTCCTGGTCTCTGGCCATCTGTGCTGGGAGAACTGTCCAGTTTTGTTTACATTTGCTGAAAGAAACACCTGTGTTCTGATGTCCTGACATAATGACACTCAGTTAAACCCCATGTAGGAGGTTTAATGTTGCAGTGAGGGATGTGCATTTTTAACAGGTACAGTTACTTGTTGCAAAACTGGAAAATGAATTAGTTAGGACCCTGTCTTGTAGGCTGGGTTGATGTTTTGGTGGACCTTTGTTTTTTAGGCAGAATCATACAATGGAAATAATGAAATTGTTTGGATTGGAAGGGACCTTAAAGATCTTCTGTTCCAGCTCCCTGGCATGGCCAGGGACACCTTTTACTAGACCGGGTTACCCCATCCAACCTTTTTTTTTTTTTTTAAGTTGTCTTTTCTGGGATATTTTTTGAATTATTCCTTAATAAAAACTAATGCCACAGAAAGCAGAAGCCAGGTCCTCGTCCCTAATCTTCCCAGTTTACAACACCTTTAACATAAAGTGGTGAAGTTCCCTCATGTGTGTTAAGTACATGGATTATATGGAGTTTTAACACTTGAGCTCAAAGTTAAAGGCATTTCAACCAGATCTTGAAAAAATGTTCTTGTATTGCCAGGTAGAGCAAGACAATTCAGAAGGCTGCTAACCTGAATTCAGAGGTTATTCACATGAATTTCCAACAACCAGGAAGGTTAGATGTTAGAATTAATCCATTGTTTATGTGTAGACACTTAAAGATGAGGAATCTTAATCTGGATGCTTTCTGAGCATTGAAAATCTGCCCATGCAAAGTTCATGTTTGAGACCATCCCTGATTTTATATCTGGCCTGTCCAGTAGCAGGTCCTAACAGTGCAGGAATGCTGTTTCACAGATAGGAATAAAATGTCCTAATTTAATTGTTCTTTTATGCCATATGGATACTGTGGGCTGCATCTTGAGATGATTTTAATCCGCAGGAGTTGTCCTGCTGGCAGGCTTTGCTTCCCTGCATGGGTAATACCATTCCCCCAGTGTGATCCTAAACCCTACTCCACCAGCAGAATGATTACATGCTACCAGAGCACTGAATTCACTTCCTGGTGCAATCCTTTAGGATTTGGGGACATAATCACATGGTGTGGGGAAGCTGTAATCCAGCAGCGCTGCCCTTGATCAGTTTGTTGCTGTTCTCTCTCTGCACTGCTCAGGCAGCAAAGAATTAAAAACAAAACAAAACCAAACCCCAAAGCTGCAGGCTTTGGCACAGTTTTCTTGGTGGATGTAGGGTGCAAGAGTGCTGCCCTGTGTGTGGCAGTTTAGATTTGTGATTTTAACCCCAAACTCGGGCAATGTAAATTAATGGTTAAATTTTTCAGTGGTCCCTCACAGTTACACAGCCTGCTGGGTCACATGGCTAATGGCTTCATGTGTATTTGCATTCCTAATCTTCCCTTCATAAAGTGCCTGGGTGTTTTTTTGGGTAATATTCTGCTTCTTTTGATATTATCCAAAGTGGAGGAATGAGTGTAGCTGAACCATAGATGAATCTGATTGATTGTGGCACAAAGTTCTGTCACATATAGTGAATTTGTCTTTTATTTAATATGACCAGTGCAGATTTTTTCTGATAGCAGCTGATACATTAAGTTGACAGCTGCACCTCCTGTTGATTCACTACTTTTGGATTTGCTCAGAGCCCTACAGCTCACAGTAATTTGCTAAAATATTTATTTACAGACTGCTTTATAAGCAGTGAAGTTTTTAGCATTACCTGGTCTGCATCTTTATATGCCTTTAATTTTATCATTTCCACAATTTGGGGTTTATTCACAAATTAAAGATAATACAGTTCTGGGGAAAGTGTTGTATGCACTTGGCACCAGTTTGGTGAGAAGAAGTAGTAAATTTTTGCAGATTCTTTCAGTGCCACCCTACATTATTAAGTACAGAAGTACACAGGTCTTGGCTTTTTTTTTGCCTGCTGAAACTCACAGGATTGCAAGGTTTGGAAAATACCATGATGGTATTCAGTAATGAAGGTAGAAATGACTTGTTTCTGAAGTTTGGTTAGAGTTCCAGTCACCTGTTGTTTTGAAAAGCATTAGGAACACTTGTCAAATGGTCCCTTGCAAGTGTTTTAAATAATAAATATGAGGTTGTGCCTAATTCCCTCCCACTGCTCAGTTTATTCCCTGCAAGCATCCTGTCACAGTCCAGAAGTGGAGTTTGGCTCCCACATGGAAGTTTGGGTTCTCATAATCTCTTGTGACTCCCACCTGCAGCTAAAGGAAGCCCCCCATGTCCCCAGGCTGTGATCCTGACATTAAAGGGCTCCTCTTTCCCTGTCCTGACCCCATGTCTGGGACCTCTGCACCAGCACCCTCTGTGCCTGGGAAGTTTGGGTTTCTTGGGAATGTGTTGCCCAGGAGCAGCGTGGGTCTGGCTCCAAACTGGAGTCACTATGGTGGACTCCTGATTTATTAGAGGCTGTCAGAGAAAAGTGGTAATTGAAGCATTTTAAATACCATTTCCTGTAAGAGTAAATACCTCCAAGTACACAGGGAATTCAGAATTAAGTTCCCTGCAAGTGAAGAGAAAATAAACAAATGAGTAAGCGTCGGTTTTGATCATATGAAGAGTTCCTTAATTTAAAAGAAGCTATTGAGCAACAGTGGAACAATTCAATTCCCTCAACACTCCTCGGTAATCTGGGATGTCAATTACATCCAGCAGTCCCAATTCTTCAGCTGTGCAGGATTGACTTAACAGGGTTTTTAACCAGCACATCCAGTGCTTCCCAGTCACCAGACAAAGGAAACTGGAGAGTTGGAGAATGCAGTGAAACTCAAGGCTGCCCTGTGGTTGGGTGCATCACACCCAGGACTTGGGTTTATGGCTTCAGGAGAGCTCCCTGAAGAAGAATGGTCATGGCCACTAATGTGGAGTTTCACCCTGTGAAACTGAAAAGAGGAGATTCAAGCAGGAGAATTCCCATGTCCCATGGGATTCTGAGCACTGGATTTGTACCCTGTGCAGTTGCCAGATGCCCAAAGTGCCTGTATTTTGGATAAAAATCCATCAGTGGTTTTGTGGCAGCTCGTGTTGCTGACATGACCTGTACTGGCTGGGAATTGCCTCCATCCCTGGAAGTGTTCAAGGCCAGGCTGGATGGAGCACTGAGCAGCCTGGAATATGGAAGGTGCCCCTGCCCGTGGCAGGAGGTGGAACTGGATGAGCTTTGAGGTCTCTTCCAGCCCAAACCATTCTTGACTCCACAGTGGAATGTTCACAGCAGCCTTGCAAGGAAAGGGTTGAGCTCAGCTGTACATCTGGGCTGGTAACAGCAGCCTGTACCTGGGGAAGTTCATGGCATCTGAGGATCTTTAGGATCTGTAGGAAGCTGGAGATTGCAAAGACATTGATAATTTTTTCTTGGCACACGTTCTTCTGTGTATTCTCTTTAATTGCAAAGTAATTGAGCAGTTCTTTGTTGAGTTCCCATGCTACTCCATTAATTCAGCAGTAGTGTTACAGGCAAACAGCGTCTGTGGGATGTTTCCAGTGTGTCTCAACCTACCAGACACACTGTGACTGATGATGGGTTTAGCCACGATGCTGACATGCTCCTTCATTACGGTTCTAATTGTTTTTTCAGAATGAATTGTAGTTAATTAGCAAGCTGCTTGCAGCTCATGGATTTGTAGCAATATCAACAGTTGTGGTGTAAGGTGTGAACTACTGGGGCTTTGCTGAGCTGCAGTAACCATTTGAACCATCAGAAAAATTATCTGCCATAGCCAAAATATTTACGTGTTCAGCTGGAATAAGACAGGAAATCTTTAGTTTGACCAACCATTTTGCTTGTCATTAGACTTGCATGTAAAATCCATGTCAGAGAAAGGGAATTGGAGGTGCTGTGGTCGGGTGACTCCTCTTTTGTCTGCTGGGCTGTGTGGTACAGCACTCACCCTGAGTGCAGGAAAACAAGTTTAAATCCCTCTGCTGCCTCAAAAGAGTTGAATAGCTAACACCTAGCTCAAAGGTTAATTACTAATTGATGGTTATTTGCTATATTTAGTATCCTTCATACTCTTTTTTCTTGCTGGGCTCCGTAGCAGAGTACAAGTTAATTACCACATATTTTTTTCATGCTTTAAGCACCATCTTTGCTCCATTCTCTGAGATTACAAAACCATGTTTTGTAAGGTGCTGCTTTTATCATCTTGTTTGCAAAAGTACAGCAGTATTAAGCAGGTTTTCTCATGCCATATGTCAGTGTAGATCCCTTGCTGCTGGTGAAATTCTTTCTTGATACATGTATGGGAATGAAAGAATAAGGTGCTTCACACTCATGTGAGCACAAGAGCCCTGTTTTAGATTTCCCTTTTGAAATCTGAGCTTCTGCATGGCTTAGAAAAGATGTTTTTCAGAGGACTTGATGATCAGAGGGAACATTGTAGGGGAAGTGGATCAGTTTTATGAGGTTTGTGAAAGCTGCAGTTTACTTGTCTCTTATCCTCGTGGGTGACTTCCAGGTCAGGATGTTCTGTGATTCTGTGATTACCATTGCTTCTGCACTCTGGAGTTCTCTCCAGCTCTTGGATAATAAGTAATTTTTTTGATGAATAGTGAAAAGTGTCAGGTGAAATTCCGCTGCCGACCTGGAGTGGTTTAAAACTGCTGCTGGCTTGGAGTGGTGCTGCTGCTGCTTTAAGGAGCCAGATTTACATATTTCGTGTTTGAAAGATTTACAGGGTGTCTCACATGCCTGTATGGGAAGATGGAGCTTTCATTGCAGGTTTAATGTCACCAGGATACAAGGATTAATTCTCCTTCCTCCGCCCCAGCCTGCACCGCGAGGGAGTGGGGAGCTCCTGGCTGGCTGAGCTGCAGGGGTGTTTCACATTCAACACCGTGCCTGCTTGAATTAAAACAGGCTTTTACATCACTCTGTGGAGGAATCCTCATGGAGAAAGACCAAGGGCTGGAGCAACTCTCCAGGCTTCTGGTTATTTTCTGTCAGGTGCTGGGGGAAGGGGGGACAGAGTTGTTGGCTTTGATTGCCAAGTTTGAGCTCTTTGGTGTTGAGAAGCTGAACCAGAGGAAGAGGGCTCAAGAGGGCGAATTCTGCCCGTGTTGCTTCCTCGACACAGCCACTGTGGAAGGCTGATCCATGCTCCAGCAGAGAGGGTTATTTCCCCCTCAGGAGGTGTCTCCTCACTGTGTGTGACACCGAGCACGAGCTGATGGAAGCTGGGGCTCGAGTGCTGAGTGGTGAAGCCCCGTGAGGAATGGCTGAGGGAGCTGGGGTTGTTCAGCCTGGAGAGAAGGAGACTCAGAGGTGACCTTGTCACTCTCTACAACTCCCTGAAAGGTGGCTGTGGTCAGGTAGGGGTTGCTCCTTTTTCCCGGCAACAACTGGCAGAATGAGAGGACACAGACTTAAGCTGTGCCAAGGAAAATAAAGGTTGGATATTAGGAAGAAGTTTTTTACAGAAAGAGTGATAAAGTACTGGAATAGTCTACCTGGGGAAGTGGTGTTTAAGAAGAGATTGGATGTGGCACTCAGTGCCATGGTTTAGTTGAGGTGTTGGGGCAGGGCTTGGACTCGATGACCTGGAAGGTCTCTTCCAACCTGGTGATGCTGTGATTCTGTAGTTGGGCACTGGGGGATGCACCATGACATGCTGGGCATACACCTCCTGCCAGGTCCTGCTGCAGCACAGCTGGGGATTTCTGGTGGTCCCCTGAGCACTGGGTGCACGTTCCCTCTGTGCTGGGACCTGGTTTATCCTCCAGCTGCCCCCTCGGAGCCAGCACAGCTCTGTCCCCAGTGCTGGGGGGCAAACAAGGGTCTGTCAGAGCACAAAGCGATGAGCTGCTGGCCCAAACTGGGCCCTCCTGAAGGTGTAAAGCTGCCTGCTTTCATTTAAGAGCATTTCCAAAGTCTCTGGAGCTCTTTGAGTGGATGGACACAGCTTTTCTCCCGCTTCCCTTGCCGGGGGCTGTGGGAGCACAGGATCAGCCCCAAGAAGGTACAGGAGTGCATCTGTTCCTGACTCTGCACAGTGACATTGTCTTCCTTCAGCTTTGCCTTTTCTCACCCTTTTCTTTCCCTCTTTTCTTCAGCTCGCTGGTGAGGTGAGGGGGGACAAAAAGCATTCTGGGCTGTTTGTGGGATTTTTAAGTAAGATGGGATTACTGGCTGGTAACTTGTAGGAAGCTCCTCAGTCATCTTGGACTTGATTTTTGGCAGCCTGCTGTTGTTTGTGTCTGCAGAAATGAAGTCTCCAAATTACAGTTTCCTGAAATTCAGCATTCTGAAGTGATAATTTGTGCTGAACATGTGGATGGATACAGATATGTGGAGGTGTGAGAGCACTGTATTCCCACCTATATTTACATGAACACAAACTATAGATATAACTTGAATTGACCTATGTAATTTCCAAAATTGCTATGGAAAGAAAATAATTACCTTAATTATGTTTACGTTGATGTTATAGTTTCCCTAGTTAGAGAGGTGTGTGGTTTCTCTGTGGATACTTGGCTTTAGAGCTTTCCTCCTCTAAAACTCAATCTTTCTTTTTTCCCCTGAGGATGTTAAATCCCTTCTTTCACCACGCCAGGGAAAAGTTCCATTAGTGTAAGCAGGATCAGAGCTCCCTGGGTATGCTTACTGCTGAATTAATAAATATTTGGGAAAATAAATAGCTGTGTCACAAGTGGTAAAATTGCTTTATACACCGGAAGATGAGATTTAGCATAAATGAAGTGTGTGTTTGCCCCACATCCCAGCAGCATTCAGACTCGCTGTTTTGACTGCCTGATTTCATATTTGTGCTCACAGCAAGATGGAAAGGGTTTTGGTTTCAATGCTGAAGTCAATAATTATGGAGGTTATCATTTTCATGCTCAGAAATTCATGTCATTTTCATAAATCATTCATCTCATTTCATAAATCATGCTTTACAGCTGGAGAATGGAAACTTATTGCTGGACATTGATGAAAATCTTGTTTCAGTCACTCAGGTAAGGTTGTGACACTAAAAAATATTTTAAGGAAATATAGCTGAAATCATCTATAGGAATATTGCATCTGGAAAGTGTTCAGCTTGGGATTAACTTCACTGGAACGTAGCTAATATCAGATGTGAATAACCTTAATGAAGCATAAGGGGTGAAATCAGTTCTGTAGTGTCAGTGAAATCACAGAAATAAAAGATAAGTGTTTGGTGTCCAGGATCTCATGTGCTGCAAGTAGATAAAGGCAGCTCTGTGTCAGAGAAGATGCATTTGTTTATTCAGGCTGAGAACTGGGTTGTAGAAAAAAGACTCCTGAACCATTTGGGACTTTAAAATCCACCTCCAAGTGCTGCTGTTCAAAGCTGCCCCCAATCAATAAGTGAAGGTGCTGTGTTCCCACTAAATTTGTGTTTCTGTAGCTCCTGTTGCATGTGAGGTTGCTATTCTATTTGTAAAAAAATAACTCCCCTGTAAATATATTCCATTTTCCTGGGGAATATTGTGAGTGAGGGTTTATTATAACAAAGTGCTGTTGGCTTTCCTATCACTCTCTCCAGCTGCCTGTTTAGAAATGTGTCTGCAGAGCTTTAACAGAATTACATCTGTGAAGAGCATCCAAAGATCCATCACCTTGAAGCACTCTGAAAAGTATTACTGTTCCCATTATCCAGGAGTGTGGAGGCCCAGGGATCTGAGTTACCACCTTTCAAATGCATGTCATATAATCCAGAGTTCAGAAGTATACTGACTATCAATTTCCAGTATCCCTGTGAAACCTACTGTATTTTTTCCAAAAAAAAAAAAAAAAAAAAAAGTACAGCTTTGCACACAGCTGTGTGTACCTTGCCCTTTGCCATCCTCCCTGGCTTGCTCATCTGCTCCCTGGGATGCTTTTGCTCATGGAAAGGACACCAGTGTTCCTCAGCAAACAGTGAAGAGTTCATGAGGGGGCAGGAGAAGGGCAGGTTTGGAGTGCTGCTAAACAAGCAGTTTGGAGAGATGAGGAGAAAGTGGCTCTTGGAGTATTTCAGTGTCACCTGGCACCTCTTGAGTCAGTAGTGCTTACAGGAGGCTTGAAGGGATTTCCAAAAGGGTGCTGCTGTTGTCAGTATTCCCACTTTCCTGGGCATTTTAACAACTCTTGCCTGATGTGTTTGTGCACACTGCAGAGGGGATTTAGGCTGGGTTTGTTGCTTGTTTGTTTTTTCAGAAGCTACTCCTGGCAGCATTTTAGTACAGAGCACTAGAGTTGCTGTACCCTGAAGAAAATGTGCCTTTCCCTCTTTTTCCCTTCTGCATTTCCATGCAGACACTTAGAGGGATCTAATAGCCCATAAGAAGAAAATGCATTGTCACAGCACTAAAGCAATGTGGTCTTTTCAGTATAAGACATGATGTGAGAAAATTTGAGATAATTCATCCCTGGGTACATCGTTAGATGTGAAGCTGAAAGTCATCCGAGCTGCTTAGACAAATTCTGGGTCTAAGTGATTGTGGTGTTGCTCTTATGTGTGGATTGAAAAAAAAAAGTGTGAACTTCAGATATGTGTAGTCTTACTCCATAAGGGATCATTTGTAATGGAAGGTTGAAGGCAGGAAAAAAAATTTGGGGTGATCTTGGTCTCTTGGGAGGTTGTAAAGGCAGTTTGGTTAATGTCCAAAGCACTCACGGGCTGCTTTTGCAGGACAAGACTCAACTGAATGTCAAACCTGTCTGTGTGGTAGCAGGATCCAAGGTCTATGTGCCTGAGATGGGGAGGAGATTCAATGAGCTAATTTAAGATTTGCATTAAATCTTGTTCATAATGAGAATTGCGGCTTCCCACATTTTGTGGGTGTGATACTGGGAAAACCAGTAAGAAAGGCAGTGGAGAAGAAGTTCTGAGTTCCCACCAAAGCCTGGCAGCCTAACCACCCTGATAAGGATGGTGGATGGGGTTTAGGTTTCCTGCAGAGCTCTGAGGGATCTGTGCTTTAACATCCCTGAACTCCAGCTGAACTCTTTTGCGGCTGGGTGGAAGGGAGTAAATTTGCTCTAGAACATGGGAAGGAGCTTTGATTATGCAGCCACTCAAATTGCTTCTTATAATAAAGTGTGTTTTCTCTTCTGGCCCAGTTAGCCAGGCCTGCATGGGTGACCTGTTTTGAGCTCCCACTGAAGGGCGTCCTAAGGAAATACTTCTAACAATAATTTAATGTAGAGCTACAAACTTGCAATAACCCAGTTGTGCATCCTCCTTCAAGTCCACTTATCCAGGTCACACCTGTCCCATGGGCAAGGGGAAATCAGGCAGCACTTTAAAAACCCTTCCCTTCTGTATCCTGGCACTCCATGTGCTGCTGCCATGCTTTAAAACCTTGAAGGGAGGGTTTAGAAAAGGAGCCAGGGAAAAAGACTGGCCATAAATCATACTTGGAGCTTGCTGATGTTAAAGGCAGAGCAGCAGTGAATCCAGTCCTGTTCTGGGTAGTTGTTTCATGTTTTATTCATTTTTTTTTTTTTCATTTTGGAGAATTCCCCACAGAATTGTTTTGTAGTCAGTTGTTGGCTATTTGGATCCATGAGCAGTTTTAAAATCCCACAGCTTGAGCTCATGTGCTTCCTCCTTATGGGACCTCACAGTTGAAGCCTGCAGGACTTTGGGGAGGTTTATCTTGTTTGCTGCTGCCAGATAACTCTACAAGTTGTAACTTCTTAATTCACAGTTTCTTCACCTCAAAAGATAAATGGAATTTATTCTTTTTTTTTTCTCTTTACAGGCTGTTACCCAACTAGAGCTTTTTGGGGACATGTCCACTCCTCCTGATGTAACCTCTCCCCCAGTGAGTACCCAGGGAAACTGCGCTGTGCTCTTCCCTACATGATACTTTTATGTGCCTTAATTGTGTCCATGCCTTAATTATATCTCCCTGGATGGGGCAGAGAGAGACCAACGGGACCTTCAACTCTCTGCTTCCACATAGTTGTTTATTAAGTCTTTATCAGAGCAATAGAGCCACTTACATGACTCAGGCACAGCACAGAGCAGAGAATGCAGGAAAGCCCAACTTTATCAAGATTACACCATCTTGTAAAGGTAAATCATCCAATTAAAACTTGAAACGAAAGATATTTTTACTCTTCCACCAATATTCAGAAAATCACTCTGTCACATAGACAGGAACTGGAGAATTCTTTATCCAGTCCTCTTAAACCAATTCTACTGCAAAATACGGAGAGGTGAAAGAGAAGAAGGTCTAAAAACAACAACTGTACTCCATTTTGGAGTTTCTACTTTTTATCTATTTACTATATTAACAAACCCAAAACCTCTAAATTTTTCACCCTGTAACAATCTTACATAATGTTCTATCACCTAGTTCACACCAACGTAGATTCTCGTTCTTCCCAGAGAGTTGGCAATTTTCTCCATGGACCAAGGTCAAAAACAGTGTTGTCCAGGGGGGTAAAATCCTTCAAAACAGGCAGAGAAATGTTCTCTGCACTCTGGACTCCAACACCTACATGCTATTTTCAGCACATTCACTGAGCACATTTACAATTCGTGTCCTCAGCCATTCCAGTCTTTTAGGTTGCAGGAAAACAAAAGCGAAGCAGATTGAGCACCCAGTCCCTGCTTCCCAACAACGTGCAAAAACACCTTCAATTTTTATTTCTCTGCTCTAGTGTTAGGTGTCAAATAAAGTGCAACCTGAGCTGCAGATCTGCTTCCCTGGTGTTTGTCAGAGGGAAAGGCTTCACAGAGGTCCCACTGCACTGCAGAAGGTCCAGTTGCAGCCTCGTATTTCATGTCTCTGGATCCGCCAAGCGCAGGTCCCAGAACTGCTGTTAAAGGAGGGAAGGCAAAACAGTAAAGAGAGGGAGACAGAGAGAGAAAGGATGTATTTTAAAAGCAAAGAAAATACTCTCAACATGTTTTTCAGCATTATAAAGTGACAAAATAATAATTTTCCTGTAAAGCTTTTGAGCCTTGCATTAAGCTGTAGGGAAGTGTGAATATTCTGATAAAACTGAGGTGCTGTGAGGTTGGGAGCCTCAAATCTCCAAGGTATTCTGGAGCTTGTCTGGGACAAGATGTTCAAAGCCCTGTCTGCCCTGTCAAATGGATTTGGCTTCTCTTTTAATGCAGACCTATGGTTCTGATTCTGTTGGTTAATTAGAAGCATTATTTATTCACTTTTCCATAAATCCTGTAGATATGTCATTTACTCTAAGTCTTTCAAAAGTGTTAATGTCTTGGTCACTGCCTTTCCTGGTTGTCATCTAAAATCTAAAATCACAAGTCTCTACATTCTGGAGAAAGAAAATATGTCAATATTTTGCATGTGATGGATTCCAGGAAAATTTCATCTTGATTTTTTTCCTGATAGGAAGTTTCTCCATTTCTGTCTTTTTCTCCCAATCCTGGCAAATTCTAGTTGGTGTATTCCTGTTGCTTCTTTCCTTCTATGTCCTTCCATTCTTGCTTCTTTCTCATTCTTCACTCCAGACCCGAATTTTAGAGTTCCAGGTGATGTGACAACAAGGTGCAGCAGAAGCTGCAGCTGATGTGTCACCCTTGTGTTTTATCCCTGTTTCCCTGCAGACTCCTGCTACTCCAGGTGATGCCTTTATCCCATCTTCATCCCAGTCACTTCCTGCTAATACAGACATGTTTGGTTCTGTACCTTTCAGCACTGCTGCCGTACCCTCAGGTAAGAAATGCACTGGAATTACAGACCTGACTCAGATCTGGGGGTCAGTGCCCAGCTCTGGCTTGCATTTCAATGCTCAGGGCATTGATTTTAGCAGGGTGGAAGTGGGGAAGGCTTTTGAGGTCAGTGCTTCAGGGCAAGGCAAAGCAAGTCTGTAACAAGCAGGGAGTGCATTAGTCTGAATTCGCCTACATTTTTTTAAAGCAAAAGCCAAAAAAGTCACTGGGAGTTCAAGCATAGTTCAGCCATCTGGATAACAGAACTATAACAGAACTTCTAGGTTCAGTAGCAAGGGAGGAAATGGCATTTAGTTCAGATTTGGGGGTTCTGTGGTAGCTGTGACTATCCTCTGCTGTCCCCAGTAAACAGAGGCTGAGAATTTGCACTTCAAAGCTGTTCCACTTTGTCAAATCCTGGGATGTCCCCTTTAGACTTCCCTGTGTTCCTCAAAGTGCTCCAAATTCAAAAGCTGGGTGTGTTCTGAACAGAGCCTGTGGTTTGGTTGCTGATCTCTCCTCCATGCTCTCAGCTCCACTTAGGAAAAGAAAGGAGGAGGAGTAGGAGTGCCTTGGGTAATTCAGGAATGGGTTTCTAATTGGGTAACTCCTCTGATGGCACCAGATTAGCCACTGGACCTCAGAAAGGTTACAGTGGCAGTGAAGTGTTGGGGGATAATGTCAGATGGAAGCCTTGGCTGCTGGGATGAGGTCACAGCAGGGGCAAGATCAAAGGACATCTGGGGAATCCATCCTGGACATCTGTTGGAACAGAAATGTGTCTGAGCTACTGCTGCTTTCATCACTCAGGAATTCAGTCTCCCAAAGTTCAATTCCTTATTTTTTAATTTTATTGGGTTTGGGGCTTTTTCCTTCACAGTATAGCAGCCACCCCTTACATTTATGATTACAAAACAGCCTAGAAATAAAGCAGAGAGGAAAAGGTACAGGAGGACTGAGGAAACAGGTTAGAAACGAGAGTTTTAAAGCTAGAGCAGTATTGAAATTGAAAGTTACATTATACAAAGTATTAGTGGTAAGTATTGAATTTAAATGTGGAACAGCATTATCTGTAAAGCACAGTACTTCTGTCAGTGGAACATAATTATATTAGGTAGTTCAATTTGTAAAATTTTTTACAGGAGTTTTAGATTCAGAGCATTTTTGTTGTTGTTATTGTAAATAAAAAAGCACCTGATCCTATAATTCCTTCACAGTCACACTCTTGGTAGCTTTAAAGGAGGCTTCAGGTCTGACAGGAAGCAATTATAATTTCATTTTAAATCTTTAATTTCCTTCTCAACTGGAGGGGGTTATGTTAGCCTAATACCTGAAGCAGTTTGTTGTTAATAGGTATTTAGTGCAGCAGAAGCTCAAGATCTTTTTGATGTTCTCAAGTAATTGGGTAATAACCAAGTGTGTAAGGGTTTTAATCTGAAATCATCTGGGTTGGATTTTTTTATTATTAGTAGTAGTAGTAATAGTAGCATTATGATGCCATTTAAGATGATTGCTTTGCAGAGTCCACCAGCCTGTGAGTACTTGTTCAGTGATGTGAGTTCAGCCACGTTTTCAGCTTTCTTTCCGAGGGTGCAGCAGCTCTGGGATCGCTGGCGCGGCTTGGCGCGTTTCTGGTTTGTTGTGTCGCTTTTCCTGCGAGCTCCTGACAGCAGCATTAAAATCTCCCGTCCCGTTTGTTCCCCCCCCTCTCCTGCTCTCTCTCTCTGAAGGTTATGTTGCCATGGGAGCTGTCCTGCCCTCCTTCTGGGGACAGCAACCTCTTGTTCAGCAGCAGTTGGCCATGGGTGCTCAGCCTCCAGTTGCTCAGGTGATGCAGGGAGGACAGCCCATCGCGTGGGGCCAGCCCGGGATCTTTCCTCCCACCCAGCAGCCGTGGCCATCCGTGGCTGGCCAGTTCCAGCCAACTGCCTTCATGCCAACACAAACTGTTTTGCCTTTACAAGCAGCCATGTTTCAAGGTACCATTGCTCCTATAGCCACCGTCCCGCCCACGAGCGACTCCAACAGATCGAGTCCGCAGACAGACAGGCCCAGACAGAAAATGGGAAAAGAAATGTTCAAAGATTTCCAGATGGCTCAGCCTCCACCAGTGCCATCAAGAAAACCAGATCAGCCTTCCCTCAGTTGTACCTCAGAGGCCTTCTCAAGTTACTTTAACAAAGTTGGGATGGCACAGGAAGCAGATGATTGTGATGACTTTGACATCTCTCAGTTAAACTTGACTCCTGTGACTTCCACGACACCATCTACAAATTCACGTGAGTATTTACGTGCTTTCAGCCATCCCTTTCCTCGGATGTTGACTGCTCCTCAGTGCTCTTCTGTCTCTTCTTAAATTCCAACCCAGATATGTACTGAGAACCTTCCTGCATGGTCTGGCTTATTAAATGTGTTCCAGCCATAAAGGAACATATCAGAGAGGAATTTCAGAGGCCACAGAAATAAACAGCCCAGATAGCTACAGTCTGAAATTTAATCTTTAAGACAGTAATACAAGTTTTGTGGTGGGGACATGCAAACTGGTTGGCAAATGCCCATGGCATTCAACCTTACGACTGGTTTTGCTTTTGTCCCAACGATACTTTGCAGAAATTAGGGGATGAGTATTTATTTTGGTAGCTTGACATATTGGACATGTGGGGAAATCCATTGAAGAGCTGTAAAATAAGCTTATGGAGTTCATAGCATGGGCATGGGGGATTTTGCAGGCTGCTGAAAAGAGAAATTCATGAGATTCACCAGGGGTCAGTCACAGATGTGTTTGACTTCCATAGGGGAGGCAACTCACACATCCCTCTTGTAATGTAGTGGTGTCTGCCAGGTTTGTAAAGAAAATTATTAGAAAATGATTCTCAGGGCTGGTAAAAGTTGAGGGGTGTAAAAGCATGAGCAAATGTTGTGCTGCAGTGTCTTTTGGACAAAATCAGCAGAATAATTGTTGCTGTTACCTTAATCCTTGTTTAGCTCCAACCCCTGCACCCAGACAGAGCTCTCCATCAAAATCATCAGCATCTCATACGAGTGACCCTGCTGCAGATGACCTCTTTGAAGAGGGGTTTGAAAGCCCAAGCAAAACTGAGGAGCCAGAGGCTGTGAGTAGCAACAAGGTTTCTAAATCCTCATTGTCTCCTTTTAGCTAGAAAAGACAGAAACTAATTAAATGTTGTTCCATAGTGTCAGAAATAACTTTTCCAGTAGGGCTGGGTAGTTGTTATGGGGGAGCTGCAGCCAGAATTCCCGTCCTGCTTTGGGTTTGACAGCTGATAGCACGACATTTCTGCTGATATGCACTGTGACACTGCACAAAAGGAGCCAAACTCAGAGCTCATACTTGAGGCTGTACATGTTAGTTACATCCAGTGTCCTCTTTAGCACACCAGCATTCACTTTACTCATGGTAAGGAAATTGGGGGTAAAACAACAAACATGCTGAGGCTGCAGAGGAAGATGTGAGAGTTTGTGTGTTAAAAGATGATGGTGGATGTTGTCTTGCACATTACTGCATCCCAGTCGCTTGCCTCGCTACATTCCTCAATGTTCTGGCCCTCAGTATGTGATTTCTTTGCCTTTATGGACCAAAGCAGGAAATGTTATCCAAGCAATGACTGTAAATCACCAGGTGTCTTAGGGAGTAGGAGCCCGAGTGAGCCAAAGGCAAGAGTACAGCAAAAAGTGCAAAATAACCCAAGCTTGGACTCTTTCTGTTTCACATGGCTTTCAGGGCCTTTTGCAGTTGTGGCTGGCCTGATCCAGAACCTTCTGGAGTCTGTGGCAGCTCCTGCCTGGGCTCCAGCAGGAGCTGGTGAGGCCCTTTGCTGCCTGCAGCAGCTGTAGGAAACCTTTTGAGAGCGGATCAGCGGCGAGGTCTCACTCTCTGGTTTTCATGAGATAGGATGTACTTGTTATGCCCACAGCATGAAAATAACCTCGTGTTGACTTTTCACTTTCTATTGTTGAGAAAAAAAGGTGTTATGTTCTTGTATTCTAGCCTGATGGGTCTCAGGCCTCCTCCAACAGTGATCCCTTTGGTGAGCCAACTGGTGATACTATAAGTCCACAGGTCGGTAGCTAGATAGCACAGGTTGGGGTAGGTATCTGTCCTTTTTTTCTCTACACCTTGAGGTGTTCACTTACTCTTCCACCAGTGCCTGCCATTGCTTTCATGGATGCATGGTTTATTTTTTTCCCTTTCCATCTCTTCCGTTTGACCTCTCCATCCTCCACGGTGCATTCCTTCCTCGTGCTTGGTGGTCTGCATGGCTTTTGCCATTCACTGAGTGTTGCAGCTTATGCAAATCTGTGTGTTCCAGCTGCCTGCATGCTCTAAAGAAATGTGGACTTAATTTTACTTTGTGTTCAGATTCTAAGGGCAAATAGGGAAACTGAGCCGTTACTAACAACATATTGGGCAGAGCATTTTTTTTTTATCAAAGCCACCCTGGGCCTCAGTCAGATGTAACATATTAAATGGAATAAGGCATCTTACCCACAGACATAACAATCATTAAATAAAATTATGTAATGATACATGAGTGTCTCTACCCTAAATCAATGTGATAATCAGTAGAAGAAGCACGTTTATTATCTGCATGTAAAAAATATTGAAATGGGTTTGTGTATTTTTATCTCCAACTGCAAATTAAAAACATCTGAAAATTACCATCATTCACATTACCATTGGCATACTGATGTTTTAAAAATTATTCATCAATGTAAGTCATTTAAACCCAGACAGACGGGAAGGATGATCTTTTCATCTTTTGTGTTACAGAACACGTAGAAAATGTGTCTGCCTGTGAATGTTCTGTGATTTGTTTCAATACAGTAACTATGTTTTGCCAAAAAGACAGTGAATCTACAAAGTTTTATGAGTGCTGAGCATTGTTATTCCATCCAAATACTCTCTGGTGTTGCTGTCTGAAGAATATGTTTCATTGTCTTCTCCCTGTCTGCCACTCCTGCTTGGTATTGCCCAAATCCATGATCTGATACGGCTTCTGTGCTCCAGCACAGAGCTCCTGGAGCAAATCCAGAGCAGTGGGAGAACCCTTTCGGTTTTTGTACAGAAATTGCACTGGGCTTGCCAGTGCCTTACCCATCCTGAGTTTAGTTTCAACTCAGAATTAATAGTTTCATTAGGAGTCAGCTGACGTTGTGCATTACATATGATTGTAGAAAACCTTACAGTAACTTTGCTTTGATCCACTTGGGAATAATGAGATTCTCTCTTAGTAATTTGTGGTGCTGTGAGAGGGCATCTCCCCCTTCTGTAGCTTCACCCATCTCAGCTCCTGGGGGCTGCAGCAAAAGCAGCATTAAAGCTTTGTGTCTCCTTGAGTCTGGAAGTGACACTGTGAGGAGAAAGTCAAGCTGGGATGTGCTCCAGCAAGAACACTCATTATTTACCCCAGTGAGAGCTGCTGCTGCAGATAGGTGGTGCCACGTAATAATTTGGTTGTGCCTTTGCCTGACCTTGGCCAGCACTGACATCCCCAGCTATTCCAGCTTCACACCACTCCAAGAGCTCTTTCCTGGATCATGAAATGGGATTTGCTGTTTATCCAAGTCCCACACCCTGGAAACCCCCATACATCTGTTTCTTGTGGTTTATAGCAGGGTGGTTCTGAAATTCAGAGCTGCCAGGACAGTCTATTACCAGTGGCTGCATATGGTTTTGCTGCATTTTTCGTTAATCCCTGTAGAGCCTCACATCAAATGTGTGTAATTCTCAGAAATATATTCTGGGAAATGTTAAATAATGTCCCTGATTATCGCATTACAGTAATTCCTAAAAGCTGTAGGCAGGAACAGGAAGCTGAACAAAAAAAAAAAAAAAGAAAGCCTCTCTCCAGCGAAGTTCCACTAATATCCTTGTGCCTGTGTGCAGAGCCATTCAGCAGCAGTCCGTAGGAAATCCACTTCCCAAAGCCAGCCCATCTAATTCTGAAGCCTGGTGTCGTCAGAGCAACGGGAAGTCTAATCTCCATGGAAAATTATCAATTCAGCCCTTACTATGGAGTTGTGTATTGAGCTCTGCATTTGGAGAGAAACTTAATGGGGAGAAGCATGTCGTGCAAAAGAATCACAGTCTGCATAAAAGCCACTTTTGTGGCTTGGATGGGAGATTATTATGCTCTTTAGAACGTGGTTCTTAGCCCAAGAACAGCACAGTAACAACTCAGCTGAATGGACCTCTCAGGAGCAGAGCATTGTGTGCAGAAATGTCAAATCTGTCTGTTCCCAGCAGCTCTGAAATCAGCTCTGCCTATGAAATATCTTTATTTATCTTGATGTAGTCAAGAGGGAGAATACTCACCTGCCTGGTTTCTTGTACCCTGATCTTTCAAGGTACCACAGCAATTTGGTTTCCTGATTCCTTCTGATACTCCTTATTATCATCTAGTTCTTACCTTCTTTTCTCCTGTTTTTCCTCTCTTCCTTTTGCAGTCTTCAGCTCTCAAAATCCTTGCAGCAGCTGTTCTAGAAGTCACCCTTCCAGAAAAATAGCTATGAGCTTCTAGTAGGCAAATGTGACATTTTATGAGTGTATTATATTTTTGTCCCTTTGTGGTTGAAGGTAAGAAGCAGAAAGGCCCAAATTCCACAGGTGAAATAAGATGAGCTCTTTGCAGAGCTGTTCATTGTATTTGGTTGGTTTCCCTTTGTTCATGCATGGCGTTGAGGATGGGTAGTGATTTTCCAGAAGGGGTGAAGAAATACAGGATAAGACAACTGCCATCTTCAGATGATTTCTTTAATCCCTACTGCTGTCTTCAGATTGTGTGGGGAGCAATTGTGGTGAAAAGAGAGGGAGGGAAAGAACTGTTTCTAGCTGTGATCCTACCAAATGTGTTAAACATTTCTTATTGTTGACATTTTACATCAAAGTAGGAAGTTTGAGCAGAGGAACAAATGCAGCTCTGTCGAGCTGCTGCCCAGCTCAGAAGTTGCACTGGCAGTAATTCACGAGAGATTCTCAAGAAACCATCAAAACATTTGTGGCTAGAGCACATCTCCCTGAAAAAAAAATTGTTCAGTTGTTCTGAGAAACATGTGCAGACAATGAGGAGCCCTCAAAATGTGTCACACCCTTCAGGATGCCATCAGCACTGTCAGGAGAGCAACAGTTCATTAGAATATTTGTCTGTCAGCTTTTGGTGGTGCATCAGTGGCCCACTGCCATCATCCATCTTGCTTGGTGATAAATGTTCCTAAAAATCTTACTCAGCTCCAGGACAGGCTGCTGTAACTCTTTATTTGGGCTGGTTTTAGGAAGTGGAGAGAGAACAGGAAGTTATGGACAAAGCCTTGGCTTGCCTGGGAGCTTAGTGAGCCACAGGAGGGATTATCAAGCTGACCCTGCATCCTCCTCTTATTTCTTCCCCTTTTCTGTGCACCAGGACTCTGAATGGGCTCAAAGTATTAAAGGCTGTATTTGCAGGACCTGTTCCAGTCCTTTACCTGGCTTAGTAGCAACTGGATAAAGTCCAAAGAGAAAATTTCTAATTACAGGTGACCTGTTCCTGCTTTAGGCTCTAAAGCTGTTGTCCTCGAGCTGAAGACAGTGCTGGGCAGGGCTGGGAACCTGAGAGAAGCAGTGTTGTGTCTTTGGAAGGGGATCACAGGCTGGGAAGTACTGCTTCACTCCAGAGAAATCCTACAGGTGACATCTCAGGTCTCCTCAGTTGTTTGCTCGTATTTGCCAGGAAATCTAGAGGGGCTTGAGCAGAGAAACTCAGGCTGCTCTGTGAACAGGGGCATCCTGCAGGTTTGCCTCCATCTCTGCTGCTGCAGTCTCCTTCAGGCTGTTCATTTTCATGTGGCCAGCTCACACAAGGGCTTCTCACCTCTTCAGTGTCACCAAGCCCTCCTGAGGTAGCCTTTGACCCTTCCATTCCTCCAACTTCTTCCTCTAAACAAGGGACAGCGTTCTTTGTAGCTTGTCTAGAGCTGTGTTCTTGCTGATTTGCAACCCAACAATTCCATTTAGGGACAAGCTCTTCTTGCTTCCTCTGTGATGAGGTAATTTAAAAGTTCCCTGTGTTCTGCACGACGACTGATTTTAAAAATCTCCTTATGAAAATTTAGCATCTTTGAGACTTCTGAACAAGTTGCTTTGAGTTGGCCATTAGGTTCAAATGGTACGAAGGAGAATTGACAGATAAGTAGATGGAAGGATATGGGGAGACAGATCTGTAGATGGAAATAATTGTGTGGCTACTGTGTTGGGAGAGGGGCCCAGAAATAATCAGTGTTTCTTGGCTGCATTTCATTTTTCTATCAGGACCAAGATATGGAGCAGGTTCATCTTTCTGAGGAGTTGTCATTGCTTTTTGATTTTATGGATGTACAGCATCCATAAATGGCAAAGATTTTTAGAATGCTAATAATTGAACTAGATATTTGAGACTAGGAAGTTTTCCTAGGTAGGTTTCCTAGGAAGTTTTCCTAGGTAGGTTTATGGTAAGAACAGAGGCACTCTCCAGGTGTAATCCTGAACTAGAAGGTTGTTGTATTTATGCTGCTGATGGAGGCTTTGAGAAAAATAACCAAATATTAATAATTAGCAGTACATAATAAATAAATCCTGGCTGTTAATGGGGCAATAGCAATGACCTGTCTTATCACCAAAGATATTTAATTTGAACCCTGCTTGCCAACTTTACTCTGTCCTATTTTGCCTACGGGTCAGCATGCCAAAACCAGAGAAGGCGCTTCGCACTCGCACCCCCTTCACTTGCCTCCCCAGCACCAGATGCTCATTCTGTGTGGCTCTCCAGCACACTTATTTCATGAAACTCTTTATCATTTGAGCCTGCCCTTTCTGATCAGTCAGCCAGGAGTAAAACTGGCGCTGAGCACCCGCTGGAAAGGGCACAGAAATCTGTGAGGGTCTCACCCCGACAGCTGAGAACATCTTGCCTGCAGCTCTGCACGGAGCAGGTGCCTTGCAGTGATCAAAGGGCTGCCAGGGTAAAAACAGTTCCCTCCTAACCCACAGTTATGGGAGAGAGCTCACCCCTGTGAGCCTGAGGAGGTGCTGAGTCTTTCAGGAGATGCTCTCCGGTGATTAGTTCTGCTGGGGAGCAGATGTTAATATCTCCAAATGGGATGCAAATTTACTTCTGCTATTTGCATAATGTTATTTTGAAGCTCTAGCACCCTCGTTGCCTCACACAGTAGTGGACTACACCAGAAATGCTGTTTGCTGCTGTCTTGTCTCCTTTTAAATGGGAAGAATAAAGTGATTTGCAGCATGAAGTATTAAGTATTTCTAGAATACAGCAGCAAAAAAAAAAAAAAAAAGTGCTTCCAGTTCTTGTCTTGGTTTCTCCGTGTGGGTTGATGAGAGCACATCAGAAGTGATTCTGGGCCAGTCCAGCAAGGAAAGCACTGTAGGATTCAAGGGGTTTATGTGAATTAGAAGCTTTGTCTGCTGTTTCATTTGTTCCTCTCTTTTTGTTCTGACAAAGACCAGCTCTTCCTTTTCCTTCCCTCTGCATCTGTTCCTAATGCAGTGGTAGAAGTCAAAAGCAGAAAATGCTGGTGAGGTGCTGTGAGAAGAGTTAATGCTGCCTTTTCATAACATGTCCTGTGACTTTTGTGTTGAGTATGTAAAAAAAGGGGGGTGGGGGGCTATTTCTGCTTCCAGGACCCCGCAGGATAGTGCCTGGCACCATGAGAGAGAACCTGTCTGTGAAGTCAACAGCACTCAACTCTCCTTTTGCCTCTTTCCTTTCCCTTTCTGTTCTCTTTTGCCCTCTTGAGTATCAACATTTTATAGACACCATTTGCATTGTTGGGCTAAAAGCATGCTGGAATTAACTCAGAATAATACTAGGAAACAAATCTCAGGCATTGACCAAAACCCTTTGACTGGGAAGACTGCACACAATTTCCACAATTAATTTCTCGTTTAGGCATCTGAAGGGAGAAACCAACTGAAAGAAAGAAGTAAGAGCACACTTTTCATGCAAAATGCTCTGGTCTGCTGGAAGAAAAATTACTCAAATCAGTGAGAGATGCAGGCCTTTGCCACATCAGGTGTTTGTGCAGATTAATGTTGGGTATGAATCAAAGAAGTTTCTCACTCTAAGGGCTGCCTCATGCATTGCTGGAAGTGCTGATGATGATGAGGAGCTCCTCCTCCTCCTCTTCCAAGGCTGTGGAGTCCAGTGGCACCTTAGGACACCTGTTACCTCAGCACATCTGCATATCTGAAGGATATTTGAGGACAGCTCTAACAAGCAGGCTTGACATTTTGAAAAGCTCTTTTCTCCCTGAAGGCATTTGAAAAACTGACATCTTTTGTTCCAAAGGGATGTTCTCCCTCCCTCTCCTTTTCTTCTCCTCCTTCCTTTTCACTTCCCTTTGCAATCACCTCAGGTTCAGCAACTGCCTGAAGAATGGCCTGGTGTGTGTCAGGTTCACACATTAATTAGTACAGATTTTCTCTGAACTACCCGTGATAGATCATTCTGCCAGCTTCGAGCCTGCACGTGAAAATTGGCATAGGTAGACTTAACTCACAGTGTGTGAAAAGCAGTTATTTACTCCCAGTCATCTCCTTTGATTATCTTCAGTTTTTCAAGGTCACAAAATGTATTTGCTTCTTGCTGGGGATAATTTCTGCAGCATTTATTTAATCATTCCAGGGGATTTCTCTCACTTGCAGTGCTCGTAGCGTACTCAGGGCTTTGTGTGGGCAGGAGGTGGGGAAACAGGGTGTCTGCAAGCTCCTGAAACGCAGCAGTTTGGGGGGAAAAAGAGAAAACTTGCCTTGGCATGGAGGAAACAGGTCATATTTTGGATTTGTTGTGTGCTCCTGAACTCTGAGGCAGGACAGGGCACTGGGATGGGGCACTGAGCACACAGAGCCTGACGGATCCACCTTTGGACTGTTTTCCTCATCCCCATCATAATTTTGATAAACAGTGATTAAAATCCTGTGCCATCCCCTGACAGACCTGTCTGTGCTCCTCACTGCCCAGTGATTTGCCAACCTCCTGAGAGGTTTTTTCCCTCCAAGTCAGCTCCTGCCAGCGCTGCTGTAACACGAGTTGTTTCCAACTTGGTTAAATTCAACGCCGTGGTGTGGTATCTGAATATTTATCAAGCTGCAGAGAGTTAATGCAGTATGGCATTAATTAGCCTTTCTGCCTGGCTCGTTCCTTTTTTTTTACATGTCATTCTTAGTTTAATAAATTAGTTTCTGCAAATGAAGTAGAATGGATTCCAGGGTCCACGGATGGTTTGCTTCCCACCGCAGCCGAGAGGAGCGCAGTGCTAAGAAAGCACACGGGGTGTGTCAGCTGTGAAGCAACACTGAAGAACGTGGCAGCTTTTCCCCACCTCCCACATCCAGGAAATTCCCAAGAAAGTGTCTGTTAACAAGATGACATGCTTTCCTCCCAGCTTTAGCGATTGTACTAATGGTTCCACAGACTCCTAATCAAACTGCTCAGGGCTGGCGCTCCTCGTTCTTCATGGGCCACTCATGCTGTTGTTTTAAACCCCATCGCAGCTTCCATCAGCTCAGCTTTCCCTGGCAGTTTCTGTTTGCAAGTGGTTTTTCTCCTGAGTTGTGCAAAACCCACAGTTATGTTCTGCTGCTGTGCTGCTGGGCAGGGGGGGGGACTCAGCCTTGTACCCCCACTGAAATTCCAGCCTCTGAAATTCCAAACATCCAGCCCTATAAATTCTCATTTCATTTCTTCATCCCTCCATGCCCAGCAGTGAGGGTCAGAGCATGGGCAGTGCTGGAGGAGGGAATGGACAGTAACCCTTCATTTCTGAAACAATTCCCATTTTCCTCACACTCAGCCCCAATCTGGGGTGCCCCGATGGCTCAGGGCAGCACAGAAGGCGAACACTTGCTGTGGGTTTTGGCTCACAAGGTATCGCTGTTCTCAGGCAGATGCTGTAAAAATGTTCTACAAATGCTGTCTGGAGACATCTCTGCTCATTTTATTTTTGTTATCCCCAGGAAGCAGAACCTCTCTACGCGCAGATTAACAGACCTAAGAAATAGCATTGTTACAGGCTTGTGGTGCTCCAAGACTCAAAACGAAACACAACAACCTGGCGGGCCTTTGGCTTTCATGCTTTTTTTCCGATTGATTTTGTCTGACAAGGAGAGAGATTGCCCTCCTGGACTGGCTCTACGAGTGTTCCTGATGTGGTTTTTTGGCAACCAATGGCAGATTCCTGTGGCAGCACAAAACAAAAACTCTCCCTGCTTCTCATACCACGGGTGCAGCCCCGTACCCACACGTGGTGGGTATCCAGACTGGGAAATCTTACTCCTCGGTCTTCTTTTAAACATTTTGTCACCTTCTGTGTGCCACCTATAAATAACGAGCATCTGAAATTTATTGGGTGTTAGACATTCCTTTTTTTGTCTTTCCAGCAAAAAGCAGAGTCTGTATGTAGCAGTGGCATTTTCATTCAGCAGCCTTTGGGGCACAAGCTGGCACTTTTTATGTCACGGTGACATGTTTTTCATCGTCATTTACATCAGGCTGATCCTGACCCTTTTTTTTCCCCCCTATGTAGACATATTTAAACAACAACAACAAAATACTGGTGGTGTGTCATATTTTTTTTTTCTTTTTCTTCTCCTTTTTTTTTTTTTTTTTTGTATTTCTTACTCTGTAGTTTTGTATGAGTGACAGATCTTACAGCGAAACACCTCCCGCGGAAATGATTTCCAGCTCGAAACCACGGAATTGAACTCGGTTGTTTATCCATCCTGACTGAAAATGTTGCCAAATGGACCTTTGAAGTTCTAGCACATCATGAGGAAGAAATGCTGCTTTCTGTTGGAATACTCATGTTGTGGGTAGAGAAAGGACATGGAGTCCCACTGAGGAAAGACAAAAGAGTCAGTATTTCCTAGGAAACTCTAAACAAAGTGCAGAAAAGGAATATTTTTATTTCTTCAATATCTTGCTGCTGTAATGCTATGCAGACAAGTGTTTTCTTCTCTGTGTGCCATTTTTGATGAAAAAAAAAAAATCATTTGCCAAATAATACTGGTATGCTTCTGGTTTAGGAGTTTGGATGAAGCGGACTTGACAAATGGGACAAGGACGGCATGGATTTTGGAATAACAAACTGACTCTGTGATCAGAATTGTTCATCTTTATCACTTTTTGTACATCAGAAAAAAAAATCAAATGGGATTTTTATTTTATAACTTGAAAAAAAAAATCTTACTGTTAAACTCTTTAAATGTTTAAGGGGAAATGGCTTTAAGGAGTTCGAATGAAAATTGCCAGTTTTTTTGTAAATATAAATGTTATGGAAATTCTTTTACTAATGCCATTACACAGTAGAGAAGGTAGCAAGTTGCAGTGCTTGGGAGGTGTGGCAAACCCAGTTTGTGGTTCTCACATCACATATGTTTTTTCACATGCTTAACAATAATGGGCTGAAGCTCAAGTGCATTTGCCAAAAGCAGTCAGCTTGTCAGCAACTAGTGAAATTAATGGGAACACATGATTTTATGGTCTAGCGTTATCACACGGACATAATTCCACTTACAAGAGATCACATTCCATTGACATTCCTTTGAACCTCTGCATAGAAGTCATCCAACTGTTTACACACAGAACAAAAAGAATTTAAAACTTCCTTTTTTTACATTTATGAAGCAGAAAGTGCAGTGTTTGGGTTCATATGTTTAGCACATGATTTTCATAAAGAATCTATATATTTTTGCCCTACAGAGAATTGTTATACAGGTCAAATGTGTTTTCCTGATGTTCCTATGCAGTTACAGTATATTGAATTTAGTGGTTTAACACTAAAAAGAAAAAAAAAAGAAGAAAAAAAAAGAAAAAAACAGAAAAAGGAAAAATGGTTGAAGAAATCAAAGGATTAATCAGTTTTTAGGGTTCTTGTGCAGATTTTGTTTTTAAATTGACACATTAGGGTTTACATTTTTGTCATGATTAAAATAGGCCTGGAGTTACAAATGTTTTACTTTCTTTCATCTCTATTATAAGCTAAAAATGGTTTAGAAGGCAGAATAGTTGGGGTGGCAACTGTTGGTATGTGCAACCAAATCTCACAACATGATCCCATTCTTTTATTTTGAATTAGAGAAATTAGAGAAATGTGAGTTGCAGAATGTATGTGGATGAGAAATTAGCTGTGAATAGACCTAATGAACCTGCAGAGAAGAGAATTTTATCCCCATCCACGGTCATTTGATGCTTGTTCCTTAGTCATGTACAAACAGCTTTGTAGCAAATCTTATTTTCCCATTGGAGGATCAAGTTTTCTAACTGGAGGAGATAACTTAAAAACTTGGTGGATTGAGTGTTTCAGGATTAAAAGCAGAGGTAAAAGCTTTTCTGGAGGACATTTCTGTCAGAATATTTTCCTGATTTGCACAGTGGTGCTCCTTTATTCCTCAGAGGCTTTTTTTTGGGGGGGGTGGTTTTATCCCTCACGTGGAACCACAAAAGCCACTTTGGGTTCATCACAGACATTGGAGGTTTAGTGTCATCAGTGCATTTCCAGTCACGGGGTGAAACACAGAGGGAAGAAGAGACTGACACCTCAGAGGATCACATGTGTAGGAAGCAGATCACTTATGGATAAGTGCCAAGGGAGTGAGGCTGGAATTTCAGTGTCTCTCCCGGGAGGCAGCGGGGCCACCACCACGGACCTTTGGTCTTTGCCAACGCTCGTAAATAAAAGCAGGTTCTGGGTTGTGCTGTCGTGTGATCGTCCTTGCCATGGCTGAGAGGGCTGCAGGGCCTCTGCACTGTTACCAGTATTGTAGATAACTCAAATATCCAGCTTGTGCAATTGTTTAATCCCTCATCCTTCACTAGCACTAAATTTGTCACTTTAAATTTACAAACCAGGGAACCCCACCAGCCATCCTGTTACCATCCCACCCCCATCCCACCCAACCCCCCCATAGGTTCTTGATCTTTACCTGTCATGAAAAGATATTTTGATAGATCGTAGTCATCCGAGTGTCTGAAGAAACTTCTCATCTCAATAACGTACTGGGCACCTTCTTTGCGAAAATGTTTACTCCGTGGTTTTCATTCATTTTTATTTCTGCATTCTGACACTTATTTTTTTAATAAAGTTGAGAAAGATAAAATGACTGTTGCAGTACATTTCTAAACCTACTTTAACTTTACCTCAGATAATGACCATTTGTTAACATATACGGACACATTATTTTTAACTTTATGTGTAACGCATTCAGCAACGACAACGGAAACCAACAAGTTTTTAGAAATTTTCCATTAATTTCTGTAACACACCATGTAATACTGTTATGAATAAAAACATTAAAAAAAAAAGGTGTCATTTCAGTAAGTTTGTTTCATGGCTTGTGCTCCTCTGGGATAATTCTGCCAGGCTTAAAGTGCAGTGTTGGTGTCTGGCTTGGCCTTTATTTTTGACAGTGGAAATACCTGAGAAAGGAGAAAACCCTCAGTTTGAGGAATAACTAATCTTAAACAGTAAGTGTTGCTTATTTTGCAGATACATAACTTGCTGATTTTAATTGCTGCCTCTACATTTTTGCCCTCTTTTCAGGTGTTTTAGGATGAGCATCCCAAACCAGGAGGTATTTGTATCACCTCCTGCAAAATTCCTCACTCCTGGGACAGCCCACACTGTGTGATGCTCCCAAAGCTGGTTTATCTTTGTGGAATGAGAAGCTGGAGTTGATTTTGCTCACTTTTTTCATTTGAGTGGGATTTGAAATTTAAAGATGTGCATTTAAACATGACAGTTTTGAAAGCAGAAACCCCCCCCAAAATTTCCAGTAATGTGCACAGAACTGATAATAAAGCTCAGCTGAGGAGGAATTTTACCATTCTCTGCCAGGAGAGTAATGCAGTAAAATTTAAGTGTAAGAAATATATGTTTTATCTACTGGGAGAGAGAGAGATGTGGGGGTGTGCACATATATTTTATTGTATTTCTACTTTTTGATGTCTCTTGCCTTCCTCCTCCACCAGAAATGCCCAGTAGGTCACACTGAAACATTCCTTGCCTTTGTCAGTGAACATTGTTGAAGTACTTGGATCCCACCTGAGAATAAAGGTTATTTTGCTGTGATGAATGCACACCAGTGTTGGTGGCATTTTGATTTGTGTGTAACTGTACTCAGGTGTCCTTGGAAGGAAGAATGTGATCTCTGGTTCTCAACCTGCTGCAAAACATCAACTTAAATAAGCCACAGCTAACTGGGGGTTTGAACTAAAGTGCATTTTTACAATAGAGGGTAAATGTGGTCATGTTGATCCTCTTCTGGTACCCTCACGGTGAAGCTGGTGAAGAATTGGCTCGTGTTGAACAGCTGTTGTGTGAACTCAGTTTAAAAATTCAAAATGAGCAGGTCTGAGATGTCATCTGGCAATGGTGAGGAAGAGGAATCCCGAGGAGGGAGGGAAGGACCTGTTCTGTGTGTTCAGGAGGGATAGCAGTGTATTCTGGCTGTGCTGTGTTGATGTCCTGTGTCACATTAGTGCTGCTGGAACTTCAGCACTGACTGTGTGTGAGATACCCAGCTCAGACATGACCACTTCAATTCTCCCAGCTTAACCAATGCTAATTAAGGCCATGATCTCCTGCAGTAATGAGAATTTCTTTAGCAAACAGTTTGCAGAATCAGCCTTGCAGTGGTTTTACAGCAGTGGGAACCCTGGCAGATCTCCCTTTTCCATGTCAGTGACTGCTGGGAAAGCAACTGCTTGTATAGACTGGGAATATGCAATTTTCACTCCCTCACTCTGGATTAAAGCCAGTGTTTTATGTGCTTTAATCACTACTTGGTGACAGTTGCTGCAGCAGAGAAGGTACCCTCTTTCTGGCTGGTTTTTAGGTTGTGAAATACATTTTCATGCACTGCTTCCTTTTCTCTTTCTTTGCTTTCTGAAGAACTCCTGTCCTGTCAGGTTCATATTTATTGCTTCCCTGGCTAATGCTGTTCTCAGTCAGAAGAATACCATGTCAGAGAAATGAAAGGGGATATCTGTTGGCAGTTTTCCACGGAGGTTTGAATCTGCTCTCCACAGCTCCCTCCCTGAGCCAGCGTGGGATGCACACAGTGGTGAAGGAACACAGTGAAAGTCCCTGTGACCAGCAGGAAATGGAGGCACAGCTCCTGGCTTCTCCTTCTGCTCCTCTTGGTGCCATCCTGGAACTCAGCCCCTGCTCCTGCCTCTGGTTTGATGTCACTGCTGCAAAAGCCAGGATTTGCAAGGGAATTTCTCTCTTGTGCTGAGGTCTTCCATGATATTGTCTTCTTGCACTGATTTTCTTTTAGGATCATTAAAAACCTTTGTTTTGTTGTTTTTAAATACCCAAGGTAAAAGTGGCATGAGGAAAAATAAAGGTGTGTGGGGTTGGGGTTTTTTTTCTGGTTTTACTTGCTGTCTGAAAGTGGGGGGAAACTGAATTACACATTTCAGCTCATGACAGTGAGGAATATGGGGAGATACCCTGATAGGATTTCCTGAGCACCTGTAACATGACCTGTCTCTTTCTGAAATTATCCTACTGGAGGCAGGAAATATCAGGTCTATTAGTGAGACAGCTCTCCAGCTACTAGTTTTTAGAGCTTTAAATAGTCTTATCTCAATGGATGTGTTTGCCCTGTGGCTCATCTATCACCCTAAAATGTTTTATCAGCACCTGAAAAAATCTCAATGAGAAGAATAGCCTCAGATGTTGCCCATTCAAGGGGCTTTCAGATACAAGAATGGGGTTTTATTTTTTTTTTTAAAAAAAAGGTCTTTTAAGATCTGATATTGTTTGCTAGCTTTTCAACTCTATTTCATAGCTCCCCTAGCACCACTTCTATAAATACTCCTCACCAGCAAAGAAAGGAAATCACAATAGATTAAAGAAAAATCAGGTTAACAGGCAGCAATCTCTGCCCATTCAGCCTCAGACATTTGTGAAAATAAAGGATTAGGAAGAATTACTGCCAGGTACTAGCTGCAAAAAAAAAAATCCTTTTGTGGTATCTTTGTCTTCTATAACAGTTATTAGAGGTGTGAGAACAGCTCTCAGTGTCAGAATTGAGCTGTATTTGAAATGAGCAGAAGTTACAGTGCTGTGAGATGTTGCATTTTCTACAAATTTTGTGCTGTTTATTTGATATACACAGATTATGAGTGTCCTGGGTTTTTTTCTTAAAAAAAAAAATGGTGTTTCTGGTTTGGAAATGAGTTTGTCTGTGTGTGTTGTTCTGAGGTCTCATGGAGAGGGGATGGAGCATGGTGGAGTTCTCTGTCTTACCCCTCTTCACAGGACCTATGGAGCTTTCAGAGTAGGTGAACCTGTGCCAGATTTTGCCCCACTCATAATGAGACATAATTTTTAGTGGATCAAAAGCCAGAAGAGGAGAATTGAGTTCAGTAAGGTGAGTTTTTTATGTCCCAGGCCTTTCAGAGACCAGCCTCACACCAGAAAATAACAGTGTTAGTAACACCAGTGGTGATGCAGTGGGGTTAGCTGTAAAAGTCTGGGAGTATTCCTTACTTGTAAATTTTACCATGTATTTGCCACCTTATGTTCTTCACAGTTAAAATTGGTGGGAAGCTTCCTTTTACCTTTGAATGAGTTTTTCCACAGAAGGAAATGTGTTCTGAGATCCAAAGCAGGTAATAAAAGTCTTCTCAGAGGAGAAAAAGAACCTTTTCGAAAAGTGCACTGGTAGTTGTGTAAACAGCTCCATGCTAGCTCCAGTTTTATCTTTCCCAGGGAGGGCCTGATATGTTTCAGGGGTTTTTTTTTAACAGGAAACTGCCATTTAAAACACCATGATGCTTGGTGAAACTGTATGGGATTTATTTCCAGGGAGCAAGGGCTCTTAAAGCAGGGATACAAACTCTGCAGAAGTTGTGTTGCACTTGCAGGCTCTGTGTTGGTGGTGGTCATTTGATTTTCAAGTGTGATGAAACCTCATTCAGCAATGTAGAGAGTTGGTTTGGGACTTGAGCTCATCAGAAAGCTGTGGCTGCTGCAGTCACCAGTGGAGAAGGAGCAGGGATGGAGAAGAGGACACAGACGGTGTTGCAAGGCAGCATTTCCACTGATCATGGACCTGAGGAAGCTGTGACCTGTGAAAAATGACTGAGAAAATGACCTGTGGTTATTGTCACAAATTTCATGTGTTAGACCTACCTCTAATTAAAACCAGGTTGTAAATTGTGTGTAAAACCTGATGGTGCTTTTTAGTTCTCTCCAAAAAATGTGTTGAGGTGTAGGAACCTCTGTCTTGTGGGTCCCTGCTCCTGTTTTAACCTCACTTCTGGTAATTCACCACTTCCTTCTGCCTGTTCACCACTGAGATGTGCCTGGTAAGAGGCAGCAAAACAAGGACAAGCAGCAGAGAGAAGCTTGAGAATTCCACATGCTGGGATCACTGTCATGGTTTGCAGTTAAATCTAGAGGGTGCTCTGTGTTTATAATGTTACTTTATCTTGTTGAAATACTGGATGTGTGCTCTATTTCCCAGCCAGCAAAGGTCCTGGGGATGGAGAGGTCTTGTCTGTAAATGGGTTTGGTTTTTTTGGTCATGAACAAATGATTAACAACTGAATCAATTGTGCCAGAGGTTGAGCAAGCTGTATCACACAGGCACATCTTGGGTTCAGGCTGGGGCAAAATCATTTGGAAGAAAAAAAAATGAGGCAAAAAAGGCAAACAGAAAGCTTTGCACAGCCTGAATCATCTCCCCTGACAATCTGTCCTCCATGTCTGAAGGGCAGTTTATCACTGTGCTCAGTAACTGGGTTTTAAAAAGAGCTGCCTGAAACACAGTGTTTCATTTGGAGCAGATTCCTATAAGGATTGGGTTAATGTGCCTCTCTGTGTGAAATTGTTACCACCAGGCTGCCAAACCAGAAGGATGTCTCAGCCAATTGCTTTTTTGGCAAGGCCGTGGCTCCACAGGCAGAGTGATGTCATTTGTGGGGTTCCTGTGGCAGCACTTGGCCAGGTAACAGCACCGAGGTGGTTGGGTTTGTTTGGTATGAGTGAATATTAATAGTTTTATATATATAGCATCCTTCATTCCCATAATGAACTAATTAAAATATATTTATTACTTGTGTCATTGGAGCACTCAGAGATGTAAACCAGGGCGAGAGATTGTGCTGCTGAAAGCCACAATTGCTCAAAGTCAGGCTTTGTCTCTTCAAATACATTGTCCAGCAAGGGGAAGGATGGGGAAACACAATTATATTCCTCATTTTGTACAGGGAAATGCAGATTAAGAGACCTTCCCTCCCTCTAAGGTGCTTGCAGTAGGCTAAGACTAATAGGAAGGTGAAGGGAAAGACTCCTGTGTTTCAGGAGTCAGAAAGCTGTACCTGGAGGGAGAAGCAGCAGGATGTGAAGGCTCAAGAGGCAACCAAAGAAAAAACTCTGCAAGGTTCTGATCTGCCTTTGAAAGCCCAGCTGAACTGATGGGAGCCAGCCCACGATAAGTTCTCAGCCCAGTCAGGACCTTTTAAGAGAGAGAATGACTCAGTGTAATAGCAAGAAAACACCAAGACATCACATTTGATACCCTGAGACATCACATTTGATACCCTGTCAGGTCCTGCTTTGATGGGCTCAAGACTGCAGGTCTGTGGAGCAGAGTCTCAGTGGAATGGCCCAGCCAGGGCTGGGGCTCTTGTCCTCCCCAGCAATGGGAGAGGCAGGGCAGGGCACCCTCAGGGGTAAGGCTTTCCCTGAGGCATGAGAATAAGTGCTTTTGCCTGGTGTCTGACCTTCTTCTGGAAGAGAGACATGAAAAGCAGCAATAAATAAATGATTCTGCACTCTATTCCTAGAAAGCCGGCTCGAGTTTACTTATCACCTCCTTCCTGCCAAGACTCAAATATGTTTCGTTTGTTGAAATATTCATTTTGTCTGTCCCTTGAAAGGAGCATTACAAATGAAAGTGCAAATTGCTCCTGGGCAGAGCTTTGCTTCCTCCCCGCTCACCCCGGGAAGGCCCTGTGCTAACAACTGCAGCGTTTACCTTGTGAGCCTGCCAGGTGCTGGGTGATCTGCTGTTTGCAGGGTGGCAGAGCAGCTCAGCAGTGTCTGTTTTGCTGCTCAAAGCCTGCTCAGACCCCTGTGAGACGGGCTGGGGGTGTTGGCGGTGCGGGATCGCCAGCGGTGAGCGATGAGCGCCCCGCGCCCCATCCAGCTGCTGCTGCTGCTGCTGCTGCTGCTCTGCGCCCTGCTCAGCACCCAGACTGCTCAAGGCTTTGGGTGAGTGAGGGTTTCTGAAGCCCCATCCACGGGATGACACGAGAAGCCATCAGGGTCAGCACAGGCGTTGGTGTTGTGTTTCTGTAATTGTTGTCGTGAGAGATTTCCGCGTCTCTGATGAACGGTGGAAGGCTTGGTGTTGAAGCGAGCGTGGGGCAGCGTTTCTGCCTTCAGAGGGGTAATCCTGCTGATAAATTGGAGCTGACAAATTGCCACGCTCGTGCTGTAACGTGGAATTGTTGGAACATGCAGCCTCCTCCCATGCTGGCCGCCCCACAGAGTGCTGGGCGCACAGGGGGTTGTTTCCTTCCAGTGAGAACGTGGCTGAGAGCTGTTTCTTTCTCTGCTGCTGTAATAGATTTTGCTGTTTCGGAGAACTATGTCTTGTAATCTTTCCAATCTATTTTTGCACTGTTCTCTGAACTTTGAGCTTTGATTTCATGGCTCAGCAAGCTGATGAGGTTTTGTAATTCCTTTATTCCATGTGGTTTTTAATATGCTACAATAGGAGCCCCATGCCAGGCACTAAATCATACTTAAAGCTTCAGCTGATGCTGTTCCTTGTCTGGATGGAAGAACTGGGAACACTGCTGTGGTAGTTTCCTTGTCAGGCTGGGTATGAAAAGAAACCAATTTTCAATGTTTTACTAAAGCTCCCCACTTGAAGGAGGTGCCACAAGGGAGCATTTGTCTAAGACGAGGATTTAATCAGAAATCCTGAATCCACCAAAACAGGAGGCAGCATTTTAATAGTGGCATTGTGGAAACCTTGGAGACAGTGGTCATGGGAAGGGGTGAGATAGTGGCTGGGGTGAAGAGTAAAGGCTCACACTTGGGGTTCAGGTTCGTTACTGGGTTGAAAGGGATTGATGGGTTAATGATTTGTGAACTGAGAGTAGAGTCTAAAACGAGTGGCTTTGGCCACCTTGGGCAAAAACAGGCTGCTGGGCAAAGAGAGACACTTGAACCTGGTTTTCACAAATGCTGAGTGCATGCCAGGCCTTCCCTTGGGGCTGATGTTTGTCACAGAGGTGTCTGACCCTGGAGCCGTGGGGCGAGGGCAGCAACTGATGGTGAAGGTTGTACTGCCAGCACAGCTTGAGGGGAAACCCAGCTTGGTGAACCCTGGGTTGAGTTTCCCATGCTGGCACCGAAGGGTGGATCAGGTTTCACACAGACCCAGTGCCAGTGGAATTGATGCCATCAGGATGAGGACTGAAATCCAGAGGTTGCATGCAAAGCCTGGTGAGATCTAACAAGTGTTAGTTCTCCTTGCTGAGTAGTTCCACACAGGCGTGGGCTGAGGTGCCAGGTCCTCACAGCTCAGAGTTTCACACCCTGAAGCTCTCATGTTGCTGGACACAGGGGTCAGGAGTCCCCGAGCCCCAGCAGTGACCGCGTGGCCAGGGCCAGGCTCGCCCGCTCCGTGAGTGCCCCGCCGCAGCCCCGCGACTGCTCCCTCTCCGCCTGGTCCTCCTGGAGCGAGTGTGATCCCTGCCAGAAGAAAAGGGTGAGTGTCTGTGGCCTAGGGACCACCTAGAAAGAGGAGCTCCTTCAAGCCTCATCCTTCTTGTCCGTGGGTTTGGACAAACCGAGGGGGACTGCTGAGGAAAGTCCTGTACAGCTGAGACTGGGGGGTTTTGCTTTCAGGTGGCTTTTAACTCTTCAGCTCACCCTCCCCAGTAATTCCAGTGCTTTCCAGGGTGCCCCACTGTCGAAGGTATAGGCCCAGGCTTTGCAGGGACTTTCCAACACAGTCCTGTTCTTCCAGCGTCGGTGCAAGGCACCTTCTCCACTAATGGTCCCCTGTGGGACCTGGAGACACTCGGTGCCTCTCAGGATTAAGATGCTTTTTCTTGTCTGCCAGCCAGCATTTTCCACCTGAGAAGCCCCATCAAATGAAAGTAATGATCCCAACAGCGTGAAGAGCAAAATCCCCGTTGCTAGAGAGACCTCTGCTAACGAGTTGGAGAAGTTGTTCCCAGGCTTAAGCAGAAATAACCAGTGATGGGAGTTGGGAAGAGTGAAGCTTTGTATCAAAGAGTTAATCTCAGAAGCTGGGGAAAAAAGGAGGGGTAACATATTGGACGGAGTAATTGACTGCTTCACAGCAGTGTTGTGGGCGGAAAAAAATCCCTAATGATACAGAGGGGCAAGTAAATACACTGACAGAAAATAACAAGGGATGTCGTTACCAGCATTAATTGAAAGAGAGGAGATGGAACTGAATCCTTCCTTATTCTTGCGAAGTCCCGCACTGCACTGTCAGGCTCATTTAAACAAACTGTCAAAGAGAAGCAAACTTTCCTTCATCCCTCCCAATCCTCAGCCCTTTCTCGGTAAAATTAAAACTGTCACAGATCAGAAACCTTCGAAACGAGGCAAATTACGAGCATCACACTTCTGTGCTGACACTTCTCTAATATGACAGTGCGCTTAGATCAGATCTCGGCAACACAGAGTTTGTTTTTCAGCCAGAGAAGCGTAAAATTCACCATTTCTGTGCACCTGAGTCAATATTTTTTATTTCATCACAGTACAGATTTGCCCGCCTGGAACAGCCCTCTCAGTTCGGTGGAGATCCCTGTGATTACTCTGACAGAGAAACTGAGGACTGTGCCACGAGCAGCCCTTGCAGGAGCAGAGTTGGGTGTGATGGGTTTGTGTGTGCAGTTACAGGTAAGGGTTTGGGGACTGGTGGTGCTCAGATAGTCAGGTGTCACCTCTGATGCCACAGTGCTGAACTTGGTGCTTCTGCAGGATTTTTCTGGGACAGAGGGGTGCCAGGGGTTGACCTGACTCCGTCCATGCTTGTGTTGTGTGTCAGCGACTTTGAGTCTGTTACAGCATCTGTCCATCTTTAAAATCTCCAAATAGGAAGTTATAACCTGGTTATAAGCAGCAAAGTCTGTAGCACAAGCGACAGCAACAAAAGCTTAGCACCTGAGATGGGGCAAAGGAAAATGCCTCTGCTCTCCATCTTCCAGTGTTTTGGTGAGATTGAAAACAGTAATTGTGGACATGGGAAGTGGGAAAAAGTAATACCATATACAAGGCCTGCTGAAACAGCCTGTTTGTTCTCTCCAAATGAAAAAAAATTACCAAAAAATTACCAAAATTCTATATTTTTTTATACTTTTAATTACTGTGGGTTTTTTTCTAAGCTGAGCAAGGAATTTTAGGGTTATGACTTTGACTGAAACTGAGCAGATGGACTTTGGGGATCCATGCAGATAGAGAAGAATTTTTTTCCAGCTAGATTTGAACCATTCATTCCAGGAATTTCCTGTTTTGCTCCTAGACTCCATGTCAGGGAGCATGATCACAGATTATTTCATGAGTGACTCCCCCCTTCCACCCTAGGGAGGTGCATTGCCCGGAGGCTGCTCTGCAATGGGGATGACGACTGTGGGGACCAGTCAGATGAGAAAAACTGCAAAAAAGTGTTCAGGAAATGTGACCAGAAGATGGAAGAGTACTGGGGCATAGAGAATGTGGCAAGAGGGTGAGTCAGTGACCTTGGTGAGATGCTTTCTTACTTAAGGCTGAAAATGATCTAATTTGGCTTTGGACAAACACTGAACAGAGAAAAGCTGGAGAAGCTGCTGTATCCAGGAGTGAGCTGGGATCCAGGAACCTGATCCAAAGCCTGGTGGGCATGGACCTGTTAGAGCAAGTCCAGAGGAGTTGATCAGAGGGACGGAGCAGCTCTGCTGAGAGGAAAGGCTGGAAGAATTGGGATTGTTCAGAGAGGAGATTGTTCTGGAGAGGAGAAGGCTTCAGGGTGACCTCATTGTGGCCTTCCAGTTCCTGAAGATGGAGAGAGGCTGTTTGCAAAGGCCTGGAGTGGAAGAACAAGGGAGAGTGGCTTCCTGCCAGAGGGCAGGATCAGATGGGATATTGGGAAGGAATTGTTCCCTGGGAGGGTGGGGAGGCCCTGGCACAGGGTGCCCAGAGCAGCTGTGGCTGCCCCTGGATCCCTGGCAGTGCCCAAGGCCAGGTTGGATGGGGCTTGGAGCAGCCTGGGACAGTGGAAGGTGTCCCTGCCCATGGCACCGGGTTGGACTAAATGGCCTTTAAAGGTCCTTCCCATCCCAAATCATTCCATGATTCTTGGGGTTTGTATTCTTCCACCCTGTGTTGGTTTGCTGGGGAGGGGGAAAGATGTTCAAATTTCTTTGATTTCTTCCATGACACTGAGAGGTGGTGGGATTTTTGTGCTTAGTGTGAGTGGGATGGGGTAAACCCTGCATATTAGCAGCTTTTGTGGGGATTAAAATCTAAGTCTGAATTTATTCAGCTTTTACAGGCTAAGATTGTGACAACTTTCTATAAGATCAGACTGTGTGAAAAGAGGGTTTTTTCTTATTCTACAGGGAAAAAATTGCTTTTTACAGTAAAAAAAAAAAAAAAAGAAGGAAAATCATATTGCGGGGAAAAAATATAATTTTCTCGTCATTCTCTGGAGATATGGCTGCTGCACATGTCATTGATAATGCTTTGTACTTCTGAGTTTAATCAAAATTAAAAATAATGTTGGACAATTATAGGAACATGTTTCTCATCTCTTTGAAGCTACAATTGCTCAGTAATTTGCTTTTAGTGGACTTCCCCTTTTTTCCAGATTGTTCTAAAATTAGAGTTAATTTTTTTACAGCTTCAGAGTCATTATCATGCAAGCCTCTCTCCCCAAAATCAGGAGAGGCAGATCCAGCAGAGCCCTGGAGCGCTGATAGATTTTTGTGGGGTTTTTTTAGTGAGGTTTCACCCCACCAGCAGCAATGGGAAAATGGAAAAGATGGGGTTTAATCTCTTCATCTCCACAAACTGCATTGCTACATCCTTTCTTAGAGCAGACAGGTTAAGGTTTCTGTCCATCATCCAACGAAATCAAAGGAAAACTCCTGTGTTTTCAAGGACTAGTTGAGCTGTTGCTTGAGCACCTCTATTCTACAATTTTTACTGTTATCTACTGACCTCTGGTTGATCCTTGACCAACCCGGCAAAGATTTTGCCTGATAAGCCAGAACAAAGAAATGTGAATTAAAAATCAGTCTGGATGGATGGCACGGATTGGCAAACCTGTCTTTGAAGGTTCTGATGGGTGCTGTCAGTGTTTGGGGGTGCTCAGGGTGAGCAGCCTGGTGGGGTGGGGGGTTTGGCAGGTCCAGTTTGTTCTGCTCTTCTTGGAGAGTTCCACTGAAGGCCACAAAGCTGCCAGTGCTGGTGTGTGTGAAAATTTCCCTTTGTATTTATCAAGTGTCAGAATTCATCTCTGCCCTTTCCTTTCTTGTTAGCCAGTTCTCCTGCAGCACCTGGGTTGGTTGGACAGTGGAAGAGGCCAAGCTTTCCCTTGGGGTTTGAAAATAAAAAAGTGTGAAACGAAGAGCCCGTGGCCAAACAGAATCTTTTGCCTTTCTCAGCCAAGGCATTTGGTGTTCAGCTCTTAATTGATGGTGCCATAAAACACTGCTGCTCTGCTTTATCTACAGGTTGAATATCTTCACAAACAGCTTGGAAGGGTTGGTTCTTGATCACAGGTACTACGCTGGGGGATGTTCTCCCCATTACATCACAGACACGAGGTTCAGGAAGCCGTACAACGTGGAAAGCTACACGCCAGAGGTATGTGCCAGCAAATAAACTGAACATACACATGTTCCAGTGGATTTAGTGCCCAGAGCCTCATTGCTGGATCATTTTGTAAAAAAAAAAAAAAAAAAAAACAAAAAAATTTTGANAAAAAAAAAAAAATCACAAAATTTGTGACACCCAAAAGGATCAGGCTGAATTTTACCCTACTCCAGAGCATCATCATACCCCATGCACTCCCCAGTGTTGAACACACCATGTCCTTCGTGTGAAAATTTGTTCCTGTCAGGCATCAAAGCCATATTTCAAATATTATATATTTGACCTTAATGCTTTTGATGACATGATGCTTTTGAGCGTTGCCCACTAGGAAACCTTTTCCTTTTAGAATCTGTACTTTAATTGATGCCTTCTTTGCATAAGATTGACATACTAAGTGAAAGCCTGAGGACCTTGCAGTGTGGAGGAGATAGGAGCTTTCCTGCTGCTGTAAATCAAGCATTCTTGAAGTACCTGTGTTAATAATAATGGTGCTTTGCAATTATACAGGGCTTTTCATCTTCAAAGTGCAAGCATTAATTCACAAGTATATTTGTGTCTGCATTCCTTCCCCATGCTTCAGGTGTACAACCACTATGCAGGAAATGAGACGTGTTGTTTTTCCTTTCTGTTTAGACCAAAGGCAAATATGAATTTACAATGACTGAATATGACTCCTACTCAAATTATGAAAGCAGCGTCCTGAAGGCAAAATTTTCGCAGTCAAGCTTCAGCATCGGCATAAAAATACCACGAGTGTTTGAACTTGGTTACAGTTCAAATGACAACAGGTTCAAGAAGTTCATTCAGAGGATGAAAAGATTTTCTTCAACTGTAAGCACTGCTCCACCTAATTCCCTGCTAAGTGTGTGTGTGTGTTGGTTTGATGCTCCTGCTCAGGTCAGCAGCCAGGACTGGGATAAATCAGATCTTTTCCCCCAACTGGATTCAGCCATTTGTTGGAGTCTTGACTACCCCCACAATGCCTTCCTTTGTGTTTGCAGCATCCAGGAGCTTTTCCATTCAGCTCTCAGCCAGGGTCTGGGCTGCCTGACCTTTGAAATCAAACACAACTTGTTGAGAGGACTCAGTGATCCTTGTGGGTCCCTTCCAGCTGTGGATATTCGCTGATTCTGAGTGGTCTGTCCAGTGCCCTGCTGGGCATCCACCTTTGAATGTTTTTCATTAAGTCATCTAAAAATTGAAACTAAAAAGCCTGTTCAACTTGAATCTATAACTCCTGCAACTGCCATAATTTGTTGTCTTTTTTCTTCATCTGTTATTGCCATAAACAAACATAGCTCATATCAGTGGTTTGATAGCTGTGTATCCTTTCAGTATAAAGTGTACTCAGGAAAGGCAATGTATTCCTTGCATTTGCTTCCTGCAAAGTGGCATTTCCCCCAAGAAGATCAGGGTTGATAAGAAACATTTGCAATAGATACCCATAAAGAAACCCCATATTAAGTCCTGGTTTTATTATTTAAGCTGCAGAGCTCTATACTGAACCCTCCCTGCTGTGCTTGTGCTGCTGGCTCAGACACCTGAACACTAAATCCTTCAAACATAATGAAAGACATTTTCTGTTTCAGACTTCTGTGTCAGAAAGGGAGAGAAAAAATGTATCCATAGACACATACCTACACAGAGACATATAACTGTGTGAGTGTGTGAGACTGTTTGTGCTCTTTCCTTTCAGATTTGATGAGGGCACGCTCTGTGAAATACAAATATGAACCTAGCTCAGCCAGAGAATCACCATTTCCCATACAAATCATGATTTCAGGTGTCAGAGCTTTTCAGGGGAGAGCTTGTGAGAGACAAGGTTTTATTAGGGGCAGAGCAGTCCCGTGGGAAGCTGAGGTGTCCTTGCATCCTGAGCGTGCCACGTCAGAGCCTGGACCCTGCCTTTCCCTGCCTCCCAGTCGTGGCCTGACTCTCAGGAACTTTACTACTAAAAGTTCTGCTTTTGCAAAAGTTAGCTGGGAGTTTTCCAGTTAGGAGATTTCCAGCTGGAAACCATGAAATGAATAAATCCTGGCCAGCGCTGATTGTTTTACCACAAATAACCCCACGTTGCCACAAGAATGACTTCCCTCACTCCTCCTCCTGCATTCTCCTGTGCTCCTGCCCTTCCTGCAGTCCAGCAAGTTCATCCACGCCCGTTCTGAGCTGGCTGTTGGTGTTTATAAGCTGAAGCCCCGGGCCCTGATGCTGCATCACGAGTTCCTGCAGAGGCTGCGGCAGCTGCCCAGGGAATACAGCTACGGGGAGTACCGGGAGCTCCTCAGGGACTTTGGGACACACTTCATCAAGGAGGCCACCGTTGGAGGCATCTATGAATACACTTTGGTCATGAACAGCGAGGAGCTCCGCAGGGCGGGTACGTGAGTCTGATGGGTGGGAAGGAGCCATGGGAGCAGCTTTTGGGTGGTGAAACCCCTGTGCAGGCACCCAGGGATGGCTGAGGTCTGAGGTCAGGAGAGGGAGGTGATGGGAGAAGGAGTTGACAGCATCTCAGAGAAGTCCTGCAGGAAATGTGGGAGTGGAGGTGCTCTTTGGCAGCGAATAAAGAGGTTTTCAAAGCATGCTCAGCATCTTGGGCTGGATTTAGTTCACAAAGAAAGGCCCCGTGGCAAGTATTTTAGACAACAAGTTTTAGAGGCTGACAAGATGTTGAGACGAATGAGAATCGTGGATCTTAACACTTCTGTTAGCTTTGAAAGCCTTCACCCAAGTTCTTTTTCCACTGCCTTTCAAATGGCAGTTCTGAAACACCTTTAGCCTCGAGAGCTTTTCCAGCACGTAGGAAACAGTAAATAATTAGCTGGGTGACTCTCATGCCTGACATTGCTCCTGCTCTTTAGCTCTGGCTCCCTTTGTTGTGAGAAATGATGATTGTTGTGCAGGACAGAGCGAGCAGTGTGACATTAATCAATAGCTCCACTCTCAGTTATTTATTCATTGGCAGGGGAGTGAGGAGCTGCCTCTGCTTCTGTTTGCAGAGGCATTTACTGGGCTCTGCTTTGTGTGGTGCTCAGGCTGTTTGCTCTTCTGCTTTGTAGGAAGTTCCTTACCCTGGAGTCTGGTAGAGCCCAGAGGGACAGAATTTAGGCTCAGATTTCAGGTATTCAAATTCTAACACAGTTTCCCAATTTCTCAGCTGTTGTGGGCCCATCACAAGCCATGTTTGTTTGAGCTGAAGTGTATTATTGTTTACATCAAGATGCTCAGTGACCCAGATCAGCAATAACAACATTTTCACCCAAGTGCTGAGCTGGGCTGTAAGCTCTCACCAGGGTTTTGTAGGTCCAGTCTGAGAATTCAGGGTTTTCCCTTCAAACCCCTCATTATGTTTGTCCTGTCTGTGCTGGAACTGAAGTTTTCCTTTGCAGATCTGGTATCACACACTGTGTCACGTGGCTGGAACTTGCTCTGCTCTCCTGCAGAACCCAATCTGCTACATCATAAAGCTGTGGAATCCTTTAGGTTGGAAAAGCTCTCCAAGATCATGGAGTCCAAACTGTTAAGCCAGCACTGCCAAGGCCACCACTAAACCATGTCCCCAGTTGCCACATCCACATGTCCTATGAATCCTTTTGGGCTTGGTGACTCCACCCTTGCCCTGGGAAGCTTCTTCCAGGGCTTGATAATCCTTTTGGGGAAGAAATGTTTCCTGATATCCTGTCTGAGTTTCCATGAAGCAGTTAAGGCTCTTCTGGCAGCAGAGAATTGGAGATGGGAGCTGGTAAAAGGAAGAAAAGCTATTTTATCTATTCCTCTTAAAAAGCCTGGCTCCTGGGGATGGGGAGGGGTGGTGGGGAGTCTGTGGTTAGACATCCACTGTTTTCCCACCCACTGCAGCTCTGCTTAACCCTGTACAGCTGGGTGGGTGACTAAAATCCTCCTCTTCCAGCATTTACCTTGCATTTCCACTTGTCTTCAGAGTTCTGTAAAACACAGAGATTTCATTTCATTTGATTCTGTTAAAGATCAACAAAAAACCCCAAACCAAAATAACCTTCTTCACCTTATCTTTTTTTTTCTTTTTTTCCCCCAAAGCAAAACTACTCATCAGCTCCCATTTTCTGTGTGCATGGACATAAAACATGGAACAGTTGTATTAAACCCCTGCAATTTTTGGTTGTGTGTTTCAGGTTATTCTCTGAGTGATGTCCAGAAATGCACACAGAAGGGCTTTAATGTTGGTGTGAATCTTCGTAAAGTCTCTGTGGGGCTTGGAGTAGATTCAGCTGGCTGTAAAGCCCTTTTGAAAGAGATTGGAGGTAAGCATGGAACACTTCTGCCATCTCCTTTCTTTGTCATGGTGAAAGGAAGATTTTCTGAGCTTGTCTGCCTGAAATATTTCCCCACTCCCTCACAGCCACTTTTGGGTCTCCTGGCTAACCCCAGCCAGGCTTGACAGAGGAGGAGATGTTTCAAAGCTTAGGGTTTTCCCAATATTTTCTGTGTAGAGAGTAAACACCTCCTCAGCATCCCAAGGAAAAGCAGGGACAGATTACCCACCAGGCCAGCACTGTGTTAAATATCAACCCCCACCCCTCAGCAGGGCCACCCAGCACGCCCCTTTCCACATCCTGATGGAGAAAACAGAGAGGTGATGGTGTTGTGGGATCCTCTGGGGACGTGGGGAGCTGGGGGTGTGCATGGGAGGAAGGTACACCTGGAAATGCCTGGAGGAGAACAAGGAATCTTCCTGGCAGTGAGGAGCGTCGGGCTGTGCGAGGACCTGTGAGCTTAAAACTGTAGGGAAGGAATTTAGGGGAGAGATGCAGGGTGGGGAATTCCTGCAGGGGAGCAGGAGGGACACAGCACACCCTGGGTAGGAAACCAGGTGAGGAAAACACGTGGCCTTTCCCCTTTGCCCCCCTGAATGGGACAGGTCACTGCAGCCCACAGAGGCACAGCCTGGGCAGAGCTGGGCACTTCCTGAGGGTGTTTTTGCAGACAGCACCGCCAGGAAGCAGTTTGTGGAGGATTTTGTCGTGCTGGTCCGTGGTGGAGCGAGTGAGCACATCAGCACCCTGGCCCACAAGGAGCTGCCCACGGCCGAGCTCATGCAGCAGTGGGGAGAGGCTGTGCAGTACAACCCCGAGATCATAAAGCTGAAGGTACTGCATCCCTCACCTCCTCCAGCCTCAGCTGAGAGCCTTGGAGAACTCTGTGTTTGAATAAAAAAGGTTCAGAGTGAAAAAAACCAACCCAGGAGTGATAGACCTCACTGCATGGCATAACTTCTCTAAGTGAGCATTCAAAAAAGCTTTAAAGGGACTGTGGTTGGAAATACACAAAGTAAACAGCTTTAACCCTTCAGCTTGGCTGTGCAGATGCCATTTCTTGCTGCCTGCTATGCCAGGCAGATCAGACAATCCACCTTCTGTTTTACCAATGTGTAACTTAGCAAAATTATATCTGGCAGCATGTGTTTTATAAGGGCTTCTATTTTCCTTGATGTTTATCAACTTCTGTGAGCACCAGTGACAATTCTTTCTGGTTCAGAAGGTCAGCTGGTTCACTGTGCATGCCTGGATGTTTGTGCAGATTTACTGAACCTTAAAAACAGGAGTTAGGCCTTGAAGAGGCAAGGAGTTTTGATCCTGGAGAGTTTTAGAAATGAAAAAAAGCAAGCAGAAGTGTGTAACAGTTCTGCCTCATCATCATTAGTGTCAAAATGAGTGACTAGAACAAAGGGGTCTGGACTGGTAGAGATGGGAGTTGATTTATAGTTGTTTTTCATTGTAAGACCTAATTTTAGGCAAAGATCTTTACATTTGTAAAAGGGTTTTTTTTCTCCAGAAAGAGGTGAATTTTAAAAAGGTGAAGCAAGCAAAAATCAGTAATTTGGAAATACAGCCAGTGCCCATCTGGCACTTGCTGCAGCCCCTGGTGTGCTGTGGACTGAGTGTCCAGAAATGAACTGGGAGGTCTCAGAGCCAAGAGAAATGCAGCCCTCTGCCCCAAATCCCACACACAGAAAAATCTCCCTCGAGGAACTGAGGTGTTCTTTGTCTTGCCTGGCATCAGTGACCAGGCTGCCCAGTGAAAAACCTCAGGCAGATGTAATTTGGATTTGGTATCTTCATTTCCATACCAATATCCCTGTGGGGCTTGAAGATCAAAAGTACCAGCGGAGTGTGACTAAATGTCAGCCCAAGAATGCTTAGTTAGGGAAAACTAAAGCAAATCAGTTCATAAATCATCTGCTGGAGGGACTTGGCAGGTCACTCTTAGTGTATTTCCTCGTTTGTATGATCTGAATTCAAAAAGCAAAGTATGGATCACAGATAATTGATGAAGAGTGGATGTACAGCAGCAGGAAATGAGCATTTTTTTTCTTTCCTTTTTATGGGAACGTTCTTCGGTTCTCGTAGTTGGAGCCTGTGACAGCAGGAGGGTGATGTCTCATGCTGACTGTGTGTGGCCTGCATGGCAGCATCTCTGCAGTGAGGATGGGAATCTGGGATGGATCCTCTGCTGGCACATGCAAATATCATCCCCCTGGCAGCAGTGGGTGACTGGCACTATTGACACCCCACTTTAACTCCCCCTGGTTCTCAGGAGGAAAATAAATGTGTGAGCCAAAGTCTCCTTGGTCCCTGCACGTTCACTGTGTTGAGCACCCCCTTGTCTTCTCTCCCCAGCCCCATCTGCAGATGGAGATCAAATCCTCTCCCTTCTGGAAGGGAATGGAAACCCTTACCTGGGCTCCATAAAGACAGAAACCAGCCTTGAAATGCAGGAGTGGTGAAGGTGGAAGTGCTGATGTGAATCCCTGTGCCTCTGGCTGTGCTGGGAGGCTTAGGAGGACATTTTTGTGGATGGTTTCTTAGGGGACATTTTTAAAATCAGAGTAAGAGATCGCTCAGAAAACATGAAGTTTGAGCAAGTCTGATCTATAAATGTCTGTACCAGGAACGTGGGTGAGGAAGGATTTAATGGAACTCCTGTGCAGCTTAGCCTGTTTGCCAGCCAGCAGCTTGGCTGCTGTGTTTTGTTGCACATTTCCAGCTGCTCTGGTGTTGGAAACCAAGGGGAGCATCCCTGGGTGTGTTCCTGGCATCGTGACCTTGTTGTTTTTAGCAAACAGCAGTGGGAAACCTGGAGTTTGTGCCACACAGCCTCCATTTCCCTCTGCAGCTGGGCCACCACCGGCCTGGGGATGTTCAGCGTGTCTTGAGCATGGGAATTAATGCAGTTCCTCCCCTCCCTTTAGGCAGAGCCACTCTATGAGCTGGTGACTCCCTCTGACTTGGCTGATTCCAGCAAAATAAAAGAGAACCTGCGTCGGGCTGTGGATGAGTTCCAGCTGGAGAGCAGTTCCTGTCGCTGTGCTCCGTGCCACGGGAACGGCATCGCCCTCCTGAGAGGTACAGGGGTCCTGCTCCTCTTCTCTGCCCTCTTGACTGGAATCAGTTGGGAGTTTGTGGGGAGCACGTGGCAGGCAGTCTGCTCTTTAGTTCCTCCTGTCATTTCTTTCTCAGGTAATGACTCTGTTTTTAAAGTTGCTCTGTTTGTAAAGTCCTGGTAAGTAAAGGCAGCAAAGTTAAGGGATGAGTCTTTGTAATGGCAGTGACCATTATCTGTGTCCGTTTTACAGGAGAATTTGTTACTTCTCAATTATCCATTTAAAAAAAAAAAATCTTTGGCATCTTTAAGTCTCCTCCTTTTGCTTTTAAGATTGCTTCCATCCTCCCGAAGTGACCACTGTCTCAGCATTAATTAGTGTTTGTAAAAGTGTTTTGAAGATGAGAAGCACCATGTAAGTGCCAAGCACAGTGATCACCACCACCTCCCCCTATTTCTGATGGAAGCTGTCCTCCTTTATAAGCAGGCTGTGATTTAAAAAATGAAGGGGAGAAATAATCAAATTAAATGAAAACCCGCTCTGCCTAAACAAGAGATATATGATGTGATGAGAGCTTCTAACAAAGGGACCATTTTGTCAAGTGCCTAATTCCAATCTGCATCTGCAAAAGTCCTGATGAGAGTCGTTATCAGCAAATTGTATCTAGTGCAGAAAGGATCACTTCAGGTACCAGCCGGCTGATTGTAGCACTTCAAGCATTTGTCTCGTGGTGACCTTTGTTTAAATAACTTTGTAGGAGCTGAGCCCAGGTCAGTATTTCATCTAGGATCTTCTCAGCAAAAGGTTTTAAATGACCATGTATTTTCCTAAGTGGGAACTTTCCTCCAGGTTCCAGATGTGGGACACACACCACAGTCCTGGGCAGCCAGAGCAGGGATTTTGGGCTTTTCCTCTGCCACAAAGCCAAGTCAGGGTATTTCTGTCCTGGCTGGTCTTTCTGGGTGCTGCAGTTTGTTCTTTATCAGCTTTACCAAGAGCTCTCTCCAGAGACCCCACCTGCAGTGCTGTGTTCAGCTCTGAAACCCCAAATACTGAAAGGATGTGGAGCTGCTGGAGCCAGTCCAGGGGAGGCCACAGGGGAGGCAGGGTTAGATGGGATACTGGGAATTAATTTCTGGCTGTCAGGGTGGGGAGGCCCTGGCACAGGGTGCCCAGAGAAGCTGTGGCTATCCCTGGATCCCTGGAAGTGTTCAAGGCCAGGCTGGACAGGGCTTGGAGCAACCTGGGACAGTGGAAGGTGTCCCTGCCCATGGTAGGGGAGTTGGAATGAGATAAACCTTAAATTCCCTTCCAACCCAAACTATTCCAGGGTTCTGTGATCTCTTTTGGAGAGGAGCAGAGGACTCTGTGGTCCCCTGGCTTGTGGAATTGCACCAGTGAGTCTGAGGTTGAGCTGCAGGGCAGGAACAAATGGCTGGGGAGGTGACAGAGGTGGCAGGGCTGTCACAGCTCCCTTCTTCATTGGTATTGATCCCTTCAGCACCGGAGAAAAATGATGACATTTCACCCTCTGTCCCTTCCTCGCAGAAGATGAAGTGCTGGAGAGGAGTGGATGCCTGCTGGGAAATGTGGCTCCAGCTCTGTAATTCCCACCATCTCTGCTTGCTTTCAGGAGCAGAGTGTGAGTGCTTGTGTCCCCTCGGCTACAGAGGCACCGCCTGTGAGATGGGCAGGAGGGAAGGTGAGAGGCTCCCAGCTCCAGGGAGACAATCCCAGCTGTGTTAGGAGCATCCAGGGATGGCAGCTGATGGGTGGGGAGTGATGCCAGCCCTGGCTGTCCCCAGTCTGCCCAGCCCAGTGCACCCAGCTGGGCCCCTGCAAAGGGGACAGCTGTATTTTCCCTGCCCTCTTCTGAATTTCTCTGCCCTCCTGAGGAGGTGGGTTTATTTCTGCAGCTCAAAGCTGTGTGTACATGCCTTGCAATTGTAGCAAAATACAAACTCCTGCCTGGCTCACAATCCTTGGAAAGCCTCAGGTCTCCTCCTAAGGAAACAGCTCTGTTTCCTAAGTTTTGCCCTTTGATAAAGCCAGCGTGTTGCAAACTGCTCTCTCCCAGATATGCTACCATGCATTTTAATCTTAAAATCTTATTATGTTGTTTTGAAGCATCTATTAATGCTTCTTGGTCACTTTATATTTCTGCTGTCTCCTGACTGATGTTCTTAAATCCTTCTAGTTTAGGATCATCAGTGAATTTAATAATTTTGTTTACTTCTTCCAGCTCATTAATTTAGATGCTAAATAATACCAGATCCCAGGCACCCAGAGCTCTGGCACCGTCCCACAGTTTGATGCACTGCATTTATCACTGGCTTTGTTTACAGCCTTACCCGGTGCTCATTCTGCATGGCTGTGTCCACACTGAGCCAGGCTGAAATGCACTTTAAGCCAAGATTTCACTGAAGCAGGGGTCACTTTTGTGGGTATTTCTAGGGAAGCCCGTGGAGCTTTGAACAGTGGAGTCACTGACACCTTACCTGAGTCTGTTTTCCACACACATAGTCACATCCAACCCTCCCAAAGTTCACGTCCATCCATTTGTCAACACTGTAACTTCATTTCTCACTCCCATTTCCTCCTTTTATGTTTTGCCTCCGTGATTCTCAGGATTTTGAATTTATGTCACTCACATGCTCAGAGTCCAGAAGAATCAGTGTAATAGGAAAAGCAGTGGAGGGAAAGCTGAATAGTCAAGCTGTTGTTCACTGAAGTGCTAACACTGCCCCAACCACCTCAAAATGTGGCTGAGACAAGTTTAGTTGGTCTGTTTCTTATCTAAGTTTGGAGTAAGACAAAGAGAGAAACATCCTCCAAGCAAATAAAAAGCTAATTTACTTTCCCCCCCGCCCCTTCACGTCTTCCTGAAGAGTGGTTTGAACAAACACCAGAAATGCTGAACAGAGAATTAACATCCCTAAAACAGTCACTCATTGTTAATGACTCCAGTATATTGTTAGTGATGTGGACATGGGCAGAGCTGTTTGTATTCAAGAACGATTCATGGGAGCTGACAGCTCTTCCCATGGAAAGAGCTGCTTGTTTCTCACAGTCCTTTCCAGCTTTGCTGTTTGTTTCTCTTTCCAGATGCTGCTGTTAATGGTAACTGGGGGTGCTGGGCCAGCTGGTCCCCATGTTCAGGAGGTCAGAGGACCAGAAGGCGACAGTGCACCAACCCTGCCCCACAGAATGGTGGCTCCTCATGCTCAGGGCCAGACTCTGAGACAGCTCCTTGCTAGAGGGAATCCGCAGGGACTCGCACAGAACTGATGGGCACTTGGCAGGCTGCTTGGGAAGACCTCACCTCACTGAATTTCTGAGTTGCCCTCACTTTGTCCATGGGTCTCATCCAAACCAGAAGAATTTCAGAGGACACTGGGAGCTGGGAGGGTGTTGGGAACCACACCTTTGGACATGCAGTTGTCCTGTGGGATTGAATGTGCTTACTGACCCCAGTATTTTGCCTTTTCCCTGTCTTTATTGCAACAGGCTAAATGAGACAAGCTTTATCTCTGTCTGCATTTGCTAGCTGCATGATTTCAAATTGTTCTGTCTCACTGCTGAAGGTTCCTTAGAGATAAGAAGAGACGCTTTGATCTTACGTGCAGCAGGATGTGCACCAATGCACAGCTTCTGTGAAGGCAGCTGTGTCATGTGGAGCAAAATACAGCACATTAAAGCCTAAATCCCAATGAGCACAACAGTGTCTAACGTGACATTTAGAGCCACTGTGCCTCACTACCCTGCTTTCCCAATTTATTGTGTTTTTGCCACCCCTGCCGGAAGCAGGGACACCTTCCACTGTCCCACATTGCTCTGAGCCCAGCCCAGCCTGGCCTTGGACACTTCCAGGGATCCAGGGGCAGCCACAGCTTCCCTGGGACAAATGGAACATTTTGAAAAAGCTGTCTGTACATCCCCTGAGGTCTTCTGCCCTTAGTAGCTGCCTTTGCCCCACACAAGCTCTGATTCATCAGTGTGATGCCATAAAGGCCAGTATTCCCCCTGCTGCTGAGTCCACCCAGGTGGGACATCTGACTTGGAGAGAGTTCACTGTGAAAAGAGACAGATTGAATGGTTTGCCCTCCCTGGAGCTTTGCATCACAGTCCAGGTCTAACAGCAGAGGGACTGAAAACACTGCAGCATTCCTTGAGCCTGGATCGTTCCAGGGACTTGCCTCCTGCAGCTCTGTTGGTGGCTAATGGTTTTTGCAGAGACATTTGGTTGGGCCAAAACCAGCAGAATAACCAGCAACAGCTTTGCTCCAAAAGGCAATTCCGCCAGTGCAAGGTTGTTCATGAGTGTTGAGAGTCTTCTAACATCTGCAAGGTCACACTCTTGTTCCAAGGGTTTTTAGCAGAGCTGCTGCTGGTGGGCTGGTATCGCCCGTTCCTTTCCTTTCCTTTCAGACTGACGTTGTCTGAATGCAATTCCAGGCTCCCTGACATCTGAACAATGGAACATGCATTTAGTTGTAGCCCTCATGCCGCCTCCACACTTTCTGACAGGGCTTCTGTGACAGCTGTAAGAAAGGCAGAGCACATTGCATATGTAAAACAAGAGGGCTCCGTGCTCATTATGGGCTTCATCATTTAGCTGCCAACCCAAAACATTTCCCTTCTCCACTGCGTAGCTGCGATACCTTTTGTGTAATGGAAATTTGCCAAGAGATTCTCTTTTGGGTCATGATCAAAGAGGTCACTGCTTGAGTGAGGTAGGATATTCCTCCAGGTGTTTTGCAGGGGCTGTGTAGGAGCTCTGGAGATGAGGACCCTGAGCATGGTTCCTGGGTGCCTCTGAGGACACGAACTGCAGTGTCATTGCCTGCCCTTCTCGAGAATCATCAGTGTGATCTGATTAAGAACATTTCTCAGATGAGTCAAGTGGCTTCTTTAAATTTAACCACCTTTCCTGATCATCGAGCTGGTTAAACACGCAGCAGTGGTGCCTCTCTCCACTGCTGTGGCAAGGAGAGCCAAGTGTAGCAACCTAAATTGCTCCCAAATCAGAAAAAGGCAGATTTTTTGAAGTGGTGGCAGTACCTGAGTTTGTATATTTGGGGGTTTTTTTGGTTTTTTTTTTTTTTTGGAGGAAGAGAGGAGAGATTTGACAGTCATCAAGATCATCAGGATAGCCTGACTGAAGAATGAGTTCAGCAGTGGTGGAATATTCAGCCTGTAGGCTTAGAAGCCTCCCATAAAGGACATAACTTTATCTTGTCCTTGTGATTTTGTGCTTTGATTCGCCTGCCTAATGATTTATTACGACCTGGGGGGCAATAAAAAATACTGTGCTGAAGCTTTTATTGTTTCATTTTGCTTCACATTAAATTTTGGTACCATCTTTTACTGGTGTTCCCAACTCTCACTCCCAGTGTAAGTTCAGATTAACAACCCACGTGTGAGGGCTCAGGAAGGCTGCAGGTGGCTCTGCACGTGTTCAGCTCTGCTCCTGCCTCTCCAGCCCATCTCTCTGCTTAAGATCCTCGTCTCAGCAGGCTCTGCTACATCCCATCTTGTATTTTCACAAGTTTTCTTGAGGAGAAGAAGATGACAGACACGGAGAGGCTGTGTTTATTTGCACCTCCCTCCTTGAAGGCATCGCTGCTGTGGTATCACAGCATCAGAAAGTCCCAGAAGGGAATTTCAGGTGAGTTGTAATTGCCACATCCAGCTTTCCCAGGACAAAACCAGCCACCCCTAACATCTCCATCAGCAGTGGGACTCTGGAATGCTTTCCAGACTGGATTCATGTGCTCCCTGTTGTGTTGTATCACGGAGACACTACCTGCAAGGCTGGAATGTGGTCCAGGCTGCAGCTGGGGACCTGCAAACTCAGTATTGCTGCAGCACTTCACCATGCTCCTCTTTCTCCCACTGTCAGATGGATGCAGTTGTTCCTTCCTGCCCAGGTTCTCTCCCACATGGAGATGTTCTGCTCAAAGCAACCCAACAAGTCCACGCAGAGGTGTAAACAGTCCCCAGATTTTCAACTCCTTGTTCTACCCTGATGGGTGAAGAGCCCGCTGAGCACCCAACACATCTGCCAGATTTCAGGTCAAATCATGCCTGCAGATTTATCTTCCTTTTATATCTCATTTTAATATCTTCTGCTTCTGTAAGTCAAAAAGCTGGAGTTGAATACAGTCATTATTACCAGTATAAACAAATATTTTTACTTGTTTGTAGTGCAGCATCACAGGTCCCACTGTGTTGGGCATGACAGAGAACAAACACCAGTCCCTCCCCAAACTCACCAGAACCTGAAACTTCTTTTGTTTCGGGTTTTTGTGGTGGGATTAAATGTTTTGTATCTCCCTGTGCCTGTGCGTTCCACTGTATAAAAAGGAAGACAACAATTTTTGAGCTGCTCTTGCCAGGGAATTTTTGCCTGCTCCAAACTCCCAGACTCAGAGGGACACAGGAGCTGGGGCAGCCAACGTGACATTGACCCCGAGGTAGAAAACAGCTCTGTCTCAAGCACTGCCCTTATCTCCTCTTCTGTTAGCTGGTTATCTGGAGCCTACACCTTGCAACCTCAGGTGTATTGTCATCAATCATTTCCCATTTTCTTCTGCGTGCTGGTTCCTCTCTGCCCTTCCTTTGTTAATAACCCAGTTTGCCTATATCCATAAAAATATCTGATTGTGATACCATTTATCCAAAGCGCCATACATCCATCATCTGCTTATGAGCGAGATAAACAAGGTCTCCTGGGAAATATGCCTCCAGAAATATGTAGGATAAATAACTATATCAAATGTATGTCAGTGTGCAAGAGGGGAAAATCCATTCATTAAAACCGGGGTGGAAGTGCAGTGTTTTATTGTACCCTCTAAGCTTTTAGTTTAACTAAGAAACGCACACTTTTGCTGCTTATCTCATCTTGCACAACTCTCCTGCTGCCCACTTCAGCATGAGATATATTAGCTTCTTCCACTGCCATTGTAAATGTGTAATTGCTCATAATCTTTTCTTCTTTTTTTTTTTTTTTTTTTTTTCTCCCAGGCCTTACAGGCAGCTTCTTCCTTTCTTCTGACTTCAGCTTCACTGCTCCTGGCTTGCAGCAGGAGGATGTTTGAGCCCTGGGGTGGAGGGGGAGGAGAGGGGCACTACCCACCTGCCTTTGGTGTTTGAAGGAAGCCCTTGGGTTTGTGTCTCAGTGCCTTGGGCTGCGAGGTAAGGGATGAGAATGAACAACTGCAGGTAAAACACAGGTTTTTTGCTCTTATTTATATGGTTCATGGTGGCATTTTGCATGCAGTTTCTTTAATCATTTGGATTTGTGTGTGTGTGTGTGTGTTTGTGGTTCTTTATGATTGATCCTTCCAGAAACAGCTTTAAAAGCTGAGGATGCAGCTTGTTTTCCTGCAGGCTCCATCTTTTCCAAGCCTCCAAGGCATCAGATCTCTCTGTTCATTAATTTCTCCCCTCTGGTCAAAATTGGCTTTCTGACTGAGGTGACTTTATACTCCTTTACTTGCAGGCATTTTCCTGAGTCCCAGGAAGTTGATGTAAAGGTAAGAATTGCTTGTGAGCCAAACTGGTCCTGGTCCTTGTGTTTCCACATAACCTGGCAGCCCAATGCCAAGCAGCATTCTTTAAATCACATGCTGTGATCCTACATTTCACATTCCTCTGGGATGTCTGAGTCACACCAATCCATGGGTGCTTCGTGCTGCTGCATTTCCTGACACAGAAGACATCAAATTCAAGCTCTCAGGAGCAAATTCCTCTCTGGGTGAACAGCTACTTCACCCAGAATAGCAAAGTTGGCCCAAAAAGCCACAGCTTTGCCCCTCAGTAAAGGGATTTTTCACAGAACAATCCATCTCGGGGTTCGAGACAATGTGGTTTCTTGTTTTCAGCCCATAGTTTCATTTACAAGCAAAAGAGAAGTGGTGAAAAAATTGGCCTTTGGCAAACATGCCCACAAAAGAAAAATATGGGGCCAGATCTTCAGGTGCCATAAATCAACTGCAGTGAAGGGGCAACACTGATTTACATCAGCTGAGTGTCAGCCTGTAAATCCCCACTGACACACAGTTGAAAAACAAGCATTTCCAAGCACCTGAGCAATTTCTTTCACTAAACCACGATTCCTTTCTACTCCCTCTCTCCATTCAAATGCCTACAGAAGGGCTGCTTTGTGCTTTGAGGTTTTGGTGCTGTTGTTCATAATGCCTGATTCCTTCTCAGGGCTTTCTTCCCCCCTTCTCTCCCCTGTAATGAAAAGCTCAGTAAAATGAAGTGCCATTTGCCTTCCGTCCATCCCGGGTTTTTGTGGCAGTTCATTAAGAAGAGGGAGCTGCAGGCTCTCGCCGTGGTCTCTGGACACAGTTCAATACTGTGTGCATTCTAGTGCCGAGATTTACGTCTCACATTCAAAAAAACCCTTTAAATCAAGCAGCCTGTTAGCATCTTCTCAGGCTCTGTGTGCCTGGGAGATAAAATGCCTGCGTGCTAATAGTCAATTCATCACTGATCTTACAGAGGAAAAGCCTTTGCTTGTGTGGGAACATCCTCTGCCCAACGGTTGCGTTAGAGCCTCTCTGTTTATTGCATTATTTATTTATTCAGAATTCCTCATCGGCTTGGGCTTACATTTTGCAGTGATGCTTCAGCATCTTTGGGCTGAAGCCTTCGTGCAGAGCAGCATATGGCTTTGCTGCAAACGCAGCCCTGGCCAATATGCTGGACCTACAAATCTGACAGTGCCAACTTACAAAAGTTTTCGTGGTACATATGTCAGTACCAACTGCATAGATTGTGAGCTTTTCATGTGTTTCCCAAAGGAAAACATATAAACTCCCTGAGAGTCAAGCTCAGTTATGTAAACACTCGCAGTGAATTTATTTCCTGACACGCTGTGGCCCCACGGTCACCCAGCAGCAAAGCCACCTCCTTTGGGTGGATTCTCTGCCATCTCCTGTGCTGCAGCAGTGGTGTTGGGCACTGGTGGGGCTCCCATCCCATCTGGTGGGGCTCCCATCCCATCTGGTGGGACAAAACCACAAGAGCAGTTGGTTGGGTTTTACACAGTGAATTCAGCTCATGTAGAAACACTTTACCAATTTCTCCCAGGGTTAATTCTACTGCACACCTGGAGTATTTATAGCCCAGCCCAGGTTCCAAACAGCGCTGTTCCAGGCACATGGGGCTTTCAGCAGGCTCTGCTCTGGAGGTTTCTCCCAGCACAGGGCTGCCCGCCGTGCTGTGGGGCAGGGTTGGAGCACTGCCGGCTGCGCCGCGATGTCCCTGCCTGGCACGGGGACCACCCCGACCAGCAGCTCCAGCGCCCGTCCGTCTCTCCACCTGGGGAGCCACAGAAAAGAAAGGGAAAAACAAACAAAAAAAAAAGGGAGTTCAGGTCTGGCTGAAACCTCTCTGGATATGGACTCCCTGCTCTATCCCAGCCATGCCCAGGCTGTTTAGAACAAGGCACTTGCAAGACAGGGCAGAGGAAACATCATCACCCCAAACACCAACAGTTGTTTCTTTTCTTTCTCAGCTCATTTGAAAGCCCATGCCTTGGTTTTCCTTTCCCAGAGGGCAGCTCACAGTTCTCTCTGCAGCAACCCCCTCACCTCTGACCAAGGCAGAGGGACAAAAGTCCCCGAACATTGTGGGGATGTGTGAAAAGTCCTTTTGGAGATGGGTCATTTCAAAGCTTTTTCATTACACTACAGACTGAGTTGTCAGGAGCGGTCGATACTATGGATTATAGCAGTGCTCCTGAATGATGGGAATGCTTGATGGCTGTCATTTACTGTCGTTTTTTATTTACTCATCTGGCCTTCATGCCTGGCTTGGGCAGTTTATTAATCCAAACAGCGCAAATGGATGTGTGCGCTCGCACTTAGTGCTGGCTGGAAAGATGGGTTTTCCATCTGCTGGAACACTGTGCTTTTAAAAAAGAAAAAAAAAATTAGTTTGGTCCTAAATGAGTTTTGGAAGTGAAAATCTGAAATTGAAGTTCCCCATGAGTTAGAAGTGAGCCTGTCCCCACTGTTGGTAAAACCAAGGAGCACAGGGCTGACTGGTTCAGTGCACTGCTTTGGTGGCAGGTCCTGAGCTTCCCAAGCAAATTCCTGAGGTTTGGAAACAACTGAACTTTTTCAAGAAACCCACTTTGCAGTCAGTGAAGCTAAACTTTGGCATTCAGCCTCAAAAACCATCTCCCCAGCTCTGCTCCAACTCCTTATCTCATCACAGCTTTGATTTTCCGCTGGTGAGACCCTAGTGATGAGCCCACGGTTGAAGGCCTGGAGCTCTGCCTGGTGGAACTGCTCTGAAGATGGATTTTTCTGCCAGCTTCATGTGCTGAGATTTAGATTTTTTTTTTTTTTGTCATCATGAATCAGGACAAAAATATCTAGAGAGAACTGCAACTTTTTTTTTTTTTTTTTGNTATCTAGAGGGAACTGCAACTTTTTTTTTTTTTTTTTGGCAGTGAAAGAGCCTGTTCTGACCTCGGCTATTTTTGCTACCCACTTAACTTTTTAGGATAGTATAGAAAGTGACAAAGAAAACATAAATATAAGCCTGTCACTTTGGAAAAACATATTTTTTCACCCCAAAATAGACACTTTCCTCTAGTCAAAAGGCAGCCCAGGAGGGGATGGGAAATCTGGCAATGTAGCAACGTTTTACTAAAACAGCATTTTTGGTGGCCTCTTGTGTGAGCAGTTGCTCCACCGGAGCCTTGCCCCTTCCCTCCCCTCCCTGCCTGATGAGGTTTTTGCTCTCCCCCCTTGGAGCAGCCATCCTTAGTGGGATGCCACGAACCCTCCAGAGGATTTAATCCAGCAATGAAACACACTCTCATTTCCACTACTCTATTTGTAATAGTCATAAAATCCTAGAATTCCGTGGGTTGGGAGGGAACATCTCATTCCAACCCCTCTGCCATAGGCAGGGACACCTTCTGCTAGAGCAGGAAGCCCCATCCAACCTGGCCTTGGACACCTCCAGGGGTGGGGCAACCTGTGCCAGGGCCTCCTCACCCTCACAGGGAAGAATTTCTTCTTTATCTCTAATCTAACCCTGCTCTTTTTCAATTTAAAGCCATCCCCCTTTGTCCTGAGCTGCTAAACTCAGTCTCCTGCGGGGCTGCTCAGGACAACGCAGCAACAAAATACAGGAGGGAAGGTGGGATGGATGTGTGGATGCCAGGAGCTGTTGGATTAGCCATGTGGAAGGGGAAATCCATCGCCTTGGCTGCCTTTGCCCCTCCCCTGCTGAGCCCTGGGCTCTCACCTCGGCGCTCAGTCTGCTCACAGGCAGGGCCCCTGTAGCCAGGGCGGCACTGGCAGGAGCAGGTGTCTCCCACCAGGACGGGCTCCCCGTTGTTGTGGCACGTCCCACAGCGGCAGGGGTTGAACTCCAGCAGGAACTCATCCAGAGCCCGCTTCAGGTGCTGCCTCTTGGTTTCCATGCGGCCGAGGTTGCTCCTGCGCAGGATTTCGTGGATGGGCTGCAGCTGCAGAGGGGGATGGAGACGGATGGCACGGAAACAATTTCAGCTGGGCATCAACTGGGATGCAGTGACATTGCTGGATGAATTCAGGACTCGGGAAAAACTCATTTGTCTTCCTCGACAGCTGCATGTACATCATGCAAATGTGTTGCTGCCCCAGTGAGAAACCACCGTTCCAAAACCTTCCTCATCCTGGAGGTTTGTGTGAGATTGGCTTTTCTGGACATGCTTTGGAGCTTTAGTATGGATTTGAATGATAAATTAAAACACCCCAGTAAGCCCGTTTTTTTGACTGATTTCTTAGTGCTGTCACAACCCCTGAGATCCTTGCATGCTTTTTGCCTTTTTGAAGAAAATGTTTTGGTAAGAGCTTTGGACAGAGAGTATCATCAAAATTTATTGCCATCCTATCATTTGCAGTGGCCAGATTGTAAAATATCCAGCAAATGCTGAGAATGAGGAATTTTGCCTATATATTTTTTGCCCTTTGATGTAGTGAAATAATACTGTCATCTACAGCTTTGGGAATGTAACTCACTCATCATATTTTCCAGCAGCAAAATCCAGTTCCTGTATACCAGTCAGCAAAAATAGGCCAGTTTGGGCAGCTGTAATTAGGACTTGCCCAACTGAATATTAGCATTCAAATGAGTATTAAAACTAAAACCTTGGGACTGTCTGGGGACACTTATTTACGTTTGTCCATTGATGCACCTGTGCAAAAGCTCCCTGTCAAGGCCAGGAATTTGTTCCAGAGGAGAGCTGGGTATCAGCTCACTGTGCAAGGCACAGTGAGAGTGATTTATGGGGAGGATCAGGATCAGCTGGGCTTTGGGAAGAGCTCTTAGGCAAATTTGCACAGGGCTGTTTGACAAACTGAGGGGGCTGCAGATAAGAGCTGCTGAAGTGGACACAAGCACTTATCGGCCGCTCCAGTTGCAAGGTGACTGTTCAGCTCTGGAGCGGCCAACAGAGGGGTCAGTGCTTGGTTTACTGGAAAACTGCAAGAAATTTTGCCCAGAATTGATGGGAACTTGTGCAACAAGGTGAATAACCTGAAGCTGGAACTGAAAGCACTTCTGTCTTATCAGATCTTTCCGCCACCAAGGTGCTGCCTGGGAAGGCTTTCACAGTCCTTCTTGCCCTGCCAATAACACAGATAATTCCCAAATCCATTTTCCCTTCTCCCACTCTCTGTCAGAGCTTTCAGACCTGCTTTCAGATGAAGACAAGAGGGATAGAAATGGCAGCATGTCCCTGCTGTGACAGAGGTCCTTCCCCCACACACCACAGCTGCTCCTGGAGCAGATCGATGATCTTGGCGTCTTGGGGTACCTGTGGTCCTGCTGGCCACAGCTGAGGAATTGTGGCCACCCCCTCATGCCTCTTCCAGCTCTACCCTGGATTATTTTTTTGTGAGGTTGCTCTTCTCTGCCCCTTTCCATCCCCTCCGCTTGCACATATCTCCTCCCCCCCTTAGAAGCCCTATAAGGTGCTTCAGTGCTCTTCCCATTTTATGGGGCATCCAGTGAAACAAAAGGGAGAGTTTGCTGATTTTTATGGCCACAGACCCTTTTTTTGGAGTGTGGAGAAAGACAGTACCCACTTGACAAAGTAGCCAGGAGCTCTCTGCTCAGAGAACTCCTGGAGGGGGGCTGTCTATGCAGAGCTTTTGCTGGGTGGGGGGAAACAAAACTCTTTCCCCAGCCCCCTGTGAGTCCCCAGCTTATACAGGAGGGCTGACAGCATCAGGGAGAATAATGGGGGTGAATACAACTGCAGTTCATTGTGAAGCTGTTGGGGAATGCATCAGAAACTTAACCTGGCACTAATCCAGCATTAAGCTCCTTGTCTATCTCCCTGTGGATGCAGTCGGTGGGAGATGTACTCCCCATTGTGAAATGAATAAGAGGTTACCAGATCAGTGGCCCATTACATTTAATCTTGTTCTGTGATGGGATCACAATAAAAATACGAAATGATCTGCTCGGCTACACTTTCATTCCTTAGAGCGGCAGAGTTTCTTCAACTGCAGAAAAGCCTTACCTGGAAATCAATAACAGCAGGATTATATTTTAATGACCTTCCCCAGTGACGATACATTTTGCCATCCCAACTGTTCAGGAGCCCTGCGCTGTAACCGGTATCGCCCCCTCTAATCCGGGGAATAATATCTTCCACCACTGCACTGTGGCTCTCTGCATCTGGAAAGTTGAATTACACACGGGTTATTTAGCTGCTGTTTCCACACAGGCTCCAGAAACTGCCAAATGGAGGTGAGATCAGTCGTGCAGGGGGCTCTCAGGGAGCTGCCTCCTGGGATGGATGGCAGCCCGGTGCTCCCTGCTTGTGGGGTGAGCCCTCATCCCAAACCCTCTAAGCTGGTAAGACCCAAAGAGCCTGCACTCCTCCAGCCTTGGTATCTGGGTAGGACATGGGCAATAGGTCACACTGTCCATAGCTCATTGTCAAATGTACAAATTTGGGAGTTCCTACCCTCTCTGAGTGCTTTTTATAGTCAATTTTGACTCTTATTTTAGTTGCCATGCATGCCCAGTGTGTCATTGCTGAGGACTGCAGCCTCCCATGCTCTGTCTCTAATGTGGCACTGCTACATCAATTCCTGCTCTTTTAAGAGGGATCAGTAGTCCTGGAGGCTTGGACCCAAAGTTTCTGCAGTCCTACCTCTTCTGGGGGTTGACACCAGAGCTCCCTTCCTCACGCCTTGTGTGACCCTGCTCGGATCTCCCTGCCCAAGTGACCAAAACAAGTGACCCAGGGTGCCTCAACAGACCCCTGCCTGCTGCTGTACCTTTTTTCTGAAGTCCTTTCTTTTTGCAGTCAGAGTATGTCAGAGCTGCACCCAGATCCAGGACCTGCTTGCTGGCTGTAATGCCAAGGGACAGGCCAAAACAGGCACTTATCTCCTCGGTGCTGATGGCTGCAAAACAGAAAGCAGACAGGTAAATTCACTGACTTGTGACGTTCATTTTCCTACTTCTTTTTTCTATTATTAGAGAAAAGATTAAGTTATTTTCACAGCTTGTATTTTGAAGTCAAGAGCTATTCCGGGCAGAGGACAGTGGAAAACCCCAATATTTTATTGGGGTATGGTGGGCCTATCATATAATAGGTGTAAAAATTATTTCCTTAGAAAATACTAGTAGTAAAAATCTTAACACAAGGCTTCAGGCACATATGTCCTGTTTGATCTACATATTTGACAAGAAACCTTTATTCTTTTTACAGATTAACCATAACTAGGGTAAAGCTGGGCACAGCAGCTGAAATCAATAGATCCTCGCTAATTTTCCGAAACTCAGGATCTGACCCACCTATTAATGGCTTAAGAAGCACCTTTAGGTAGTAACTTGGAAAAAGTCTGTGTGCTGAGAGCTGCCAGAGCTTTCCTGCCTGCTGCTGCCAGCACCACCACATACATCATGAAAATATGTAACTGGAGACCCATGAAGCGACTGCAGAGGAGAGAAGGGAACTAATGAGGTGGTTTCACCAAGGTAAGCAATGTGCATATTTCATACAGCCTGGTTTTATGTAAGCACTTCAGCATGCTGCAAATACAAGGCTGTCTTCTTTGGTAGTTAAAAAGTCCATTGATTTCAGTAAATGTGGGTCGTGTAAGTAATGGGTAACTTTTATATTGCTCTTTTTGTCAGAGGACCTGAAAGTGTTTTACAAAGGAGCCTGGTGATCAATACCATGGTATTGAAAGGAGGCACAGAGCTCGGTGGGGTTTGTGTGTTGTGGTTTAATGGTCTGAGGATTGAACCTCTGTCCAAAGCCCAACCTGGAGCATTGTCTGCTGAGCGGCCGTGCCTCAGCGCTGGGCAGCAGTGCCTTGCCTTGCTTGTGTTTAAAATACTGCTCACACACTCACAGCTCTGGTTTTGTGGAGTCTTGGAATGGTTTGGGCTGGAAGGGACCTTTAAAGGCCATCTGGTCCAGCCTTCCCACTTCATGGGCAGGGACATCTTCAGCTAGATGAGTTTGCTCAGAGCCCCATCCAACCTTGCTTTGTGTGTGCTCAGGGATGGGGCACCCACCACCTCTCCAGGCCACTTGTGCCAGTGTTTCACCAGCCTCGTTGTAAAACAGTGCTTCTTTAATCTACATTGACCCTCTTTTAGTTGAAAACCATCAGCCCTTGTCCTGTCACGAGGAGGCCCTGATGAAAACCTGTTTTTCTTTTAAGTACTGGAAGGTTGCAATGAAGTCTCTCTGAAGCCTTTTCTTCTGCAGGCTGAACAACCTAGATTCCCTCAGCCTTTACTCACAAGAGAGGTTCTCCACTCCTCTAATCATCTTTGTGGTCTCCTCAGGACCTGCTCCAACATTTTCATGTCTTTCCTGTGCTGGGGACCCCAGAGCTGGATGCTGCACTGCACCTGGGGCCCCACCAGAGGGGCAGAATCCCCTCCCTTGGCTTTGTTGGACCTCATGAGGTTTCCGTGGGCCCAGAGCTTGTCCAGGTCCCTCTGGGGTGTCAACTGCAAACTTATTCCCTCCTGCACACCCTTCAGGAGAGGCTCACTGGAGCCAGCTGGGGTGCAGATCTGCAAACCCTGGGGAAATGCTCAGCATCCTCAGAAAGGGGCTGCAAGTCCTGGCTTCAAACTGGTGAGAGCTGAAACATACTCCAAACTTGAGTGGGAACTGCATCCCACTGCAAAACTGGGCCCTTGAGAAAGATTAAACGTGCAGCACTCAATTACTTGTACTAAACTGTTCAACAGTTGTAAACACAGTGGGTAAAGTTCATTCACCCAAAGCAGCATGAGTGATTGCTTATCTTGGTGCTGGAGTGCCATAAAATTAAACTTGAGGAACACCCTGATTAATTGATTTGCCATGGTTCCCGTTGAGTAATTATGTTCAGCGAGGGGCTGTCGATACCATTCGCTATTGGTCGTGGCAGGGCCGGCTCTTGATAAATGAAAAGTGGTTATCACTGCAAAAGGGTGGCCACTGTAAATATTGGCACTTGAGGGGGGAGCCCTGATAGGGATTTTTTTTTTTTTATTTAATATGATATAATTTGCGATAGTTAAATGTGCTCGAGTGATAAGATTTACTGCTGCATTTTGAATTAATCAGAATATATGAAGACTCTTTCTAATTTACTCCGCGCATAATGTTCCTCCCATAAATGTTCTTGTAATGTGCGAACACATTATACTGTTTTCTGCTAAATAATAGAACCATAACAATCTATTTTAAAAACAAGTAATGAAAAATATTGATGGCAGAGCAACGAGGGACCTCGTTCTGACATATGTATTTATTTCACTCATGACCACATCCATATAAGCCCTTGCAGGCTGAAAGCTGGGAATGGGTCTGGCAGCAAAACTGCAGCCTTAAGCTCTGCAGCGAGCTGTGGATATCTAAACAGAGAAGGTGATTTCATTTTCAACATTCAGGTTTCCTAAATGCTCAAAGTCCAGCTCTGTGCCGAGCCAGATGCTCAGTGACCACCTAAGCTGTGTCTCATTTAGGGAGGACTCAGCCAAGGGGTCTTTTTCCTGAGTTTGTGCTTTAGTCACTGGTCTATGAAAAAATGAATATTCTCTGTTCCAGAGCATTTAGCAAACAGCCTCGTGGGCTGGGTGGGCACTCAGGATGCAGTGGTTGATTTAAAGCAGTGCCATGCTCAGCCCTGTGGGAACTCAGTGATGCATCTTCAGAGCTTCAGACTCATCTTAGGAAGCTCTAATTTTAAGACTTGAGCACTTATATCCTGATCCTAGCCATTCCTCAGGGAAGGAGGATAATCCTCTTGCAAATACAGCCTCCAAGCATGGCTGTGATCAACATTAGAGAAATCAGGGGTTTTTTTGACTGAATGCTTTCAGACAGTGGCATATCAGACACTGCAGGTGGCTCCTTCTGGGTCAGCGTTGTGTGACACAGAGCACTGCTGGCTTGGTAAGGGTGGACTTCCTGGCAGAGCCTGGATTAGATGAAAACTACAGAATGGTGCTGCACTAGAATGAAAATTAGATCTCTGCTGGGGCACATTTTTGTCTTTTGCCGGACTTCAGCATCCTTCTTTCCTAAGATAAGGCATCTCATAGCAGTAAATCTCCTTCCATGCACAGCAAGCACAAGATAAAGCTAAATAATAGCCTCCCTCCACATGCTCTTGATTAATTCTTCCTCTGAAATTGGCAGTCTGCTTCCTGAAGACTTGCTTGCCAAGACCTTGTTCACTTCTATATCACTCACCCTTCAAAGTGAAGAAGTGATTTGAAGAGGCATCGTGTTTCCAAACATTAGAGGTTCAGGAACTTGATGAAAATTCTCTCAATCAGTAATTTCTTGTGGAAAAATTGGCACGGTTAATGTGCAATATGGAGTGCACAGTTATCCTAATGCTGATGGGACCAAACCATTTCAGACTAAAGGCAGAATCTGGGGCAGAACTATGAAAATTACTGAAATTACTGAAACTATAGCAATTTGCACCTATTGTCCAAGATCAAAATTTCCTTCTGCATCAGTGTCTGGCCTGGAATTACCAAGGCAGTGGTGCCCTCAGCATAGCAGAGTGATGGCTCTTCGGGGAAGGGGGATCTATTGGATTGTTGACACCTTTACAGAAGTTGACAACCTGGTTAGTGTGCTAAAATCCCATATTATTGTTCTGCATCCCGTGTTTTTGATTAGGAAAAATGTTACGTTTTGACTCGCCAACAATGGCAGTTCTCACACTCTCGGCATCTGCAGTGAGTATTTTATCTAACTGAGATTTAGAGGTAGGGCTCTCCAGCCTCATACACTCCAATTTGTTGAGGACTGGAGCTAACAGGGGTCTGTTAGTCTTCAGATGTGGCACTAAGCAGGGTGAAGTGCCAGAGGCATGGCCGAGTGCAGTGTGATATTTCCATTTACAGAGAAATGCGGCCCAGAGAAATCCAAGCTAAAATGTGAGTGGGCTTGATGCCTTAGGTTTTAACTTCTGTATTTTTCAAAATTCTGTGCTGCCCAGTGTGTAACTCTGGAGTTCCCTGTTCCCTGTTCAGTGCTGCTCTCTGTGCTGGGCACACACAACAAAGCCTCTCCGGGGCTGCTCTCCAAGGACACCCAGACCCTCCTGGGCCCAAAAAGTATAAACCAAAAGCCTCTGAAAGGGGGGTAAGCTGAGGGGAAATGACATCATTAAACTGAAGCTTTAATTGGAGAATTAACCCTGATCTGCAAATGAACCAAACCTATAAAAGTGTGAAGAACTTGTGACCTGTTGTCCATCTTGGGGTCCATTCTGGCAGCAGCCTCTGGCTCCTGGGGTGCACCTTAAAGGCCCTTCAAATAAATACCCATCTTTATTCCCTTACTCCTGTCTAGTCTCTGTCTTTTAGGTGGCCTCTTAAGGCAGCAGGCTGATTTGCTGTGCTCTGGATGGCTTTGCAGCCTTTCAGCATTCATGGTTGTAGATGCTGAAAGGGCCTCAGCAGTGAATTTCTTCAGCTGTCTAGCATTTTGTGAGACCTCTGTCTTTCCCATGCAAGCTATCTTAAACAAAGTTACTAGTTCTTAAAATATCCACAGATGTGACTTGTTTTTGCCAGATTCTTATGGCTTCAACTAGAAAAACACTTGGGAAAGGACGTCTCAGAATTGGGCCAGTCCCCTCGAGGGCTGGAAGGCCAGAGACCAAATTACTTTATGCCATTTAACTCACTTTTTGCGAACTAACATATAAAAACCTTAGGAAAAAGCCATAAAATCATCTCTTGCCACCACTGATAGCTGACCCTGGACTTCGTGTGGTTTTTCTACGTGTCCATGTTGCAAGAGCGACACATGGTGAAGCGATAGGAGAAGATTAGCAAGTGACACTGAAAAAAATGGAGAAAATAATGCTCAGGTTCCTTCCTAAACTACCAAACCCTCACCCAGATACTTCTGAAATCAGAGCAGGAAGCACATTTTGGGACACTCAAGCTAATCCCAGGCCATGCGGCTGGTAGTGTCACCAGGTTGGAAATACCTGGTTTAAAGGTGAAAGCTGAGAACAGAGAATATATTTTGACCGATTATTTGATATATATTTGATTTTCTGACCGTTTCTTCGCATTTCCTCCTTATTGATGACAAGGATGTACTCAAAGACACCACCCATGGTGCCAGATGTCATGAAGTGGGTGCCGTAGTCATGGATGAATTTGGCGTACATGCCGTAGTTGTAGGTGTCTGGGAGGTCCTGCAGCGAGAGCAGCACATCTTCATCCAAAACAACGTTGTCCCTCCTCATCTTGAAGCGGGCTGTCTGCACCTTGGTCACAGCTCTAATGAATCCAACATTCTGCAGGTAAAGGAAGGAGGAGCTGCAGTCAACATTAAATTAAACAAATTAATTTCTAGTCTTTAGGCTTGCAGGGGATAAGCCTGAGTCTCTGACTGTCCGTATGTGTTGAAGGCATGGAAACACGCCCAGGTTTAAATGAAATAATGGTAATTCTGTTTGTAAAGTCTCTCTCTTACATGCTGTGGAGGGAAGTGGAGGGCCTTGGGAAGCTGGATACTATGGGGTTTTTTTAATTGATGTGTGAACACAATCAGACTTGGGCTCCACATTATCCCCCTCCTTTCCCCATTTGTTTTTCTGGTTTCCTTTCCATACTGTTTATTCCCTTTTTGCTTTTTTTCACAGCCTCAATCAGTGACAGAGCACAAGGGTCAAGCCCAGCCCAGCAGAGGGGAGAGTCTCTGGCCAGGAAGATGCTGATGGAGGGAGAATTTCCTGGATATACACCAGCTCCAAGACTCCACCTCTATATTTGCCGTTGCTTTGGACAAGTCTCCACTGCAACATGAGCAGCCCTTTAAATGATTCCTCCAATAACTGATCATCATTTAGCTGCAAACATCATGTGAGTCTGGACAAGGGCACAGTAAATACTATAATGGTGCTCATTGCAAACAGCTTTTAAGGGCATTTTAACTTGGAACACTATCAAAGTAATTCTTCTTTATTGTTTTCTGTCAGCAGCCGCGAGAGAAGTGGAGATGGGGCACGGTAAATGTGGGAAATACCAGCACTCATGTTATTAGATTGGAAAGAGGTCATCACAGCCAGTCCATGATGTAAACCCTCTGTGAGAAGTACACCCTATTACCAGGTACTATTTTTTCAGGGTGGTATTTTAACCTCCTGTAAAAAGTAGCCTATTTCCCCATCACGAGGCAGCTCATATTAATTTGAGCAAGATATATTTGCTACCGGAGATCATTCCGGGAGGATAATTGTTTTGATCAGCATCTTGATATTCCTTCCTCCCTCATCGTCACTTTTAAGCATTTTTTTATTTATGTGCCTAATGTAGCCATGAAACAGGATGGGGTGAGATGACATGTGCCGTGGCACTCTGTAATTCAATTTTATTCCCACTCCCTGTTTGCTACAACATACCAGGAACAGCAAACAGGATTACTAACGATCATACATTTGCAATTACATGAACAAATTAAGGTACAATTACCCTGTGTTAAAAAATGCAGTTGAGAGAATAAACTGACATAAGTTACAGCCAGACCATGCGATGCACAGATGATACGACTGGAGCAGATGCATCACTGATTTAGTTGGGGATTTTTTTTACCTTTGCATCGTATTGTGTGAAATTCTTCAGGGATCCTTTGCCACCTGATAAAGTCAGGCCCAGGTTTAACATGACATCTACGTTTCCAGGCCCAATTCCAATGGTGAAGCCCGTTGTTTTGGATTTATCACTTTTAAGGGCGTCAAGCAGGTCCTTTGAATCATCGTAAAACTCAAAACTGAATCCAGAATCAGCATGAGCCTAAAATGAAAGGAGCAGACATTAATTTTTCAGGTGCTTCCCTTCCTTTTTAATCACTGTTTCTTGAAGGAGCTGATAGTACCTCTGTTGAAGCCCGTGATGCTCCTGACAGCACCAGCACTGACTTCAGTGACTGTGAAATAAGGAATTAAGTTTTATTTGGAAATATGTGAAAAATGTGAATAAAGCCAAGCATTTTGCTTCATCCATCTCCAGGCAGGGGAGAGGTTTGTGCTTAGCCACTCAAAGCCAGAGCTGGTAATGGTACCTATTAAGACAGCCTGACACTTCCCATTATAAAACCCTCCTTCCAGTTCCTTACAGCTCTGCCAAATCCTAACGATTTGGACTGAATTTTTTTTCTCTCCAGCCTGCTTCTGGATGAATTTATTTAGGGAAAAAAAAAAAGAAAATTCAACATCTATTTACAATGGCAAGGCTAGAAAACAAACATTGTTTTGCCTGTGTTTTAGAGAAGTGACCTTTTCCTTGACAGCTCTACTTTGCTGGCACGTGGAATCGAGCAGCTCTGCTGAATCTGGGCTGTGCCATTTGCCAGCTCTCTAAAAAGCCAGCCCCAGTGTTCAAACTGGGGACTGAGGGACTCTGCCTGCTGGGAGGACATGAAAGCTACTTGCATTGAGTAGTATTTCCCAGGGTTAGTGTGTTTTTCATTCATTCACATCACAGAACATGATGAATGTTCAACAGTGTGACCAAGGCACCCACTTAGGATGTGGGAGACTGAAGCTGAATCCTTGCTCTGCTTGGATCAGGGTCTAACAACAGATGTGATCTCACGGACTATAGGTGTTGTGATCCATGGTGATGGGTTTCAGGATCCCTGTCTCACTCAGAATTTGGATTTATGCCCCTTGTAGCCATGCCATAGCTATAATAAAATGCTTTCAAAGATTGAACCAGCAGCATTGTCACCATTTTACACGTGGCCAACTCCATCCCTAGAGAGGCAACAGGCTGGTGCAAGCTCTACAGCTCATTGATAGCAGAATTTAGAGAAAACACCTTTCCCTTGGCTCTTACTTGGCTCTGACTTGGCTCTGACTTGGCCAGAGGAAGCAGTGGGGACGCCTGGGTGGTAAAGCTCATTAATTCCTTGACCTGCCATAAACCGGCATTTACACCATCGAGTGCCTGTTGAGGTACCTTAAAGACAACCTACAGAGAGCGGTAGAACGTGCCTAAAATCTCCGTGGGAAGTTTGGCTTTCTGCTAGGAAACTGCCTCTAAATTTGGCCTCCTGGAGCACTCACCAGGAACTGGTACACGTGGAAGTTGTAAGGCTTGCGGAAATACTTCTCGTCGTCTCCGTAGTGCAGGCGCTCGCAGGCAGCGTCGTACTGCAGCTCCCGCCACTCCCCGTTGTACACGTACTCACAGAGCCCCCCAAAAAACCCAGGGTCGTAGATGTTCTGCCTCCCCTCCTGCGTCAGGATGTTGTATCTTGGAAAGAAGTAGCGTTCGGGAGGTTATCCATAGCTCTGGTTTTTGTTTCCTCAGTCTCTGTCACAGGTTCTCCTGGCACTACAGGTTATCTATCCTCAGGCCTCTTGAGGAACGGGAATAGAACTTAAAGTTGGGTTGGCTTTGTTATCTCATGGCTGTCTCCTTCCCAAAGGTACCAGGAGACAAAGAGCCATTTTATTTCCAAGACATTCGTTTGGACTCAGATGCGAGAAATGGGAGAAATCGGTGAAGTTGCCCAGCCCCTCCCTGCAAGTACAGCTATGAAGGTCCCAAAGTCCTGGAATTCCTCCAAGTTCCTCTTGAGCCTAATGCATCTCATTGTCACAAAGTGCTTCCTGGCATTCTCTGCAATTATTTTCTCTCTTAATTTCGTCTCTTTATTTTTAATAATGGTCCCGTTTCTCAGGGTAGTTAACACCCTCCCTAGACATGAAGCCTGTGCTTTGCCAAGTCTGTCACTTACTATTTCCTTATTCCTCCTTCTTCCTCCTCTCCAGCCCTCACAGCTGCTGCCCTCTGAAATCCCTCCTATTACTTAGTATTCCATGTAATTCTGTGACCCAAAGTGAAAGTGTTATTCAAACTAGGCAGCAGCACTGCTCTTCTCAACAGGGAACCATCTTTAGGATTAAGATAGCAAATGCCATTGCTTTTGTGTGCTCTGCAGGACAAACACCTCAGAGACCAGAATTAGACAGGGTTCTCAGTGAAAATTAATGCATGTCTTGTAAAACTTTGGATGGACCATCCCAGGCCCTGGGCCAGAGAGACATTTATCTCATGGACTCCAGAGAGTATCCCATTGAGCTGGCGGGAAAGTTACCCAATGGCTGGCTCTATTCTCATCCTGTAGGCCATGTTCATAAAATCCTAGAATGGTTTTGGGCTGGGAGGGACTTTAAACATGATCTCGTTCCAACCCCTGTCACAGGCAGGGCTGTGTTCTCCAAGTGAAGCCAGGCAGTAGCTTGGTTAAAACACAAGATTTACAAGAATGTTGCAGTGCACAATTTGCCTTTCAAGTTCTTCTGGATTTCTCTTTTGCCTGTATTACCTGATCAAATTTTGAACTGAACAGGGAAACACTTTTTGTGAACAGGAGCATTTACATGTACTCATGTGGAGCTCAGGCTTTCTGCCTTGAATCTGTGCTCTGAAGTCCTAAATCTCCTTAAGGATGAATGTCAGCAGGGTGCTGCATCTCCAAAGTCTGATGTTTGCTTTAGTCTATTACTTTTAACAACTGGAGAAAGCTGTGAGATAACTGGGATATATTTTTACAGGAGTACAAAGAGGCCATCACAAGTACAGTGTGGCTGGGAGAGGCCAAGGTCAGGTAACAGATCTGAGACAGAATTTGAAATAAAAGCTGGAAGGAACCCTCACTGCTACTCATGGTCACATGGGACAGCACCTCCCCTTTGGGTTCTGTACAGCCCCCTATCAATTCATGGATCACAGCTATTACTAAGGAAGAGCAATATAAGAAACATAATCCCAGTTTGATTGCTAGAGGAGCAGCTATTGATTAATTACTCACCCTTGGGCTGCTTTTTCCGCCCCTGGGATTGGGAACAGATGTTCACAAGGGCTTTCAATGTCTTCATCCTCGCAGTTATCCTCATCAGAGCCATCTCTGCAGTCCCTCTCTCCGTTGCACACAAGGTGCCGTTTGATGCAGCGCCCTAAAGTGCACAGATGCAGGCGGTGGCTTATCCGCCCTCCAGAAGTCCTGGCTGGCAGCTTGCACTGATTGTGCTGCTTTTCACCCCCATCTCAGGGCCACAAGGAGTCGTGCTGGGTGTTAAACACGGTGCTATTCCACTGGGAATTTGCTTTTCCAGGCTCCTGGGGGAAGGTCTTTGTGACCTAAACACAGCACGGAGTCCAAGCTGGCCACTCCTGTGGGCTTCCACCAGGTAGGAATCAAGGTGAGGTCACCTCGCTGCCCTGACTTTATTTTCTAAAATTATGGTCTTGGAAAGTTGCTACAGGAATTGCTTCTCCCCTTGGCTTAAGGAAGTCAACTCCATCTTACTAAAGTGCATTTTTTCCTCTTCCCATTGCAGGAAGCATTTGGGGAGTTTATTGCAATAATTAGAGTGCAAGAAAGGATGTTTGCAGGAAAGGCAGCATGGGAGGGCTTTTGCTTCTGGGAGAAAGCCTTGAAGAGGGAACTGGCACTGCTTAATTTACCCCAGTGGAGTGATGACAACTTGCTCCAGCTGGTGAGCTGGTCACAGAGCTGACCTGTGGTTCCAAATTTCAATAGATTTTTCGTTAAATGCTCGGCATGGAAGTTTGAGCCGTTTGTGTGGAGACAAAAATCTGTCAAGGCTAGTCAAAGTTTCAGAGAACAGCCGTTTTATATCCTAATCCTCTGAGCTGGAGATGGCTAAAAATAACTAAATCACCCCAACAGATTGCTGGTTGGATTGATGATTGAACTCTGTCTCTAGCAGGGGAGAAAGCGGCGCGTTGCAGGAGCGTTGTGCCCGCAGAGGGGAGCGCAAGCGCCCAGCACAGCAGTTGGAGCAGAATATTCCTCCTCTCTTTGTTCCACTGAAAAATTCACATTTTCCATGTCACGCAGCCTCCTTTTCTACCCAAACCCGAGTGTAACATGGACGGATTTCTGTACCATTGTGGGGGAAAACACTGAAGAGAGGAGCTTTCCTGCTTTCTCCTGTTCTGGTTCACACTCCTGCTGCCCAGGGCAGGGGACTGATACCCTCAGGACCAAAACCTCTCTGGCAGAGCTTTGTGCCTGCTTCACTCACCTGTTTCCTTGCACTGGAAGTCCTGCCCACACGCTGGTGGCCCTGTGCACGGTGTCTCAGCTCGACAGGCTTGCTCATCCCAGAGGTGCCCTGCGCAGCGTCGCCCTCCAAACTCAGCTGGCTGCACCAGCCACCGGTACCGGTGCTGCACAGAGACACAGCCACCTGAATCCCCCAGAGACATCCCCTCTCCAGGCCATAAAGCAATCAAAACTATCATTTTTATCTATGTTCCTGGTTTTGGGGTTTTTTGTGTGTGTGTGTTGCTTAAAGACTTTGTGCATGATAAACAGAGGAGAGTCAGCAGAGAGTTTGGAGCTCAGGTTTGCCTGGAGTTCATACACGTGAGCTTAGAGGGGGATGGAATGGCAGTTTTAAAAATATCTCTGCTTTATACCTTGGAAAAATATGGCATTTTTCTAGATGCATATGCTTTGTCCTGCAAGGCATCAGGCTCAGATGGACACAGACACTAATTACAACACTGATTCTGCAACATTTCTGATGGATTATTAATGAGAATTGCTGCTCTTTAAACTAGGAAGGGGAGAAAAAATCAGGGAAAGGGAGAAGAGCCATAGAGCCATATTATTTACTGGTAATATACTGCCTATAAGCACAGGAACAAAAAAATGCAGGGGTAACATAAACTCAGTAGAAAGCAGAATTATGTCAGGTATTTGAAAATAAATTCTCGAGCTATGAAGACATATGTGAAATAATATAAAAATATGAGAACAGGAGCTGATACATGAAGGCTGCCTCTAATCTCTTCTCACTGGACGATTTGCATTAAGAATCAGGGGATACTTAATTAAATCTGAGATGGAAAAGGAAGAAAGTCTTGGGCAAATATTTTGGCCTGATTCTTCCACCATTTGCCTTGATTTTGCTTTTCCTGTTCTGCTGCCTGGAATGAATTTATTCCCCAGTTTACACCAGGGTAAGTAAGAGCCTCTCTAGCAGAGGAGCATTTCCATCATATTTGGATGAGTTTACTGGATGCTTCAGAATGATGAATATGTATAATATATATAATTAATGTGTGTACATCCTCATCACAGACACATCTGAAGATAAATGAATACATTACAGTGGATCCTTACTTTTTTCTCTTGGCAAGGGAAGCAATCAGTCCATCCTGACCACTGGCTCAGCTGACAGTCAACAGGAGCTGGAGAATTAACATCTCTGCTGCTTCTTCTAGGGAGGGGAAGAGAGAGTGGTCTAAGGTCTTTGAGGCTGTGTTTTGAGAGGGGATAGAGGCTGGAAGGGGGAAAATTATCTGTGTGTGTGTGTGTGTGTGTTTTTCCACCAGGGAGCTGTTTTGTAGGAAGCAGGAAGCATCCCAAGATGTCCCATCCAAGTATTCACCATCAGAATTGATGAGAGGCCGCAGGTGCAGTACCTGAGGATTTTGTCTTGGGTTTCGTGCTCTCCCAAGAGATCCTCACCCATCCCAACAGGTAGATTGCAATTAGAAATACATATACAAAATAGGTATATAAGACCAAATATCCTGAGTAAAGAGAAGGAATGTTGTCAAGAGACAGGTTTTAAAGAAAAGCTAATTTTGTTGCCTTTCTTTTCAGAAGCACATCACAATGTCCAGGAGCAGGGATGCTTATCACTACTGAGCCTGTTTTGATGTCACTTTCTTTACAGCAATGTGAGCTCATGATTGGGATTTTTCCTGGCAAGTATGAAATGAAATCCTGGTTTCCACGGGCTTTGTGGAATTGTGGGAATGGCTGACCCAGCAGTGCTGAGAGAACGGGGTACAAAGGATGCTGACTAAAAATTTGTTGGTTGAATACTCTAAAGCAAAATACGTAAACTCTGAGAAGAAGAAAACAACTAAAAGGATATTATTAAAGGAGAAAATGGGAAATACTTCTCCTGTCTCCCAGCCCAGTCATTACAATATCTAATTCTGTCCCTGTTCCTGAACCCTTCATTTGTATGAGCCGTTTCTTTGTCTTGAGGAGCAATCTGTGACGTGCCAATACAGCCCTGTGTTTGCCACAGCCTTTGAAGCATTTTGAGGGTTTGCTCTGAGTCAGAACGTTATTATTTTTATTATTATTTTGGTGATTAACTAATGAGCAGTCTGTTTCACTTACAAGACTGCAATCCAAGGAGAACTGCTGATAATAAGCAGAGGTACAGAGCTCATGGGGGTCTCATCAGAAGCTGGGGAAGAGAGATTTACTGGAGGAAAGCCACAGCAGCTGAGTAAGGGAGCCTGTGGGTGTGGGTCCGTGTGTGAGATGAAAACCCAGGAACCTGCAGAGGAGCCCAGAGCTGGAGGACACACAGGTATTGATGCCTTTTTGCTCTGACAGGAGGATTTGTGGGCTGCCTCCCTCAGCACTTCGCAAAGTACTTAATTGGCTCACCTTCGATTGGATTTTACATTTACCTCTTCATTATTCTGCCTTGTTTGATAAGTTCATCAAACATCAAAAATCTCGTCTTTGTTCATTTTCAAAAGGGATTATCGGAATAAGCCTTCATAATTAAGTGTATCACTACCACAGTTTTTTTTTCCTTTCCGCCTTCTCCTTGTCTCCATGTTCCAATTATCACTGATACCTTTTTTTGATCCTTCTAAATCATATTTGCCTTTACAACAAGCCTAAAATTAATAGCTGTAGAAAAGAAATCCACCCATTTCCCTATCATGACACTATAGTTTTAGAAAAAAAAGTAACTTGTTTATTCCTTTCCTTCAAAGCCCAAGTGACACTCGGATAGGTTAATAATACTGTTCATGGAAAAAAACTGAGGTATGAGGATCTGCCTTGGACCAAAAACTGGGTTGCTCACATGCACTTGTTAGCTTCGTGTTGTCAAATGTAAAATAATTATAATGCAAAAGAATATGAAAAATATTAACTCATAAATCATCCTGTATAGAGAATTCATTTCAAGGGCCCAAAGACAGCATGGTAATTTTGGTTAGGAAGTTTAAGAAGGCTTAATAGTCATCTGTAAAAGAAAAACCATTGTGCAAACAGTTCCTTTAAGAAGGAATTATAATGCCTGGCTTGGGCTTTGGACAACTGCCAGTTTTTAATTTTTTTTCCTGGAAGCTTTGTGCACATGCCTCAAGTTGGGACAAATCTGATGGGCTGACTGATGTGCTGGCAATTCCTGGCTGGAAATCTGGGAAGGGGAGCAGACTTACCTTTGGGAAGGCAGTGCCTGGAGCTCCCCGCACGCCGTGGCCAGGCCTGGCAATAAAGCCAGGGAGCACACAGACAGGATCAAGGGACAGAGCTGACCCAGGCTCCTCCACATTGCTTTGCCATATGTAAATGTTTGCCACAGATCAGCTGCAAAACCAAAGCTTTTAAGTTTTCAGGACTGCTGGAAGGAGCACGGAGCCCACTGGGCTCCGAAATGCTGCGGTAAATCATTGACAGCAGCACAGATCGAATCACAGAGAATCAGGACACATCCCAGAGGCCTTTGCCCTTTTGGAAACAAATTCCCCTTTTTCTGGCCAGGAAATATATTAAACTGTGCAACTGTTTCCACATTAAAGTCAATCAAGTCCTGTTGCAGCAGTGTGTTTCTTGTCCAGCCTGCGCCCTCCCTTTAATTTGAAGGAGGAGGAAACTCATGTTATTTCCCACAGTGACTTCACTGTAATTTTGATGTGTCTGCTTGCTGACCAGGGAAAAGCTTCCCAGTACAGCAAATTGAAGATTAGCACAAAATTGTGTTATGAGGAACATGTACCTTCCAGATATGTGAAGGAAATGTCAGTTCAGCCTCCTCCCCTTGCCAGCCCCACGAGGCAGTTTCCCACCTCTAAAGCTGATGTGAGTTATCACCTGGCTTTTGGATGGCCCTACAGAGCCACTGCAACCTGAAAATCGAATTCCTTGCTCTCTAAAGTGATCTGGGGGGAGGAAGATGTACTCTATATCTGAAATTGCTGTGGCCATACCCCATGCAAACCCATCTGCTCATGGTGGCTCTAATGCCTTTAGCTGGGTGGCATCTTAGTGGATGTGCACAAGTATAGGAAAGCAATACCACAGCAAGCAAGAACACCACAAGTTATTTATTTTTGAGGCAATAGTTACAAGATGACAATATTTAGTTCTGTTGTGTTAGAAGAAAATAAAAATGGCCATGGGAAGGACACTTGGTCACAGCCCAAGTTGCCTCATAGCTGTTTCCTCAAGCTTTCACAGCCTCCAAAATGCCCCTAAGGGCCCTGGGCAGGCACAGAAAAGCACAAGGAATCTGTACCTTCATTAGGTATTAGTTAAAAAAGGAGTAAGAGATCTATGGAAACTCGTGTGTTCAAACAAGTGCCTGTTTCTCCCTGAGTTTTCTTCTGCATAAGTGGGCTGAGATGCTTCGTGCATAAATGAAGTGTTCCTGGCAGACAACTGGAAGTTTGAACCTCAATAAATTCAAGAGAAAGTGTAATTATTGTAGGAAAGTCTGGTCTTGGGCATTTATAGCTGTTAAGGAGGCAGTGAATTGTCCTGTGTCCACAGAAGGCTGGGCTGGAAGTGTCATTTCGTGTATTTCCCAAATCAATTCCAAAGCCCATTTCAATAGCTGCTATTGTAAATTATCAAAATGAAAGGATCTCTTAGCAGGTTATTTTCATGTAATTAAAGTCCAGAGCGACCCTGGGGCTTGCTTTGCTAAACACTGAGAAGTGTAGCACGGGGGTAAACTCAGTGTCGAAATGAAATGAGAAGTGCCCTTGTGCGACCTTCGGGAGCACGTTAATGCAATCCTTTACCTGCTAATGCACTGCAGATGGGCTCAGAAAGTCCTTCCCCTCTCTTTGCCTGCACAAGAAGAACTCCAATAAGGGGTTTAATATTTTTTTAATATACTATTAAACCTAAATTGCTTTTGCCTGGGAGGAAAAGTAGGGAAATGTGACTGGCCTGAGGCGATCCCCCCTCGTCACCTCCCCGTTACACATCACAGCCTCTCTGCAGGTGGCTGTTAAGACAGAACGACATTAAAAGGTTCTAGCTGTGCTTACAGAGCTCTGGTGGGGATGCACCCCACTGCCTTCCATCCAAACCTGGGCTGTCCCATGATACAAATGGCTGTTTTGAACAGCCAAGTACCTCCTCAGCACCTAAGCAAGGCTGTCGAAGCATTATATCTTCTCTTTTCTGATAGCAGCATCAGAAACACCCCCTATATATAATGGAAGTTATTTGTGGCACATCTCCCAGGTAAAAGGCTGGGCTGGTTTGTGCAATCAGGCACAACACCAATTTCTCACTGCTAGGTGAGGTCGTCTGGGGGAGAGGCGTGCGGGAGAGATTTAAGCAGCCAGCAGGGAGCTCCACGTTAGAGGTGAAATTAAAAGAACCTTTCTCAGATGTGTTATGGCCCAAAAGCAGTGTGTATGTGTGTATATATATATATACATATATATAAAAGCTATGGTTCCATTTATGGTTGTTAGTGATGGATCCTTGACTCCAAATCTGAATTAAGTGTCTGGACCTCTGGCTTGCAGTGCTGGCCATGCTGGCCATGGTGATGCAATGACCTGCAGGAGGATGAGCTGTGAAGTCCTCTGGAGTGTGGAGAAAGGGCTGTGAGCAGGCAGGGGTGGGCAGTGAGCTCTCATCATCACTTTGTGGCTGTTGCCACCACAGAGCTCTTTCCCTGACACTGAAGAACTCTTTAATGAAAAGACAACTCCTCACTCACAGCCCTTACACACCTAAAATCAGGGGCAGATTATCTCAGCGTAAACAAACACCATGATAGCAACACAGGTTTTTGTTCCACTTCAAGAAAGTCTCCACTTCAAATGTGTTTGGCCCAGCAAAGGGAATTAATTTCTGCCTGAAGAGTGCATTGATCTTTTAGGTATCACCTGAGCAGCCTGTGGGTAACATGGCTGGCTGCACAAGCCTAGCCCCAGGGTGAAGTTGTAATATATGTGACATAATGTTATTGTCATCCAGCAATTTGCATATGTTCCTTCCTCATATCTGGATTTTTTATTTTTAGTATATTCATAGAGCTTTTGCTGCAAGGGATACAGTTATATAGAAAAATTCATCCTTTTTAAATGCCAATATTCTATTTATATTTTTTGTAGTACATTATTCATGCAATACTGTAAATCTGAATTTTGTTCCTGGCTTGAAGACCATGGACATCTAAAGGCAGTTCTGTTTTATTCTATTCCATCCATCCTACCCACACAGTTGTGATGTGACTGACGCCTGCCACGTGTTGTTTGCTCTCTCGTGGCTCACCAGGGGAAAGGGCAGAGCAGACAGCCTTTCATTCAGGGGTGGTGGGGATTTTTTAAACAATACAGAGGTTGTTGCAATGTGCAGAGGTTTATAGAGAGCTATGCACAGAGCTATGGCAAGATCAAGAAGCTGTGTCTCGCAGTTGGAGCTGTGCCCTTGCAAAGTTTGCTGTTTCACACGTGCTTTTGCAGCACACATGGGCTCTTCTCAGCTCATCCTCTCTTTCTCTGCACAGCAGCTTGGTGAAAGCACTTCTGTTTTGCCAAGGAAGCCAAGCTGGATACCAAGGTCTTCATCCCTGAACTTCAAAAATCAGAATCCCAGTGCAGATGTCATCAGGAGAAGGAGTTAGATTCACAGATGGCTTTATATTGTAAAGTAGGAGACCTGAGCAGGCGCATGAAGAAGGGCAAGGTGTTTGCTATTGCTCACCCTGCAGAGCAGATGCTGTGGTGATGTTCCTGCAGTTTTGAAGGCTGCACTACAGAAGGAAAAGGCTGCTGCAGGCTGTGCTTGACCCTGCTTGTCACTGGGGTCAGAGAGGGGACAGCAAGCACTGCTCACCCTGCTCTGAGCACCATCCTTCTCCTCTGTGCACCACTTCTGCATCTCATTTCCTCAGGTCCATCTGGCTTTCATCCCCAGCTTAAATTCTCCATGCAGCCAAGTTGTGCTTGTGTCTCAGTTACTGAGGCTGGCTGTGGAGAGAGGTGGAAAAGGTCCACCCAAGGACCAGAAGGTGACCACAGCCCACAGTGCTGGACCTGCCAGTCGCCATTTGGTGCCACTGAACCCAGGACTGCTCTGCTAAGGCATCTTCCACCAGAGTAAACACTTAGCTGGAAACACACAGGGGATTTTATTGGCTATGTTGTTGGGAAAAAAAGTGTGCACTTAATTGTGGGATCAGGATACTGCAGAGACAGCCGTGTGCCTTGGACAGATTAAAATGCCTGACACTTTGCAAGGCTTTTTAATTAATTTTCCTGAGTCCTACAGTGCTTCGATGGGGCTGATCTTAGAACTTCTGATGGAGCTGTGTGGGTACCCACAGGGGCTCCTAAACAATGCTTGTCCTGGCCAGTCACAGCAGGTGCTGGCTTTTGGAATGCAGGGATGGATAAAGCTGCCTTTTCCTAAATCCCCCGTCCCTGCCAGTAATGCAAGGCAGAGCCAGGAGCTGGAACAAGCGATCCTATTTCCCCCTCTGCTGGAAAGCCACGATATGACCTCCTGGCAGGAAAAGGATGAGATTCCAGCCATTCTCGTGCCTGCCCATGGCGAGAGGTGGGAATTAGAGGATCTTTAGCGTCCCTTCCAACCCAAACCATCCAAGAATTCTAAGAGATGTGCAGGAAATCAGGTTGGAGAGAGAGTCCTGGCCCTCCTGGGAACAGAATAAGGCACTAAAACCAAGCCAAATCCTTCCCTACCACAAGGCTGAGCCCTGCTTTCCATTTCCCCCCATTTTCGGGGTGGTTTCAGGGGTTTTTTTTTGGAGATATGGACCCTACTGCCTTCTCCCAGTGTTGTCCCGTGTGTGTGGCCAGTAGCTGTGACAAAGGAAAACAACTTGTCAAACTATCCCCAGACTAAAATACCTTGACTCTGGGGTAATGTTATCACCAATTATGTCATGGCCAATTCCTGAACCTTGTTATCTTCCAAAAAAAAAAGGCTGGATTGCCCCAAAATTCCACTTGTGCAGTGTCTGATGTTCACAACACCGTGGCTGCCCCGTGCTCCCCGTGCAGTTGTTGTAGCCCTGTGTGATTTATGGCAGCCCTGGGGTCCTTCAGGGCTGGCACTCACAAAATGCATGTTTTAAAGAAACTTTTGGCATTTTGCTTTGATTTTTAGAGCGCACACAGAGGAATCTGCCCTGTCCTTTTCCTCAGGACTGCGGCTCTGAAGTCAGAACCTCCTGATCCTCCAACAGTGCTGTAATTCATGGCCTGTGTTCATACCACTGGGCGGGCCATAAATCCTCCCCAGTTACCTGTACACAAAGCTGGCATTGATTCCCAGCACGCTGCGACTCCAGTGCTGGCTTGGGAGACTTCCCTGCCAGCTCCCAGCTTGGCAGGACCCCCCTTTCTTCTCCAGGACCTCCAGGCAGCAGCAGGGCTTTTCATGTGGTGAGGAGCCAGACTCATGCTTTGAGCCATGTCTCTGACAAATGAGCCTTTTTTCTTCTCCTCAGTTTCTCTTCCTGTTATTTTTCAGCTCCCCTCAAGTTTGGCTCTGGACAGCAGGGTCGGTTTAGGCTGTGAGAGCATCAGTCCCACCCCTGAAGGCATTAGGGATGCGTGGGGCAAGGATTTGCTCGATGGCCATGTACAGAGGGGGCAAGGACAGAGGGGAATGGCTTCAAACTGAAAGAGGGCAGGGTTAGATGAAATACTGGGAAGAAAATTCTTCCCTGTGAGAGTGGGGAGGCCCTGGCACGGGGTGCCCAGAGAAGTTGTGGCTGCCCCTGGATCCCTGGAAGTGTCCAAGGCCAGGTTGGATGGGGCTTGGAGCAACCTGGGATAGTGGAAGGTGTCCCTGCCCACGGCAGGGGGTTGGAATTGGATGATTTTTAAAGTCTTGTCGTGGTTTCTTTTCCAGGCATCTTACTGGGAATGACCCATAGGAGAGGGGTTGAGTCTGGTTGTGTGGGATGAGGATCAGCTCATGGGTATTGCTCAGGCTGCCCGTGGCTTCCTGCCCTCCCAAGCCCCATCAGCAGCCACCTCTGGATGCCACCAGCACCCTGGCTCCGTGCAGCAGCTGCCTCTGCTCCAAGGAAAACACCAAGCCCTCCTGAAGAGCGAGAGATGAAATAATATTTGATCAGTTATGGAGGGAAAAAAAGAAGTCCTTGGGCTCTCATCTCTCTTCTTGCCAAGCTAACCAGCCTTGCTTTTCCTGGGAGACATGCTCTGTAAAAACATGGGCTCAGTGTTTGGACAGATCCTTTCAGTCTGTTCTCCGGGGCAGAAATACCCTGTGATAGGAGAAGTCTTGTTTGCCCTGATTTCACTGCCCTGTCCTTAGAACCCTGAGGAGCAGCTCACCATGGGAAGGAGCTGCTTCACCAGGGAGAATGTGTGAGCTGCAGCAAGGATTCTGCTGGGCTCTGCTGCCCAGAGATGAAGGAAATACTTTGTTCCTCTGGGGAAATGTCTGGTTTAATCACTCAGAGGTCTCTGGCTTCGCTCTGGGGAAGACCCTGGTGCAGGCTGGGCTGCTGCAGAAGGGTGGGTGTCACCTAGGGGGAAGCCTAAAAATTGGGGCAGGAATTATTGCTGGACATGGTGGGGCTCCTCATCTCTCCTCAGTTTTGCTGGCCCCAGCTGTGAGAAGGGACCTGAGAACAGAGTAGCGGGGCTGGAACTGGATGATCTTTACAGTCCCTTCTTACCCAAACCACTCTAAGATTCCATAAACTCCCACGGACCTCATCCCATGGACACATGGGTGCTGTGGGAGCACCCAGAAGTGCCGTTCTTTTTCTCACAAAGCCACCCAGTCCTGATCTCTCCCTCTCCCACGCCCAGCCTGCCGCGCTGCTGACACATTTGTGGTTCAGGGAACCGTGGCTCAGGTCAAGGGCTGCTGGGCAGGCTCAGCCCTGCCCAGGTGAGGCTCTCCCCGCCCCGGGGGCAGAGCCAGGCTCAGCCCAGGTGTGTTCAGGGCTCGCTCCGCCTCGCCCGGCGTGGCCGCAGGACGGGCACCGGCAGCGAGCGCAGCTGCGGGACGCGGGGCACGGAACATGCTGCGCTGAACCAACCGGCCTGGAGCAGCGAGGGATGGACCTGGTAACTGCTGGGGCTCTGTCTCCTCTGCACCCGGCCTGGGGGAAGGATTTCTGCTTGCTTTTCTGCTGCTGGTTCATAGCTTGGGGCTGTTCTCTCCATGGAGTGTCCGCGAGGTGCGCACTCTCATCGCTGCTCCTGCTCTGTGTGGGGACCACACAGATCCTGCTTTGCTGCCCCAAAATAGGGGCCCCCAGTGCCTGTTTGCTTCCCCTCTCACCCTGACATGAGCTGCAGTTGCGCCTGTTAGTGTAACAAAAAGGAGAGCTGGGTTTTATTTCTTTATTTCGGTTCTGGGAGAAGCCGGCGGGTTAATGAGTCGATGGGATCTGCAGTGCGCTCTCTCAGCCTGCCCGGGGTGCCGGGGCTTGGCTCCAGCAGTCCCACGCCAGGGCAGAGGGCAGCACAGATTAAACATTCACCCACCAGAGCTCCCCTGGGAATCGAGATAAAGAATGGAGTAAGCCAGAAAAATTCCAGGAGGGGAACAGGCGGTGCTTCCTCTCGGCTGTCCAGCCTGCCACATCTTGAATGGGGTTTATCTTCCTGTGTCGATTCGTTTTAGAAAAAAGTAACTTTGGGAAACTAATGAGACTTAGTTCAGTTTAGTTAGTTAATGGAAAAGAGATCCTCTGGGGTGACCTTATTGCAGCATTTCAGTACCTGAAGGGGCTACAGGGGAGCTGGAAAGAGGCTTTTGACAAGGTCCTGGAATGACAGGATAAGATTTCAGACTGAAAGAGGCAGGGTTAGATTGGATATTAGGAAGAAATTCTTCACTTGGAGGATGGGGAGGCTCTGGCACAGGTTGCCCAGAGAAGCTGTGGCTGCCTCATCCCTGGAGGTGTCCAAGGCCAGGTTCATGGGGCTCTGAGCAACCTGGTCAGGGGGTTGGAATGAGTGGATCTCTAAGGTGCCTTGCAGTCCAAACCATTTCTGAGATTCTGTAATTCAGATTCCTTTTGGTTAGTCCAAGGTATCAGCACAAACCTCCTGCTGGTGCTCCTTCTGAAAGGCACCCTTATCATAGGCTTAAGCTGAGCTTTATTCTGCTTCCTAGACTGATCTGGATGTTGGAAGAGCATTTTATTTATAGGGAGAAAATATGGAAAGTTTCGCTGCCCCCTGACTCTGTAATGCCTCTGTCCCCTGGCCCCCTAATGCTCACAGCTTTCCGGCCAGTGGAAGTTTGTTTGCTTTTTGTTCTCTTTCCCTCTCATCCTTGCGTAGGCTTTTGCCAAGTGCAGTATTATTCACAGTCAATTATTTGGCCAGATGTAGCTGTAATACACATTGTGAGCTTTTGGCAGCCCTTTCAATTTATGAGTGTGCTCTCCCTGCTTGTCAGCTGGTCTGATTTTCAGGGGACCTGAGCCCTCCCTGGGCTCCTGGGACACTGGGCACTCCATGTGTGTCCTGCCTGTGACCTGCCCAGCCCTCTGCTTAGGCTGAGCATCTCCCTGGGCCAGCTGAAGGTGCCTGAGTCCAGCAGGAGAGCTGCTTGGATGGGTTTGTGGCTTGAAATAGTCCCAGCTCTGATGGAAAACCATCCCAGCAGAGACCAGGAGAACTCCTTGCACTTTGGAGGGTCTGGCTATGCATGGCCCTCTGCGAGGAAACAGCATTTGCAGCAGCTTTCTGGGGAAGGATGGATTGCCCAGCCGGGTGTGGGTGTGCAGAAGGTGGCCACGGGGTGCAATTTAACCCCATCCACCCCAGCAGTTCCCTGCAGTTTGCTGAGGGCCAGACTTGTCCCTCCTTCCCATGAAGATCCCATCAGGCTGCACTCTGGGGGAGCCATATCCTGGTGAGGGGCACTGAGATAATCTCCCCTTTAATTAGGCAAATCAGCTGAAGCTGGCGTTTCAAGGCAAGAGGAATAGCAATTTGAGGCAGTGGGGGGAAAGGGAAGTTTGTATCCATCCCTCTGTAATTAACCTCAGTGCCAAGCTGGTGACTGTCACAGCCCATTTCTGTCACAGCCGGTGCCAGGGAGAGGCCTCTCCAAAAACCCCCGTGCCTGCCTCGCCTGGGGCACGCTGAGGCAAGCAGGAACTTTTTCCTTTCTCTTCTCTGTCTCTGAGGCCGCTGATGAGGAACTGTTTGCTACAATGAAGAAGATCAGCAAACAGCGCTGAACTCTTCAACTGCAGCAGCTTCCCCGCAATTGCATTAGGGCACCTCGCTGCTTTATTTCCTGTCTGGCATCGCTGGAGGGATCGGGTGCATGTGGGATTTTTAATTCCCCCCCCCCCCCCAAAATCTGATTGATCCTCCGTGTGCCTCTGGAAGCTCCCATTGCCGTGGCTCGCCGCTAGATTAGCCTGTCTGGGCAGCTCGCACAGCATCAGGCTGCTGACCACTAATATGAAATATAATTGGAGCAATTCAAACCTCTCCCCCAAGGGCTGGTTCTTTACATCATGTACTACCCTGTGAAAGTAATAAAGTCAGTGAAAGGGGTTATTCAAGAGAAATTGTCAGTGTTTAATAAATCGTGCAATTAAATGCAATAAAACCTCAGTATGCTATTCATCTGTTCTGTCTTAACACTTAAGGCTGGGGCTTTTTTCAGAATAACGAAGTTCTGTCCTAGATAATTTTTTCCAATTTCCTCATTAGACAGGTTCTCGTGAAGCCTTGCACTGAACTAAGCTGCCAGAGCAGAGCACCTAATGTAATCATGGCATATAAAAAGTTATAGAGCAGTTCAAGGACTTAAGTAGCTCATAAATTTTTCTTCATATTTTCTCCCTAGTTCAGTTCAGGGCTGAATTTAAGCCACGGCACTGCAGGCAAAAATTGTGGTCCCTTCTCTCCAGCGTGGGATGGTGGGACTCAGGGGAGTGAGGGACTGAAACCAAGTGTTCTTTAAGTGCCCTTTTAAACTGTGCTGTCACTGATTAGCTCCCTTCTTTGAGAACTTGGAGTGGGGTAACTGTGTGGGGGAGGAATTCAGTGTCACAGCCAGTATCCATCACCGGCCCTGGGAGGTGCTCTTGTTGTCTCTGTGTGCCACGTGTTTGGTGTCCTCTCCATCCTGGTGTGGGATTAAAGGCAAGGGGAGAAGCATCCAAAGAGCCCTGAGGACCCTGAGCTGAACCAACACCATGGAAGAAGATCATTTGGTCCCTGGGGTCATTGGGAATGCACCATTGAGGGGGATGTTCAGCGCATCTCTTCCCATGGTGGAATTTTCTCAAAGAGGTTGGGGATGGACTGGGCTGCTCTGGAGCAGCACTGGCCTCTCCCCCGTGTGGTGCTTGTGTACTGAAAATAAAGTGCAGCTTTCACAGCCAGCAGGTGCATCAACAGCATTGCAGCACCTCTGCCAGGAAGCTCTGACACTGCATTCAGTGTTTGGCAGATCCTCCCGAGGGAAATTCTCCATCACTGGATGACAGTGGGGAGAAGGAGGCATTTCCCCAACCACACTGGTTCTGCTTGGTTTCCATGCTTTGCTCCTGCATTTCCCCCATGTTTTCATCTCTTTAGTCTTCACCAGAAGTGATTTGTCAGCCTCTGGAGGATCCTTTGAAAGAGCAAATTCTCCTCCCCTGCTTTTAAATGTTCACCAGGATTGGCGCATCCTTGGTGACCAGGGCTGAATGTGCAGCCTCTTTCTCTCTGAAAACAGTAGGACTGTTTAAATTGCCCGTTGCCACCCCGTGAGCAGCTGTTCTGTGCTCTCCTCTCTCCCCTCACCCAGGAAGGAGCGACTGATTTCAAAGCCCTCAGAGCGAAATTCCAGAATGACTCCAGCCTGGCCGACAAGCTGGGGCAGCCCCGCCAGAAACCTCCCCCGGAGATCGCCCCCAGGCCAGGGAACAGCCCGTCCAGCCCTCTGCCCCTGGCTAAGAGAGAGCTGAAAGCATCAAAGCCTGCCCACCCCATCTCCCAGCCCTCTGTGCCCACCCAGCACAGCCCCTTGGCACAGCCCCACGCCGGGCTGGGCTGCAGGGAGCAGATGGGGCACAGCAAAGGGCACAAGAGCAGCACCTCGGAGAAAGGGCTGAGTTCTGCCAAGAGCAGCTCAGAAAAGCCTCTGCTGTCCTGTGGCGCTGACCAGCAAGGATCAAGCCAAACAACTCCAGAGGACCCTCTGCTCCCAGATTCTTTCCAGCACATCCTACAGATCTGGGAAGAGACTTTGTCCCACAACAAGAAAACAAGTCCAAGGCTCCCAACCCAGCAGGCAGCAAGCTCAGCTCCTGCTGCATCAGGCAGTGACTCTGGAGGGTCCCCTGTGCTGGAGTGGCGTGCCCAGAGGAAGGATGCTCTGCGTGGCAGGGGGACAGCTCTTCCCCAGGCTCCCAGGGGACACAGGAGCTCTGATGGAGCTGAGGGTGTGGCTGCATCTGCATTCTGCCAGTCGGGTTATCACGCCCCAAGAGAGCCACCTCAGCACCACACAGGTATGGTAAGATGTATTCTTAGCACTGAATGCATAAATGAGTATATAGGTGCTCTGGAAGTGCAGGATACAGCAGCTGGAGAAGAAAGCTCCTAAGAGTTGGGAGCCTCGAACAAGAGGCCCATTGGAATGCTCTGTTCTTTCTCTGGGGGTCCTGGAGATAAGAAATGGGTCTCAAACTGCTGCTCCCCATATCCAGCAACTTTTTAAAACTCACTCTAAGAAACTGTCTACATTTTGAGAATAGGATGAAGACTGAGGACTGGAGACTTATCTTAGTTTTGGTGTGCTTTGGCCATTTGCAATCCCAAGGTAAATGTGACTGCACACAGATGTGAAAGGCTTGGCTGGTCTGCAAAGACAGTTTAATTCTAATTAAAAGAGCTTAAACCTGAATCCCCCCACTCTGCACCCTCCCAGCTTTGCAAAAGGTCATGTTTAAGATCTGAGAATATATTTCTTAGAGAAATTGGTGCTAGGAAACTCAGAGGCTGTGAGGTTCCCCTTGTTGATGTCACACTGGGTGGTGGGGCACTGAAAACTTTAAGTCTGTGTTTACCCTGGAAAGCCACCTCACCTGGGCTGAGCACTGCAAATAGCCATGGCCCTAAATCCTGGAGGATTAAACTGTTATCAGCACAGAAAATTTGGCTGGTGTTTTATAATCCAGAGGAAGGGAGCTGTCAAGAGCTGAGAGCCCAACACGGTTCACGTGGTAAAAATCTGTAAAAGTGGGCATTTCCATTTGTTCTGCTGTGAGAGACCCCCTGTGTGATGGGGACACTGAAACTGGGAGGAGGCAAAGCCAGTTAGAAAAGCCAGTGTGACAACTAATGATCCTGCATGGATTTCTGCTTAAATCAGGGCTAATTGCTGCCTGTCCTTGTGCTTCTCTGGAGCAGAATTGGAGCCTCCCTTCTGCCAGCGTGGAGCAGGAAAATGTTCTTACAGCCCTGGGAGAAAGTGGCCAAGAATTAAACCTCTCCCTTCAGCTGAATCCCTGGGTCCTGCCCCTGGGAAGCCTCCAAGACCCCCAAAGTTTGATCTCAGGGCTTTCCAGAGCACCTTGCCTTCGGTCCACAGAGGAAATGAAACAAGTAAGAGACACTTGGTCTTTTTTCCCCAGATCTTTTCTACAGAAAATGAATTAAAATGTGCAGTTTATTGACATCTGTGAGGCTGTAATTTCAAGTGCACTGAAAAAAAAGATGCTGTTACTTGTTTATAGCTTCTTCCTCAAGCATTAATAAGAGCCCAGCAGTTCCAGTGGGGCCGATTTTTGCTCTTAATCTGGAAAAGGGATCTGGTTTTCCAGGCTGGACGCCATCCCATGCTCAGAAAGCCGCTTCCCTCCCAACTGCAGCGCGATGAGAGCAGTTTACAGCTGGCTGTAAAGCAGCGGCAGCTGCCTGTGAGCTGAGCTGATCTTTATCACTCCTCTTCAATGGGAAATGCCTTGACTCTGGAGCACACAACTGTGGGAAGGCACAATAAAATTGTTAGAAAATAGTCTGCTAATCCCCCCCACTTCTGTTTTAAATACAACGGAGGACAATGTTGTTAAGTGTTCCGACATCAAGAAATGCAAAAGTTCAGTTTCCCATAATAAAGCCCCATTGATGTTGCATAAAAGAATATTCTGGACCACTTACTAAGCTGCTAAGTGGTGTTTCTTTATAGATACAGGCTTAATTATAGCCAGATCTTTAGGCACAACTTTTGATGAATTCAAAGGGAGCTGCTTTTCTAAGAAAGGTTCTGCTGAAGTCTCTTTGGCTTTACAGTGCCAGTGCTGGTTGGTGTGCCCTGGCTTTGACAAGAACGACAGGGGAGGAGGGTTTTTCACGGAACCTCTTGTAGCCTAGTTGCCTTTTCTAAACATATTAATTTGAAGGGGGGAACTAGTTATGTTTATCTGCCATCATCCCCATATCCTCCATTATCTACCTCCAGAAAGCCTGGGGTTGTTGTCTGGAAATATGGAATAATGACATATCACAGAGCCAGGTCCCCAAATTCTGCTGGCAATCCCATGTCTTTGTGTCCCTGTCACACCTCCCACGTGCTCCGAGGCAGCGAGGGCTTCTCTTCCAACACTAATCCTCTGTGTGTTTGTGTGCAGCTGCTGGAGAAGAGGAGTACCTGACCCCTGAAAGGTGAGCCTGGGGAGAGGCGAGGTGTGGCTCCCAGGTGAGGGGAACATCCCCATCCCATTTCCCGTTCAGCCTGGTGGGAATGTCCCGCTCCCAGAGGCAGCAACTTGCTCCAGGGGTTGTTCAAGGAAGTGGAAAGTGTGCAAGGCCAGGTTGGATGGGGCCCTGAGCAACCTGATCTACTGGAAGGTGTCCACTGGGAGAGGGAGGGTTTGGAACTGGATCATCTTTAAGGTTCCTTCCAACCCAACCCATGCTGGGATTCTGTGATTGTATGGACCTAGATGGGAAGCTCAAAGCTGGCTTGGATGGCCCTTTCCTGATGGAGAAAGCTTCATCCCTGTTTTCTCCTGTGAGCTCTTAAAGCCTCATGGAGAACCCTATCCATGTGTCTTTAGGTCTGGTTTAGCTGGTGGGAGGGAGAACACTGGCAGTGCTTTAGTTGCACAGTCACCATCCCCTGTGTGATTTTTGCTTCCTGTTTGCTGTGTACTCAAGGTCTGTGTTTTTAGAAAAGAGATGCTTTTGAGGACTGTTGCCGAAACAAAGCCCTGGCATAACCAGCAGGTGTTGGGGGTTTCTTTGCCAGCAGCAAAGGAATTTGTACTCAGGCATGATTCTGTGATGTTGTGTTTGTGCAGCCAGCACAACCAGGGCACAGGAGCCACTGCCTTCCCTCACCATCCCAGCCCTTCAGCTGTCTCCACATGCTGAAATGAGGTTTTTATTGAGTGGTGGTCCAAAATCACTTGAGTTTGTCTGAAAGAGCTCAAAAATCTTGCAGACAATTCTTTGGTATCCTGGTATCCTTTGGTATCCTGACTTTTTCTGGTCTCTGACTTGTCATGAGTGCTTGTGCAGCAGCCTGGGTTTTTTACAACAAGAACAGCAAAAGTGGAGGAAAATATTCATATGCTTGTTTTGTTCTAGTTGTGAAAAGGGGAAATGGAACAGCTGAACCAAAGCAAAGGAAGGAGAAGTCTTAAAATACTTTCTGTGCCCAAACAACTCCTCCAGCTATTGACAGCAAGTTGTTCTTGACATCATGAGGTGCTCCTGAGAGCGTGGGCTGGCGTTAACTTTTAACCTGTACTTGTCAGAAGAGAACTGGTCAAAAAATAACCTCCTCCAAAGCTGTTCTGCACTGCAAGAAGCTGTTCTAGCAATGCAGTGCAGCAGGATTAGCTGTCTTGCTCCAACACTTGTGATATAGTCTTTACAACAGGTCTCCTGTTAAATATTAACCCTGTGATAACAGGGAAAATTAATTAAATAACTCTGGCATAAAAGCAGAATGACAGCAGTTTGGGGATGGAAATTTTTCTCCTCAAAGCCTCACCTGGAACGAGATCTGGTCTCTTAGAGACCCTGACACAGTTTTGTGTGCGGACTGATCTTGAGCTCTGATTGCTTGTTTGAGGATAAGCACGCTGTGGGACCAGCAAGGCAGTGTCCCCAGTGCTGAGGGGCTGCAGGGGGCTGCAGGAGACAGCCTCTGGTATCAGCACAGCCTTCTGCTTGACTTCAGGGCTGTTTCCTTCTCTGATTTCACTGCTGTCAAAGTGCACCTTGAGCTTCTTGTTCCTGGTGTTCGGGTTTGCCCTTAGTCCTCGCTCTGTTGAGTCCGAGAGTGTGAGAGTGGGGTGATTCCAGGAAAAACAGACCCTCCCTGGGGTTTTTTTTCCTGCTAGAATTCCTCCTGTTGCTCTTTCCCCACCTTACCCTGTCCCCAGCATGTGTTACGAGCTGTACCTTGTGCATTTGCTGCTTCCTGGTGCGTTCCTGAAATGCCAAAAGCTCTGCCCCTGTGGGCGGAGGGGAACACTCTGGGATTCGCCTGGGTAGTTCAGGAATGCTGGGTTTTCTCTCCCAGTGCCACCAACGGGAATTCCTAGAGGAGGAAAGGAAGAAATTAGAATGGGGAGATGGGAACTGGGCTGGGGAGCCCAGCACTTGAGGCTGCTGGTGGTGCTGGTGCTGGAGCTGGAGCTGGAGCGTTCCCTCCTCCTGTGGCTGGCACGTGCCGCTCTTGGCGTCGGCACGGCGTGGGTGGCTTGATAAGCTCGAGAGCAGGACCTTTAAACGTCCCCTCTGCTATCTCTGCTTTCCCTTTTGTGCCCTTCCACGAGAAGCCACGTGCCAAACAGTGCAGCTGGGAATTGTTGCCAGTTTCAAAGTACCTGAGTAGGCTTGGAAAACGCTGCGCTCCGATTTCCTTGGATTTTTTGTTTTGTTTTGTTCTGTTCCTACGTGAGGGATCGCTGTAGGCAGGAGGCTCTAACCATGGTAGGAAGTCTCCTGATGTGCTTTGAGCCCTTCTAAATGCAGCCTGGCCTCCCAAAGGACCAGCAGTGGGAGCGTGGAATCGGGGGAAAGGTTCAGCTGAGCCCCCCATCTGCCACAGGTCTCCTCTCCCTCCGAGGAATTCCTGATTTCACTTTGCTTTTTTGTAGTCTCACTATCAAAGCCCTTGATTTCCTTGTCCTCAAGATGATTTTTTTTTTTTTCATACTACTAAAAGGGGCAGGAAAAAAAATAAAAAATCTTTTCTCTCTTTTTCATCTTCTCAGTGCTCAACTTGAAGAGCGGAATAATTATGAAGAAACCCCGATGTACCTGAATCAGTCTGGGGACACCACAACCTTGTGTGTCATTGAAGGTACTTTGAAAGTCAGGACTATGAGGTGAATTACATGCTAACTGGGGAAAAAAAAAAAAAAAAAACAACTTTAAAACAGGAAATAATAGGGTTTAAAACAGGAAAAAGCAAGCTTCTTGAAGTTGAGAAAAGCAGCTGCACAGCGGTCTGGGACAACAAGTGTGATTCTCTGTCCTGTCCCTCTGTGCAGTGTCAGGATTCTGGGGCACTGACAAAAGAAAAGTTAACATTTTGGGGGTGAAATGATGCTTATAGTAAAACTGCAGTGGGGAATATCATGAGACATTACCCATGTAGAAGAGAAGAAAAAGAAGGCAAACCTCAGCATCTTCTTGGGAGCAGAAGGGCACGGAGCACAAGACTTTCCCACCTCCATCAATATTTTTTCCCAGTATGATTTTCTCTATCAAAGGTGCCTCTGCTCTGCTTTTACATTTTCCAGCATTGCCTCTTGGAGGGAGGTTATTTCTGCCATGTAGCACTGATTTTCTCTCCCACTGGGAACGGAGCCAAGCAACTCCCTTGGGAGGAGCTGCCACAGCCCTCTGGGAGTTCATAGATCCCTGAAAACTGTGGCCAGTCAGGCTTGGTGCTGCAGCTCCAGTGCTCAGATAGCAAAGGGAAGGACCTGCAGGACATGGTGAATGTCCATGGTGAATGTGTGCCTGGATGCTGAGCATCCCATCTGAAACTGAGTTTTGCAACTAAAAATGCAGTGACTTTACCATGGACCAAAAATTAATCTCTGTTTGTAAATATCTTTCCTAGTACCTAAGGGAGAGGCCCAAAAACGCAAGGTGAGTGTCTTGAAAACTTTTAATATCTGTATTTCTTATCTGCCAAGAATTTCTCTGTGTGTTCTCTGTGAAGACTCTCAAAAAATAAATAAGACATTGCAGAGGGGACACAAAGACTAATAAGATTCCCAAGCACACTGGTGGGAAGAGCCAGTTCCCTTGACCTCCACTGCAGAAATGTAAGGAGGTGATAACACCAGCTGGATGTTGGTAGTAGACCAACTAAGTGTTAAGCACAGATATCAAGAATGTGAATTTTGGAAGGAAAAAATCCAATGAAATGGTCTGGAAACTCCTGCCAAGGGTGAGCTGGTGTGGGTAATCCCTCTGGGAAGAGGTAAAAGCAAAACTGAGCCAGGCTGCTTGGCATGGCAGCACCCTTGGCGTTCTGGCTGCTAAGGGAGGATAAGTTTGTTGCGCACAACTGTAGGGGCTTCCATCCCCTGCTGCAGGGATGTCTCTGCTGCAGATCACTCTCTCCATTTCCCCCTGGCTGCAGAGGTGGCAGTTCCCCGTGGCAGTGGGGACATCCTGCAGGGAACGCAGGATCCTGCACGGGGCAGGAATCGCTGAAGCTGTTCCTAGGGAAGCCCTGCTTGGCTGGGCTCAGGGGGCAGCTGGGCTGAGAGCACACATCACCTCGTGCCAGGACATGTCCAGGTCCTGGCTCTCAGTTCTGGCCCTGCTGGAAAAGGGGAAACTACTCGTTGTAAAATGTCAAACTCCACTTTCAAGTCCTGGCTTGCAAAACTATCAAACTGCCTGGGGAATAGCACAGCTTTCCAAACATATTTGTCTGTGTGTGATTTGCAGAGGGGTTCTCTGGCTTGGACAAAGTCTCATTTTATGGTAGGCTGGGAAATCTTTATTTAAATTAAAAAAACTCCCTCCTCTTCTGCAAGCTCCCCAGTCTGAAATAGCTTCCTTGCTGACCAGTAGCTTTGTTGGCCCAACCCAAGCACTGTTTTATTATCCCCATACAGTTGGTCAATATGTGTATGCCCTGTACTGCAAAGTAGATGAAATATCCTTGTCTGATGACTATTCCAAACACAAAATACTTCTGGGCTTTCTAAAGAAATATTTCTTTAAATGCTGGTTGACAGTTGAGGCCTTGTGTGAAAGCTTGACTGCTGAGAAAACAGCACAGTGGCTGAAGGCTTTCCTCTTCTTTATTCTAGAAACAGAAGATTTTTCCCTTTGCCAAATCCAGGTAATTTCCTTTCCTCTCTCTCAAACTTCTTCTCACCCCACAACTGATTCAGGTTAGGAATTGAATACTGTAACACTCAGTAAACAGAAAGAAATATATTTTCATGTATTTCATGACCAAGGCAGCGTAGATGATGCTTTTCTATGCCAGCACTCATGGTTGCTAACATAGTTTTCATTCTAAAGCATATCTGGAGGGGAGATTGTAAAAATTACACTGTTCCTACTGAAACCCTAACTCTTCAGTGCAAACAGGGAGGGTTATGAGGCTCTCAAGCTGGGGCACCTGGGTCTAGGTCCAAGGCAAGGCAAAGTCCACACTGAATTTCACCCTACAAGTGTCACACTCCAAGCTCCTTGTGGGGTGTGTTCACGTTCACTGTCTGAAGACTGGGGTTTTTTGATGGGGATTGGAGAGTTATGTGATAAAATGGGGTCACTTTAGCAGGAAATGTTGTGATGCTGGGAAAAAAAAAAAGGTATCAAGTCCTGCATCCTGTTGCTGGTTCTTCTTCCCTAAATCTTGATACGGTGTGGTGAGAGGCACACCGTGTGATCCAGGTGCCACCACAAATGGATCTGATTTGTCCATTCCTGCTGTGAGGAAACAACAAGATTAGTTTGTCACCCTTCCGAGAACGGTTTGTATTATCCCCGAGTGACCACTGCCCTTTAGATTTAATGACCTTAAATGACCACTTTACTGGTGGTCATTTGGGCATCTCCCTCATTCAGAGGGAGAATGAGCTGCCCCTCTGGGCACTGTCATAAGGCAATGTGTTTTTCTGTGACGCTGCTGAAGTGTCTGCCTGCTGAGGTCTCTCTCATTTCTGAACATTTCAGTCCGGAAAGAGTTACAATAGAAGATGAAGAAGAGGGAGAGCCAAGTCATGGAAGAACAAAACTGGAAGTCAACAAACTTTTCCAGGTATTGTATCCTTGAGGTTAACTTTGATAATTATGATAGTCTGTCTCTTCTCCTTCTGTCCTCCCTCTCTTTGGGAAGCAGTTGAAGCTTGAGCCCTTAATCCCAGGGGGGTTTTCTGCCTTCTCTGTTGCCTGTTCATCACTCAACTGCTTCAGCCTAAGAGGCTGATGGGGAAGGGTGTGAAACTGTTTAAAGTCCACAGATAATCTATATTCTTATGGCTACATAGATGTATCATAGAAATATATCTTAGAAAGCTGTTTCTAAGGACTGCATTGACCAAACCCAATGCTTGATCCCAGACAGGTGGACATGAATACATGTCTCCCACCAGCCAAGCCAAGGGAGATGGCAGAGGTGGGCTGAAGGTTCTGCAAGGGAAGCAGGACGTGACCAGCCCCCAAACTGCAACATATCCAACCCCACCAGGGCTGGCAAAAGACAGAGCAGAGCTCCGTGAGTATCTCGTTGCGCCGCTGAGTGTTTCCTCCATCCCCAGCCCCATCTGCTGCCCAAATGTCTCTTCCATATGGGAAACAACGTTAAATTTGGATGCAACTCTTGAACCAATTTAGTTAAACCAGGGCAAAAGGTTGCCTGAGCGTTTGCATTCTGGTCTGAATCATTTATTTTGGCTGTGCAAATCGCTTCCTAAGTTGGTTAACCATCTGCGTAACTCCGGCCGAGGTGTTTGTTTTTCTAGCAGATTGCCCTTATCCGTGAGAGCTGAAATCCATCTCCTCTGCTCCCTCTAATTTATGGAGTCTCGGGAAAGGGGTTGGCTGAGGCTTGGGGGAGAACACAAGGGAGCAGGATGAGAGGCTGAAGTCTCCCTCTGTCCCTCAGTGAGATGGAGGATGGCTCCTTGCTCCATCTCCTCGTGGTGCCGGGCTGGCTTTGGGCTCCTTCTGCCAGGATGCTCTGAGGCAGTGACCAGAGCTGCTGATGGGCACCTCAGCTGCACAGTTAAACCAAATCACGTCCCCTCTGTAAGCACAACTTTGCAACTCCAGCTATAAATGTTCGTGGGTCCTCCTCTGCAAAGGCTCTGCAAGCCACTGGTGTGATATGGCAGCATTTCAAGGATGAAAGAGAGAAAAGTAGCTCTGTTAAGGGCTCTGTGGACAGACCAGGAGTGTGAAGGAGAAAGTGTAAATTGACTGTGACCGTGGTTATTTTTATTGGTGTGGTTCTCAGGTATTATTATTTTTTTTATTATTTTAAACCACCTCGTAATAATTTTCTGGTTTGGTGGGTGTCTGTTTCTGTAAAAAATCCTGCTGCTTTGCTTCACCTTTGAACAGCTGGAGGTAATTTCTGTTGGGATTTTTTTTTTTTTCAAAGTACTCCTGGTGACCCTTCTGCTTCAATAGAGAGGCTGATTTGGAGAATTGTTGGGTCCCACCCCTGCCTGCTTTTCTTCTTTGTGGAATTTGAATGCTTTGCAGAAATTTTGGTCTTTAGCTGGACCATATTGAGGTGGCACCTGTGTCCAGCAAGAGCTACTGCAGGAATCAGAATGGTTTGGGTTTTGGGGGGACCTGAAAGGTCCTCTCATTCCACCCCTTGCCATGGGCAGGGACACCTTCCACTATTCCAGGTTGCCCCAAGCCCTGTCCAGCCTGGCCTTGGACATTCCCCTTGTTCATTTACCAACACTACCTGCTTTTATTTGTGTGGCCGCATTTCTGTGTTGCTCCAACTCTCTTAAATCAGTTTTAAAGTTTTAACGTTGCCACTTAAGAGTTCTCCAGTAATAATCTTTTTCTAACCTCACGAGGTGCAACTCCCAGGCTGGAGAAATCCAGCCCTCAGCGAAATCCATCTTTGGGATACTCATCCTCCTTGGGTCCTCCTTTCCAAGATGTTGATTTGCAGGTGTATTCCAAAGGTCTGGTTCGTTCTTTTGACCTTAACATTTCCACCAACCACGCCAAGCTTTCCCTCCAATCACCTCTTTGGAGATCCAAGCATAATCTCTTGGATGTTTTTAAGTGAGGAAGATTTGGGTCAGACCTGCCAAAACTGAGAGTATCGATGGATACTTTAATATTTTTTTAGGCCTGAAATATTTTTATGTCTTTTAAAAGTTTTAACACTAGAAACTTTGAAAATTGTTCACTTTTGATTCTTGAAGTGTCTCAGAGTAGAGAATTTCCTGGACTCCTGGAATGGAAATTACATCTGCAGGTTTTTATTTGTTGTGTTGCCCTCAAGAGGTGTCCTTGCCTTTTTCTGAGGGAAGTTCCTCAGAAAAGCTCCAAAAGCAAAGGTACTTTTTCATTTCCAGGGCTCAGCATGGGTGTTGATGCTCCAAAGCCAGGGGTGGAAGGAACAGCCTTGGACCAAAACCCTTGGCAGCCTCTGCAGGGACCAGAGGACATCTATGACGATGTTGAGGAGCTGCAGGACAGACTGTGAGTGTGGACCTGGGCTCCTGCACTGCCTGGGAGTGTGAAATGTCATTTAAAACCCCTGCTGCAGCAAACCCCCGTGTCACACTTGTGTCTTCCAGCAGCCACGGCTCAGATGCCTCAGGTTCCTTCACTTCAGACAGCAGTAAGTGGGGAAGCTCAAACAGGAGCTGCTTTTAATTTGGGCTGGTCCCTGGGAGATGCTGGGAATGGTTTCATTTCACTTTCAGCATCTACAGTGTCACCTCCTGGCCGGGTTGCTCTGAATTCCCATTAAAACCAGTGGGGAGTAGTTTACATGTCTAGCATGGAATTCATCTGAGCAGCCCTGGAGCCTCTGGAAGAGTGAAATGTAAAAGGTCTGGGTGCAATTTGTCCAGCAAACCTCACCTTATTTCTACTGAATGGGGCTTGTCTTACTGGCATGCCTTGGTTTTAAGTTTCAGGAAACAGCTACGAGGAAACATACGAAGATATTGAGATTGGGGGTGATAATCCAGCAAAACCAGAGTAAGCTGCAATTTCTTAGCCTGTATTTTGAAATTCTGACCATACAGCCTTGATCTCACGTGCCAGGTACTGTCTGGAAGCCTTTTCTTCTTCTGACTCAACTGCAGAGAAGTTGTTGTGTGGGTGGGTTTCTTCCCTTCCTCCTCCCTCTTTCCCCTCTGGCTGACACTTAGGGAGCAAAAAGTCCTTACCAGAATTAAATCCCCAAGCAGCAAGCGGGATTTTTTTCTCCTGTAGCACCCTCCATCCTTTGGAAGTACTTCCCTCCCAGACCTCTTCCTACATCAAACACACAGGACAGTCTCCCTTGCCTTCTCTTGATTAAAAATGCTGCTCCAGCTGCAGCTGAGAATTGGCACCTTTTCTGTGTGTGCCAAAAGTGGTGATGCTCAAGGGACAAATTGTCCCCATCAAACAGGACAAAGTGCTTACATTTGAGATCACAGATGGCTGGAAAAGAACCTGATGTGCTGTAACTAACTTGCAACCTGCTCTTTTTTATGTAGCCTCTCAGGATGTTTGCTTCCACGGGGTGTGTTATAAAACCAATGAGTTTTGCAGCCTTGGGTTTATATGTTGCCTGAGCTTCCCAAATGGATTAAGAGGTGAAACATGAAGTTTAGTCGTGTCTTGTGTGGTTCCCTACCCTCATGCAGTAAAAAGTTGCCTCTGTGAGGAACAGAGACAGCTCTTGGGGGAGGCATCTGTGGCACAGAGTTGCTTGGAGTGCATCTGGTGGCTCTCTCCTGAGGAGCAGTGTGGGAGGGATAATAAGGTGTTGCTGTGCATCTGCTTTTCCCTTACGGATGGGAGGCCTGCATCTGGGTCCCAGTCCAGCTTCCATGTGTGTGTGTGTCAGAGAGAGAGGGAAAAGGGCACAGCTGAAACCCTGGAGGTGACAGGATGGTTATTAAAGGAAGGAAGTGTTGCTTCTCTGGAAGTTGTCCGTGGGAGTTGTGTGGTGGGGGTGCACCAGCTCCTCCAGCCCAGAGGGAACCGTGTTCCCAGATGGATCATGCACATCCCCACCCCTGGGAAGCACATCCGTGCCTCTTCTTTGCTCCTCTGCACATGGGCTCCGAGCAGTGGCAGAAATTAAACTCTCCTGCTGATTCACAGAGGAGCAGTGCATCTTGCTGGGGCTGCAGAGGAATTTGAAGATCATTTGTGGAGGGGTAACAACCCCCAGGGGAGGATCTGGGCTGCTTGCAGGTAGTTTGCCAGAAAAGTTTTGTGTGGATTTGAGTTCCTTTGCAAACTTCAGGGGGAAGAGTGTGCCGTGGGCCATGCTCCTCAAGGACACACACAACAGGAATGTGTGATGGAGAGTGGCTCAGAAGGTGCCCCTGATGTCTCCTTTAATGGTCACTGCAACACTTCTGGGTAATCTGCCCTTTCCTCAGGAATTTTCATTCCAAATAAACTTGGATCACCCTCTAGTTGTTGGGTCAGAGGAGCACAAGTTCAAATAACACAGGAAAGTTTGAAGCTAAGCAAAGATTTGAGCTTGGACTTAATAATTAAGCACCTTTTGCTGTGCTGGTGCTTATCCCAGTGAGTCTATCATCCATGTGGTGCTGTTAAGGCTTAAATTCTTCTGAGCTGAGGTCCAGGGTCTGCTGACCTTCCTTTCCCTGCCTCAGGATCTCTGGGGCTGCTGCTGCACCTCGTGTCCCTTTTAATTTAAAACCTGTTTCTCTTTTGGACAGAACAGAGAAACAGAAGAGATTTGGAAACCTGTTTAAGATAGAAAAGTTGAAGCTGAACAATTTCAGGCTAAAGGACAACCTAAGGTGAGAAAATGTTGGTGGTCTTGCCCCTTCCCCCTTCAAACCTGAGCATTCTTTCTGGCAATAATTAGAGAGCAGAAGGTCTAGGAGTAAAGAATACAGGTTTTGTTGGGGAAACTTAGGCCAAAAGTACTTCTGTCAACTCACTAGGCTTTGGCAGACGTGACCAATGGTCCATCTGTACAGCTTCTCCAGAATCTCTGGCATCAGGAATCTACAGGAGCTGGTCCTACAGCAGTTTCCAGGTTTCCATAGACTTTCTGCTGCCTCTGGTACCTTTCTGATGCCTCAGCATGACACGAGGGAATGTGGGAATGTGATACCTGCTGCCTTGACCTGTGAGCCAGGATCAGGGTCAGCCTTGCTGATGTGGCACTTGAGGGTTGAGGGGTTTTATTCCAAATCCCATTCAGAGCCAAGCTGGCAACAGCATCTGCTGGAGAAGTTTGCCAGTGAGTCTTTAGTCTAACAGGGTAGAGGATATTGTACAGCTTCCCACAGTGCCTTTTTGGGTACTCCACTATTCAAAGCCCTGGATAAGTTTCCAGTGAAATTGCCTTTTCCTCAAGTGTGCAGCAGCTGCCTGCAGCAGCCCTCCTCCACTGCTGCCAGTGACTGCCTCACCCTGTGCACAGTGCCTCAACTCCAGGGAAACGCTGCCTTTTCTTATTTATTTGGAAATTCCAGGTTAAACATTTCCTCTTTCATTTTAGGGAGGTTTGTGTTCCCTACAAACCTCTTCACAAGAGATGCTCTGCTGTGTCAGTCCTATAGATAGAAATGTCACTATAGGGAACTACCCACCAGGTTTTGTGCCATTCTGCTGTCTCAAAGAACCCTTAAAGGTCCTGAAATCATCTTAGATATCTACAGACATTGTCACATTTAAATTCCTGGACAACCCCTGGCACTGGCAGACTTGCAGGAGGGGATTACCACTGACTACAATTGCCGACTGTCCAGCAACCCTCTTGCTGTTGGGAAGGGCAGCAGGAGTTTGGGCTGTTCTTTGGATGCAGTGTGGATATTTTCTGCTGGATGAACACGTTGGCTGTTGCTGCTGTCAGGATGGAAATGCTTATTTAGCAAGGGATATAATTTTGGGAAGTGCTGTTGGTACCATGGAGCCCATGCACCTCAACCTGTCTCCATCACTGGCAGCCTGTTGAGGCTCGTGGCTTTTTGGGCAATGCTGATGTGCAGATTTGTTTCTAAAAGCCTTTTTTCTATCCACAGATTTGTTTCCATTTCAGTACCAAATTTAGGTAAGCACATACCTGTACCTGACTCCGGGGGATTTGGGTGTGTTTGGAGAGGCAAATGTTTTGTACAACCAGCTTGGTGAATCCTGCCTTTCTGAAAATCATGTAATGTGGCAGCACTAGCTTTGAAGGCTTGATAGAAATTGGTGCTTCACTCAAGCATGAGGGCTTTGCTAATTTTTGGGTGGTTGTGCTTTAAAGAAGAGCATTCCTCCTGCAGATCTGGATCTATTCAGGAAGGTAATATGTGAAGCAGTCTGTGCTGAACCACTGCTCCCAGGCTGGAGGTGGTGTGTGAGCCCGTGGCACTGCAGCAGCTCTCTGTAAAACTCTTTATTCCTGCCTGCTGCAGGGTCCAGTTCATCCTTCACATCAGTGGGGGGATACAGCCTCAGCCATGAGGATGAGCTGGAGTGAACGTGCCCATGCCCTCGGGACAGGAGCCAGTGCAAAGCTGGGGCTTTGCTGCTGCTTCTGCTCCTGCTCCTTCCATGGAGCTGGGTGGCCAAACCCACCCAGAAAACTGCCCAGACACCCAACTGACCAACCCAAACACCTTTCCTTGTGCTGGACCTTTGCTGGGGGTTGGGAGCCCTGAGGCTCCTTTTGCATTGCTTTGGCCCCTTTGGGTGAAGTGGTGAGAGCAGCCCAAATTTTCCTCTGCAATACATTGTTTGGATTGCCAGGCTCAAAATGACATCTCCTAATGATTTTCTTTCCTGCCTTTTGATTGGCAGCAGCTGTGTCCCAGGAGGACAACGTGTACGATGATGTCGAGGTGGGGCAGAGAGAGACCAGGTGAGGAGGGTGCCCTGTCCTGGGGTTGTCCTCAGGCCAAGGAGATTTTCCTCTTGGCAAAAACTTGTGCCTGGTACTGTAACCCACTGAGCTGATGGGGATTCAGTCCTCTGGAGGCAGTCCAGGTGCCCTCCCTGTGTGTGTTTAATTTGGCAGGATGTTTCCTCACTGTTACCCAGTTAGAGCCAGAGACGTGAAAAGGGAGGGAGCAGCTCCCTGAAACGCACGAGAAATCAGATCTTTTTCCTAGGGAAGGAAAACTCTGCCTCCCAGACCTGATTATCAGCCACGTCCTGGCAGGCTCCTTGTCAGAAAAATTGCTTTTAATAGGAACAGCATGTCCTGGTGTCTTGCTGCCAGCTGACTGCGGCGGCTGCGCGTGCCGGCGTAAATCACAGCGAGCGTTTGCATTTCAGTGCAAAGTGGGGGGAAAAATCCCAGCTCTGTAGGCACCTGGGGCTGGGGAGGGGACATGATCTGCTGGGAAAAACCTGAATTCCTGTCTGTCTGTTCCTCTCAGAGGGAAGGATGAGAAGTACAAAGTCCGGATGCCAAAACTTCGGAGGGTGAGAGAGTACAAGGACAAAAGGAAAAGCATCGGCGATGTGGAAAGGTCTTGATTTCCATTCCTTGTTCCCGTTTTGTCTGACTTTGTACACGTCTCTTGAGTGGTTTCAGGAGTGGGATGTCCCTGATTGCACAGACATTTTGTGCTGGCTGCTAGACCAGGGTTATTTTCCTTTGAAGCCAGATTTCAGGAGTCTTCGCAGAAAATATCTCAAGGGTGAAACAAACTCTTGGATCTGAACTGAGCACAAGGGGGGGATACCCAGAGGCCTCATCCTGAAGTCTTGTCATGACTTTCCACGGAGCTGAGACAAAAAGCTGTTACTTGCTGCATATTTGGCTCCTTTTTGCCTTTCAGTCAGTTTAGATTAAATTTTAGGAAGGAATTCCTCCCTGTGAGGGTGGGGAGTCCCTGGCACAGGTTGCCCAGAGAAACTGTGGCTGTCCCATCCCTGGAAGTGTCCAAGGCCAGGTTGGATGGAGCTTGGAGCAACCTGGAATGATGGAAAGTGTCCCTGCCCATGCTATGATTCTAAGATTCTACGATTTTGGCAAGAGCCTTGTATTTTAAAGTCTTGATTATTTGGTTTGATTGCATTGACTCTTGCTGTGCCATTTGTGCATAAAAGCAAAATTTTTTTTGTTTGTCTGGGATTTTTTTGTTTGATTGGTTTTTTGGGCTTTGTTGTTGTTTGGGGTTTTTTGTTTGTTTTGGGTTTGGTTTTTTTGGTTTTTTTTTTGTTACTGGTGCTGCAAAAAATCACTATGAAGTGGGAGATTTCCTTTCCCTTTTAGATCACAAAAATGTGCATCACAATGACCTTTTTCATGACTCCAATACCTGAAACTTCCAACAAATACAAAACAGAGACCCATTTTTCAGGTTCTCACCACAGAGTTCCTGCCTGGGGTTGCTCGAGCACCGCTGGTTGTGCTGTGCAGAGTCACAGGTGTAACTTTACAGACCATCAGGGAATCTGTGCAATTCCATCCCTTCCTTGGAGATCACAGGTCCTGCAGGCTGAGACTGCCAGGGAGGAATCTCTTCACACCTTAAAAACCTCCAATTTCAGCTCTTGTTTCGCCTCCTCTTTAATTTTAAGAGCATCAAAATGAGCCAAGGATGAATAATTTATTACAAATGGGTGGGCTTTTTTTTTTTTTTTTTGCTTGGTGTTTGTTTCCTGTCTTAGTTTTAAAATGAATGCTACAGCTGTAATTTCATGTACCAGGAAGAGTGGCATCCCCATATGCAGGGAATGCCCCATTCCCTTTGAGTGGGTAATAAGAACTTGTTTTCCACTTCACAGTGCCATATAAATGAATGCTCGGGGGACTTTCTCCTCCATGTGCCAGAAAAACCCAAAGGAAATCTGGAGAGCTCTGTCCAACACCACTTCCATAAGTGACTCAGGATGAGAGTTATCTGGGGACCCTTTATTTCTGAGTATAAATAAAACCAGAAGGAGACAGACTGCTGGGCTAAAAGCGAATTGTTGACTTCCATAAAAACGGAGCTGATTTGAAACACTCAATAGAGAGTTTATTTGTTCCCACGCTGCTTACAGACCAAAAATAAAAATAATCCCAAACAGAGATACAAAATGGCTCAAGTTGTGCCTCAGTTAAGAAATTCGAGTTGTCTATTAACCCTTCTTGGAGAAATAGGGATGTGAACAGTGTGCTTTCCTCTTCCAAGGGTCCCTTGCAGACAAGGCTGGAATTAGGCTCTGGGTTGCAACTCCAGATGTGCCAGGGGTTATTTAAATGGAGCTCAGAAGTGCATGTGTGTGTGTGTGTGTGTTTATCTCTTCTTGCAGAAACATCTTCAAGTTCAAGAAGAGCAGTGAAGACAAGAGCAAGAAGATGGAAAAAGAAGAGAAGCTCTTTAGAGAGACATTTATGGTGCGTGTCTTTCCAGCTGTGGCAGGGGAGGAAAGCAGCTCTATGGCTGTTTCAAAAGACACCTGGTGCAATGTTGTTGGTCCTCATTAATGCTGGGAAAGTTGTCCCACTGACCTGTTGTCTTCTCCCCTAATCTGGGATTTCCAGAGGGGAAAAGCAGCTCCTTGGTTTGCTTAAAAAGCACTTGGTGTAACCTTCTTGGTCCTCAGCTCTGCTGGGAGAGTTGTCCCCTGATCTGTTGCCTTCTCCCCTAATTTGGAGATGCCTTAGGTTTTAACTTT